>JAFHAW010000061.1:0-230452 GCA_019022515.1 Quercus aquifolioides
ATATTTAACTAGATGGCAATTAACAAAATTGAGCAAATAAGCAGAAGAAAAGCTAATATTAGTGTAGAATAAGTACCTGGGCAGAAGTGTTCAATGACTCATAGCTCATGACTATGTTGGGGATGTGAGCAATCTTGAGCCAGTCTTCCCCTTTCTCTTTTTCACAGCGTCTTTTCAACAAAGGACAACCCAAGATATGTAATTGAGAAAGAGAGGTGGGCAAGCCTTCTTCTGGTAAGCACTCAAGCTTATGGCAGCGCTCAATGCTCAAGGTTTTAAGAGAGGTGAGGTGTTGAAACCCCTTACCATTGAGTGATTTCATATTTGAAAAATCTAAGATAGAGAAATAGGTAAGAGAGGGAGGCAGCAACATCTCCTCTGGAAAGGAATCCACTTCTTCATATTTATGGGCAATGGAGAATTCTTTGAGAGAGTGAAGACTTTGCAATCCCCACTCCATGTGACAGGAAATGAGTTTGATGCAACTGGAGATCTCAAGTTTTACCAAATTGGAGGGCAAACCACCTTCAGGAAATGATTCCAATTCTGGACAGTCTAACAATTCCAAAGTTACAAGGGATGGGAGGAGGGTGTGCATCCCTTCAGGTAGTGATTGTAACTTATTGCAACTTTCAACCTTCATCTTTGTTAATTTTGGGGCACGGAGTCCTCCACTAGGAAAGGATATGAAATTAGGGCAATTCTTGATTTCTAAACTAGTGAGATATTCAAAATTTTCACAATCATATATTATGATATATTTGAGCTTAGGGAAAAACTCTAGTGACATGGAATCACAAACACCCCTTATGGTCATACATTCAAGTGATGGATAGTAATGACCACTTGCAAACTGTATTTTCCAATTCCAAAGCAATTCAATTTCATGAAGGACAGGAGCCCTAGGAAGTGAAACAAGCTGCTCACAACGTCTAATTTCAAGTTTGGTCAAAGAGGGAAGGCAATTGGGTAGAACGCTTAGCTTGGGAGAACCACTTATGTGAAGCTCTTGAAGACGAGAGAAAACTTCGTCTTCAAATGTAACCCATTCTTTCCATTCTAGCATATATGCAAAGCTTAAATACTCAAGGGATCTGAACGGCTTAATCATAGAATAACCATTAATCCCGTAGAACTCACGACCCACAGCTACAACTCGTACCAAACCATAAATTTCGAGTTTCTTCAATGTAGGTAGCTGTCCAAGTGGAGGCAATGCGAAGCAATACATACAACTGTCAAGCTTTAAGGATACCATATTCAGGAATGAAGAATCTCCTAACCAATTTGGAAAGCTTGTACCCCCATAATATTTGATGGTGAGAGAATTCAAGTTTGTATGAGGACACAACTGCTCAAGTAAACTTTTTTCCTTTATTGAATCTTCAATGTAGCGAAGAAAATCCCATTCCAACACCAACTCAGTTAGATCTTGCTTATCCTTTAACATAACCTTTGGAATCTCTGGATCATCTATAGTGCAATGAACGTTTTCCAAGTTCAATATAGACAATTTTCCAAAAAGATGATGAAGCTCCCCTAACTCTCTAATGCTAGATCCACCATGTTCGCCCACAACAAAAACAGGCAACTTTCTGAGTTTTTTTAATTTACCCATTTGTGGTGGCATCTCTTTCATATGGCTTCGAGAATTATCCAGGTGGCGCAAGTTGATTAGTTTACCCATGTTGGTCGGCAAATTGGTGATTTGTGACGACAATATCAAGGTTTGCAAATTATACAATCTACATAATGAGTCGGGCAAGTGTGTGATATCAGTGCCATAAATATTCAAATAACGTAGATGTTGCAAATTACCAATAGAAATAGGCAACTCCCTTATCTCCCTTATGTACACACGTTTAGACCATGATAACACCCGCAAACACTTAAATGTCTCCAACAAGTCATCCATCATCTTTTCTATTTTGTAATAGTCATTAAGCCAAGTGCTTGAACATGCTTTTACCAAGAAGGTTCGCAAACCCTTAGCTTCATAACAAATCTCAAATTTCTTATACTCATGATAGAAAGCTCCAGAATATAAAAAATAACGTATCTTTTTTGTTATTACATTGGACTCATCATCTAGTGAACTAAAACAAACTTTCCCAGATATGGATTTTGCCAAGTCATTGATAAGATCATGCATTAAGAAACATGATTCAGACTTATTTGATTGTTGGAAAAATGACCTTGATACTAGATCATTAAAGTATTCTTCACCTATTTCTTCAAATTCCATAGAATCCATACTCGTATTCTTTGGGTTGCTCCAATAAACCTTCTGCCATCCATAACAAAATCAACTCCTCCTTATTAAATTCATAACCTTTTGGGAAAATTGCGCAATAAGCAAAGCATCGCTTCAAATGTGATGGGAGGTAGTGATAGCTCAATCTTAAAGCAGGAAGGATATTAGTTTTGGCTTCTCGTAAATCCCATATATGATTCTTCAAAATCTTTTTCCAATGAGTTGGGTTTTTATTTGAACGTAATGAACCTCCAACTGTTTTTATAGCTAAAGGTAGGCCTCCACACTTTTTGACAATTTGTTTACCAATCACCTCAAAGTCTGCATAGGGCTTTCCATTTCCAAATGCATGTTTTACAAATAAATCCCAACACAGGTCATCTGACAATTCCTTTAGACAATGATGAGTTGGAATAGTCTGTACAATTGATGCAGCTCTTTCACTCCGTGTGGTTACAATGATCTTAACCTCTTGCGCCTCACATTTAAAAACTTTAAGAAGGTCATCCCACTTATTATAATTCTCATTCCACACATCATCTAAAACGAGAAAAAATTTCTTCCCCTTCAAAGCCTTTCTAATTTCTGTTTGCAACGTAGTCAAATTTTCGAATTTACAAGGAGACAAAGTGACCTCCTCATAAATAGTTTTGAATATCTCAAAACTATTAAAATTTACTGAAACGCAAACCCATGCTTTGAGGTCAAAACTCTGATCTACTCTACTGTCATTGTATACAAACTGAGCGAGCGTTGTTTTACCTATCCCGCCCATACCCACTATGGGCACAACACATATCTCATCGCTACTTGCCTCATTTGATTGCAACAACCTAAATATCGCTTCTTTGTCCATTTCTCTACCGAAAACACCACATTTTTCTTGGCAAGAAGTTGATATTCGCGGTGATGGTACTGGTACTCCACCAGAAACCTCTTTCAGACCAAGGACACCCATTTGTTCAGATGAACTAACAGAAGAAGGGATAGGGTTCTGTACCAGACTAGTGCCGGTCTGTGATTGTGAGCCAGCTTCTATCTTGTATCGCAAGCCTTCATAGGCAATCTCATCGAGGAGTTCATCTGCATCATAGACAGCATCTTGAAGCTCGTCCAGCCACTCTTTCACAGCTGGGTCTGTAATCTGCTTCTCCTCCGCGTCGTTAAGAACCGCGTTAGCAGATAGCAGCTTTATCTTCAACTTTCGCAGCAATCCACAAATGTCTTTTCTTCCCTTGAGAAAGTCCAGGACCTCGCGAGAAGCCACTCTATCAAACGCCACCTGGAGGAACGCAGATAGAAATGCCCCACCGACCAAAGCTCCGGCCATGATTTCTTCTCTGCAAAAGACGCGAGTGGTGAAAGCGTAAACAAAGAGAACTCTGGAAGCTCTTGTGAATCAAATGTGAAGAACCATTGAATCGATTCAACGGGTGATTTTACAGTATTTTTCGTACTGAATAAGGAATCTATACCAAAATCAAAGAATACTTGCGCGTGGTGGATCCCACATGCGGAAAATGTTAGGGTTTTCTAATTTATTTATTTTTAAATATTATTGAAAAGGTTAGGCTCATAGGATTAGAATCTAAGTGCAATATTATATTGCACCCGTGCAATTTACCTTAGTGTTGTACATGTTGCGGTGCGGCCGGTTTTGGGAGGTTTTTTTGCACCACACCCTATAGGGGTAGTTTCTCCTTATCCCTAACCGCACCTTACACATGGAGAAGTGGGAACCGGTCTACACAGGGTGCGGTGCACCATGCCGGTTCGGTGTGGTGCGTTCGGTTAAAAAAAAATCAAACAACAGCAAACAATCCATACAAAATCATCAAACAACCTAAACATTCATTAAAAAAACAAACAAACAAACATATTCACTATATTTCTCTAATACAGTAATACCCACAAAAAGATATCTCAAGGAAATTCACAATCATTCTAAAAAGTATAGCAAGACAAAGCATAGTTAGTAACCTAGATACTGAGCATCAAATGAATTCACATACGTAGTAGAAGAATGAGAAGCATAGTAGTCCTAAGCATTGACCATCAAAACATTCTCTTTGAACTTCTAAAGAATAGCTAGGACAAAGAAGAAAGAGGAGAGGAAGACACTTGGAGAATGGTGGCATTAAGCAGCGTAGGACAGTGGCAACGAGTGGCAGAGGCTGGGGAGAGAGAGAGGGGCTGTGACGAGAGAGAAAGGGAGACTGAGGCGCTATGGGCTGTGGTGAGAGAGAAGATGGAAGAGAGGGAGAGTGATATAAATGAGAAATTAGAAATTTAACCTAGGATAAAACGACGTCGTTCCATAATTTTGATTTTTTTTTTTTTTAAAAAGTCCAAAACGACGTTGTTTTAGAATTAGAAAGTTTAAAAAATAAATACAAAAATGGCATCGTTTTAAATCACATTACCTAACCCCATTTAACATATTCTTCTTCCTCCTTCAGATTCAACGATGCCTCTCTATCTCTCTCAGTCTCACACTTATAGTCTCCTCCATCATCTTCTTCTTTAAGGCTCTCTCTATCCCACTGAAACATAAATAAATAAATAAATATATATATATATATATATATATAGGCGGTGCGGTGCGGTTCTCATCGATAGGCAAAACTCACCACCGCTCACCGCACCTGTTAGCTTTGGTTCTCTAAAAACGTTGCCGTCCACCGCACCGGACACCTACGGTGGAGCTCTGAGTTGGTCGGTGAGGTGCAGTAATATCGGTGGTGGTCGGTGGCTGAACAGGCCTAATTTACCTTATCATCTCTCACCCACAAAAAAAAAAAAAAAAAAAAAAAAAAAATCTTAATACTTTTTTTAACTTTTACTTTTACTTCTTTTCACTTTTTTTTCTTAACTTTTTTAATTAATAGTTAAGATTGAAAATAACAATAGTTAAGACCATTTTTCAAACAATTTCGTTAGTTAATACAATTTCCAAATTATTAGGGAAATTAAGGGGTTGTTTGGTTATAAAAAAACCATCACCCATCACTCGTTACTTAATTTTCGTCACTCAATTTTCATCACTCATTACTCATCACTTGTCACCCATCACTTATCATTTAAAATATCTCAACTTCCTAAATCCTGCACGTTTGGCACACTATTTTCAACTTCTCATCACTAAAAAATGTGTACTTTTTGTGGGACCCATTTCCTGAACACCATGTCAAGCTCATGGTTACCATACCCGCGTGTATCCTCTCTCTTCTCATAAATCCCTTTTTCTCCTTTTTTTCTTTTTTTTTTTCCATCACTCTCCCCCAATACCCAGACACATGGTACAAACCCCTCTCTGCCCCTCCATTCTCTTCCTCTCACCGAGTCCAAACAGCGTCAATCTCCACCGGCACCCAGCTTGCAAGATCACTTCTGACGGGCAGCAGCAGTGGTGATCTCCTTCATCATGACCTAGCGGCGTCAATCAAGAATGCAGGAAAGGACATGCAAGACAGATTCCACCCCTCTTCTCTGCCCCTTTCCTCTCTTTCATTTCTTACTTCTGGGTTTTGTTTGTGTTTGGAGAAGAAATTTTTAGATTTATTGTGTGGATGAACATGTTTGTGGGTTTGTGTTCGTGTGTTAGTGCGTATGATCGGTATCATGTGTTTATGGGTTTGATTTTCTGGGTTTGAGAAATCGGTACCCATGTGTTTTTTTTTTTTTTTTTTATAGAGTTACCCATGTGTTTCTTGAAGAAGAAAAGAAAGAAAAAGAATGAAGAAGAAGAAGAAAAAAAATGGTTGTTGGAGTGAGTCTGTGAAGAAGAAAGAAAGAAAGCAAGAAAAAGAAAAAAGAAGAAGAAAACATGAAATCCAAAAAAGTTGTTGAGTGAGTTTGTGTAGAAGAAAGGAGAGAAAAAGTAAGTAGGAGAAAAAAAAAAAAAAAGTAAGGACGTGACTTCTCTGACCGTGGGTCTTATGCATGTGTGTTTATTTACCAAAATGCCATGGAAACTCAGTTTTGATAACTTGAAAACACATAAAATGTGTTTTCAGTTTTCATAATTCATAACTCAAAAATCAAGAGAATTGAGTGATAGAAATAAAAACTAAAAACAAATCCAAACAAACTACTCAGCCATGAGACCTACCAGTTTTAAGTTATAGGTGATGAAAACAGAGTAATGGATGATGGAAAACAATAAATCCAAACAGCCCCTAACATCTCGAGTTTGTTAGACTTGATTTTCCTGTATAACTCAAGCACTAAAGACTCGAGTTCCTTGATCTGGCCATGTTGAAATCGAGCTCAGGAGACTCAAGTTTCACATAGAATTCCTTTCATCGCCTTCAACCAAATCTAGCAAATTCTTCCTACTCACAAGTCCGATCCGATCCAATCAACTCAAACAAAACCTTCCTCATAGTTCCAATATGATCCCAACAAAACTAGCAAAACCCAGGTACGATCCATTCCAATCAAAACCTTCCTCACAAACCCAAACCCAACACCTCATATCGATCAAAGCCAATCGAAACCCTGAAAACTCAAAATCAAACCCAACAAACACGCCACCACCTCATACAGATCGAAACTCGCAAACCCAACAAATGCTATTCATACCCACAGAGTAGAAGAGGAGACCTATACCCACTTGTTCTCATCTCAATGGCAAATCAGCGGTGGCTCTCCCGATTGGGAAGGTGGTTGTTCTTCTTGGTGTAGGTCTATCTCTGTTTTCTCTCTTTTTCTCTGATTCTCCCTTTATTTATTTTTAATTCTAAGAGCCGCTCTGGTGCCAGTTCTGAGATTGTGATTTTTGGGTTGGAGAAGAAGGAAGAAGGAAGTAGAGAGTGGGGTCTTTGGTTTTTCAAACTAGGAACTCGAGATTTACAAACTCGATTTCTCCCTAGAAATAGAGTTTTTAAGACACAATTTGCTAGCAAATCGAGTCTAACAAACTTGAGATGTTAGTTTCCTAAATAGTTTGAAAACTGTGTTAACTAACGAAATTGTTTGAAAATGGTGTTATTTTGAAAAGAAAAAAATCCCAACTAAAGCTCAAATTCAAAAACTGACTCCTGTTAACTCAAACGTTAGACCACTTTTCCATATCTTTTTTTTATTAAAAAAAATTATTTCTCTCCATCATCACCTAAACGCTCAATCCTCTCTCTCTCTCTCTCTCACCGCAAATTCTTTCTCCATCTCTCTCCTTTGTTCCATACCCTTTCTCTCTTTCTTTGATCGTTTTTAGCCCCAACCAATTCTCCCTCCTCCGATCCCTCCCAATCTGTCTCTTGTCTCTGACGGTCCCACCCATCCACCACTCTCCACCGTTCCATACATTGAATCCCTTCCCTCTTTATTGGTGCTAAACCCTTCAAACCTCTCTCATTCCACCACTCCCATCCCCCACCCACACTATTGCCCCGAGAACCAACCCTCCAAACCCTTCTTTTTGTGGCAATCCCTGTGTGATGAAGATGATTATTTGCACAGTTATATCTATAATGAAGACAAAGATGATTCTTTTTGCAGTTATCTCTACGATGAAGGCAGATGATTTCGTTCGTGGTAATCTCTATGACAAGGACAAAGACAACTGCTCAACCTTTTTTGAGGTTTGTTTTCCATTAACAAATTTGAGATTTTTATGTGTGGTTTTGTTATTTCTATTGTTGTTCATTGTTTGTGATTGATTTTCAAAGTTTGAATATTGGAGCTTGCTTGATTTTAGTTGAGTTTTATAGCCTTCGAGTACTGGTGGAATTGTGTCTAAAACTGATGTTGTACTATCTATTTAATTTTCCTATTAGTTTTTGTTGGTAGTGATTACCAGTGATAGTTGGATTTGTTGTAGCTAAACTTTGATCATGATGCAAACTCTTTTTAAATTTTAGATCAATAGAAAGTTGAGGAGGGACACCAGAAGTTGTAAAGAAGGGTGGAAGGATTCTTAGAGGAGGACTTGATAGTGGAGTTTGGGTTGTCAGCCAACTGTTGTATAGGGGAATTCCTTGCTTGTTGGGTGGGGTTTTGGGAAGGATTATAAAGAACATTATGAGAATGAAAATAAAAAATTGACAAGAAAATGAAAAAAGCCATTACAGACTTGTGTTAAAGCAGAAACGATACACCAATACCCCTAGTTACTGCATAATTCAGAGCAGACTTAGGGAATGGTTTCAAAGTTCAAACTCACGCTTGAGTAGAATGTGGATTTTCATAGTTTGTGGGTAGGCATTAAAATTATGATGTGTTAATTAGTAATTTGATAAAAAAAAATGTTTGTATTATATGTAATTGCATTATGCACTTTCTATGCAATTATTGAATGGGGAACCAAAATTCCATAGGCTGTTATGGTTGGATGGCTTAGTTGAAATCCGTAGTCCTTTATTCGACAATTTGTGAAGCCTTGTACTTTGTATTATGAAATGCGAAGTCACTACACTTGTTCTTAATAGTAGCTCTTAGTTGAGTTTTGTGAAATTTTGCACTAAACTTTGTAATGTTACAACTTTGAGCGTTGCTAGTTCATTTATATATATTCCCCATGCGAAGTCACTACACTTGTTCTTAATAGTAGCTCTTAGTTGAGTTTTGTGAAATTTTGCACTGAACTTTGTAATGTTACAACTTTGAGTGCTACTGGTTCATTTATATATAATCCCCATTATTAAAAACACACACACACACACACACACACACACACACACACACACATGTTCTATTTGACATGTACATGTGATTTGAGGTATTGTATTTTTGTAGAAAGGGAATAACTAATACAAGCAAAAATACTATGGTATAGAAGCTCTCATATTGCTTTCATCCCTCAATAAATTATCTTTGAAAACTGTATTCACCATTGGCCTTATTATATTTATTCTTTTTTAGCATATATGTCATATCATTTAATGTTTGCATTTATAAGATGCTTAATTTTTTTTTATCATGATTATTTCAACATATAGGGAATGGGAGGGACGGATGTAAGCAAGGGTAAGTAGAAAAAACGAAAAGAAAACCAAGAACTGAAAATGAAGGGGAAAACAAAAGTTATTTCCATTGGACTTTGTATATGGAACGTGTGTTAGCTGATATTCTTAGAGATGAGCACAACTTAAGCCATAACGTAAATATCATTGCTAAAAAAAAGTGGGAGATATTTGCCTCAATTATGCACCTCTGCCAACAGTGAATTATGCTAAAAGTGAGAGACATTGCCTCAAGTTTGCACTAGAGATTGGCTGAAATGTTGTTGAATAGCCTTTTGGTTTCCTTTTAGTGATTTGTTTTTGAAAGTGTCTTGGTTGTTGGCCTATAATTGCTTGTATTCTTGTTTAACCTTGGTTTGCTTGTTTTGGTAATTGTACTTGGATAGCCTATAAGTACTTTGTCTTTATCTATTTTTGCTTAGTTCAATAAAATATTCACTTGTAAGAAGTTGCAAACATGACTTGCAATTAGAAAAGTCATAAAGCTTCTATAATATACCACTTTGTTCTAGTTTATAAATTCTGCAGCATGAAACATAAAAACCAAAACTGAACACCACCTAGCAATGAAACAAAAAAGGCATATACAAAACTTATTCATTGCATAATAAGCAGTTATACACGTATGGATCTTAACATATAAAAATGTACATTTCCATTGCATTCAAAAATATTTGTCATTTACATATATCATTAGTGCCTAACTAGAAGCTACTCAAGCATGCAAATATAGAACCTAACATGTTCGAGTAGCTTTATTAGTTACAAAAATTGTTAAATATTGTTTCAAACAAATTATCCAATATGTTGTTGCTTACTAGCTGTCATTTGCATGTGCAATATATTGTCTAATAGTTGTGCAAAAAATTGTCCAAAATTATTGACTAGCTTGCCAAGTAAGACATGCTCTCCAAAAATATAATTCAAAAAGTCTCCAATATGGTGCTCTTCAAGGATTGTCACTTATCATCAAGAGCTATTGAAACCTGCAAATATGTTACCAAATATAAATATATGTAAAAAAAAAAAAAAAACTTAGGAAAATTATAGGTTCGAGTTGTAGCAAAAATCAAAAGGAATATGCATACCTGATTTGTCTCAAAAAATTGTCCAACAACATGGTCTTATCCAACCAAAAGACTACAAAAGATAAATTCCTACATTTGACATTTTAACAAATTTCAATGACATTGTTTATCTTATTATTTCAAGTAGTGAGGTGTTCATTCAATATATATATTTTTTATTATTTCAAAAACCACAATCTGTTGAAAAGTACTTGAAAACTCAAACCCAAGAAATTTTAATGTTGCCTACACGATTGAATATATTTAACAAACCAAAGATCACTTCTAAAGACTACCTAATTAGGATATAGACACATGCAAGAAAACTATTTAAATAAAATTAGAATCAGTTATAAACCCATATTGTAGTTAATGTTTTGCATTACAACCATTTTTATACATTGATCATGCAATTTATTCTACAATATCAAATGCTGATATACCACTTAATGAATTACTCATTTAGGATAAAAAAATTTAACTAAGAATTAAAAGAGAAAACAAACTTGATGGTGCTAGATATAGAAGGAATGTATTAATTTTAGTATGGATAGTAGTAATTGGTTAGAAGGAAATTAGACGTGTTAGTTTTTTTTTTTTTTTTTTGGTAAACACACACACACATACTTGCTTGAAATTATCCACCAATTGTGAAATTTGTTCAATACTACTATGTTCTTCAAGAGAATTAATGTTAACTAATGAATTGGCCTATAACATGTTGCAAAGAATAATTGTCACATAAACTTAAAATAAATTTATGGACCTATTGATTCATATATTATAGTGCAATGTAGCATATCTTACTTTTATTTATGCATCC
This sequence comes from Quercus aquifolioides, assembly GCA_019022515.1. Lineage (NCBI taxonomy): Eukaryota > Viridiplantae > Streptophyta > Magnoliopsida > Fagales > Fagaceae > Quercus > Quercus aquifolioides. Next base: position 11,110 of record JAFHAW010000061.1, read on the forward strand.
AAGTGACTGAACTTGTCTTGACTCACATGCCTTTTTTCTTTGAGATTTAAGATTTTTTGGTCGTTCTAACACACCTTTCAACCTTAATTTGAACATCCAACAGTGTGTTTTGTTTTAATCCCATGTATGTCTTGAAAATTTATGTTCTCATGGGATTAACATCCACTATCACCTTGTAAAACATCCCCAAGAACAACTCCATCATAGACCTCTATCATTTGATCATTCATGCTAAGAGAATAACAATTTTTCCTCATTTCTTGCAAATCCTTCAATGTGTCAGAACATCTTAGCCTTATACATTATCTTAGACTCTGTTGCAAGTATGGTAATTTCACGAAATTTGTGACATAAATGAGAGTAACCCTTTCCCAATGATTCTTGAGCATTATCTTTAATATCAACACCATGATAGTTCATGATAGAACCAACATTTGCATCTTGTGTCCATCTTTTAATGTATAATGAGTCGAAAGTATCTTAATTTTTTTTTTTTTGTCAAGAACCTTCAAAGCATGGACACAAAAAATTCCTACAAAGCTAAACTTCATGCAACTACACTGAACATTAGTTGTTGAGGCTTCATATTTAACCAAGTGTTCTTGAGTTTTTTTGCCTATATTTAAATTTTTATTTAGTGATAGTATCAGATTTACTAACCTTGAAAATTTTACAATCCCTCATCTTCATATATTCATCTTGAAACATTTTGAACATTTTTGGGGTGTACAACTTTGTAGCAATGTCTCAACATCTTTCATTAAGTTGTAAAACTGGTGTCATTTGCCTCATTTTAAACTTAGCTTGTAGTTCTTGACATCAACTATCTGCCAAGACTCTAGAGTAATATCCCCAAAAAATGCAAAAGATTATATTTCAATTTCAAGTATTTCTTCAACATATTGTTCATTGACTTACTACGTTGGGTGTTTTTCATATCAGCAGTAAACATATGCCAATCATATACCATGGGCCATTTTTCTTTTAGATCAAATATCCCACACAACATTTATTATTAGTAAGATTATCTTTCTTAAGCATATTATTCCATACAACTGGGCATTCATCTTCATCTTCATAATTATACATAAATTACTCAAATAATTTGCAAATTGCTTTGATGAATGAATACATGACTTAGTTTTTTAGCAGCATTTTGATAAATATGCCATACACATAAACGATGATTTGATTCAACAAATACTTCTACTATTGCTTTAGCCATTGCAACAAACTATTTGTAACTATAGTTTTTGGCTGCTTCCCTGACATTGCACTCAAAAACGCTTAAAACAACCACTTAAATGACTCTACGGTTTCATCATAAAGTAAAGTTGCACCAAAGATGATTGTTTGTTTGTAATGACCTCAATGATTGGAGCAAAAAGTCGATTATATTGATTTGTCCTAAAGTTGCAATCAAAGCACCATAACATCTCCAAGTGGCCATAATCAACTATTGATCTAGCATCAGCCCAAAATATGTTCAATATTAGACCATCATCGTCAACTTGTACTGAATAAAAGTAAGATGGATCTTCTAATTGCATATTATGAAAGTATTTCATCACAGCACAATCATCTCCTTCTTCAAAGCTTTTCTCGTCTCACGATGTACATGATTTTTATAGTCATAATCCAAAAACCAAGATTTTCATGACCACTAACTTGCATGCTCAATAAATCTATAGTTTGTTTTATTGATATTCTAGACCTCTCTACATCATTTGCAATAGCTTTATGAGTAGGTGCAATTTTTCTTTTTGATCTTAATATATGTTTCATTAGTGAAGGAGCAAACTCATGATTATGTTGTTCATGAAAAGAAATAACTTCTAACATACCATCTTTTTGAGGCTGACATGTCATTTGTGCTAAATAATCTACTCGTGAGATTGGGCAATGAAAATATACTTGTTCATAGCGTTTGTCAACACTCGTTCACCCTCTTTTGGGCAACAAAGTGTTCTCCTTATGACTTGTCCCTTATTTCCTGTCTTTATAAATTGTTTCTGTACACTGAACTTGATTTGGTGAGCATAATCATTGTAGAATTCATATGCACTATCAGTACAATCAAATTTCATGCCAATTTTTGGAGTGTCTATTGCAATGCTTGATTTTTTTGGGCTTCAATGAGTAGGTTCTACTTGAGCCTTCTTTTGAATCCCAAAAAAAAAAAAAAAATGTAAGCATTTTAGGAAAATAAATTTGTAGATGACAAAAAAAAAAAAAAAAAAAAAAAAAAAAAAACACACACACACACATGTAAACCAACTTAGAAAAGAGCCACAAGCTACTAACATACTCATTTAGCCAGTACAAACTAATTTAGCAGAGGAAAAGGCTATAGATACACAATAAAGCCTGAAGAGGCACAACCCAATTATAGACACTGCATTTTGAACCCCTTATGACTCGGGCCCCAATTCTCCAATGATGTTTAAAACTCTAAAGCCCAAGGCTGGTTTAGGGCCCAATCAAATTGAAATTAACTTAAGGAAACTATTTTAGGAAAAATAAACTCTTTTTATGAATAAATTAAGCTATTTTTTTGGAAATTAAAAACTAAGGAAAACCTACGGCATGCGTACGCATACACGTGTATGCGCATGCATGCTCAAGCCTTTGCATGCACATGCTTCATGCATGCATACGCATACACAAGAAAATGAATTTTGGAACGAATCTCAAATCGTCTGGGAGCTGTTCCAAAACTCTATTTTCTCACTATATAAAGCCATGCATAATAGCTTTAGAAAACACATAGAAAATCCTAAGGGAAAACACAGATTCACTAGAAATAGTGAATCAAAGAGGAAGTTTTTCACAAACATTCTCAAGTCAATATTTTTCTGATTGAGGCCTTTTCTAGCCTTGATCTTCAAATTTCAAGCTTACTAATCACTTTTGTATTTGATTGTGAATAGATTGACTAAGAATAACGATCAAAATCAAGCTAAGGAGCTTTGTGTTTTGAGGAATATGTTCTAAATCCTTTTCTTTTTCTTTTCTTTCTTTAATCTTTTTATTTTCCTTGTTTTCTTGTTTATTTGTGTTTAACATGCTTGTTTAGTTTAGGATTTCCTTGCTTTATCATTTTATGTATGATAGGTTGTTAGTTTAAGCATTCTATTATATTTTGTGTTCTTGTGCTTTTGGGGTTAGGGTTAGGGTGTGTATGTGTACGCATGCTTTCTGCATGCGCATGCATTCTTGAAGTATGCGTACAGATACAACTGGGCTGCAACGCAAGCCCTATGTATGCACACGCATACTCGTGCCTAGAAACCCTAATCTGAACCCTTCTGCTTGTGTCTCTTTATCTTATTTGTTTAAATATGCCTCTGTTCTAGTTTGTTCTCACATGTATATGTCTTTGTTTCTTTGTTTACTTGTTGTTTGTTCTTCATATGTTAGATTAGGGTTTCTTTTCAATTCTTTCTTTGTTTTTCCATGAATATGCATATGAATGATCATGCATGGATGCATAGGATGGATATGATGTATATTAGACATGCAATCTAGATTTGCTATGAATATGTGAACATGTTGTTTTGATCTTACCATGCCTATGTTTCTGCCTTGATTTGATATATTCATGTTTCTGCCTTGGGTGTAATCTAATGCTATGTGTGATAGATGTATACTAGGATACGATATGAGATGCATGATAGATGTATGCTAGGCTTAAGATGTGATATGTAATGCAATGCCATGATAGATGTATGTTAGGGTTTGGGATGAAATGCCATTTTTTTTGCTAGATGCAAGTGTGGACGACTAAATTTCTTGGTTCGAAATGAATCAAACAAGTAAAATAGTTTCACAAATGCGAATTTGTATTGATGATTGTGTGGTACAATTCTCTGTGATTACAAAAGATTCGATCTCCTTGCAAGACTTATTGATTTGGATTTATGGTAATGTGATTGTGACTTAAACACAAAATATCCTTCAATTTGGTTGAGGGACGGATCGAAGATTGCTGAAACAGAATTACAATGAATCTCCGGCTATGAGATTGTTAGAAATCCTTTGTTCTTCACGTTCTTCGTGTTCTTCGTGTGTTCTTCGTCTTTGAAGGTTTATGGTGGAAGTTCTTCGGGGCTTTAGGAGCTTGGATCCGTAGAGCTTCACTGATTTGTGATTTGTTGATGTTTTCGGACACTTTAGGCTTGATTCCCGCAAACTTTTGGATCTAGGCGGATGATTTTGATGATTTCTCTTCGAATGTTCTTCGTATTCGAAGTTGAAGTTCTTGAAGTTCTTGGAGGCTTTAGAGCTTGGTTCCGGCAGAGCTTCTGTACTTCTGATGCTTCTGAATCTTCTCTGATGCTGCCTGTGCTTCAGATGGCTTGATGTCCTCCTAAATGTCTCAGGAAGGCTTCTATTTATAGGAGTTTTGGGGTGGATGAGCGACACGTGGCGGAGTTTGATTGGTGACACATGTCACCATCTGATTGGTCCGCTTATGTCATTGCTTACACGTGCGAGGTTGCTTAGGTCATCGCTTACACGTGTGAGGCTTCTTATGTCATCACTTGCACAAGCTGATGCATGATTGGTTCTTGCATGACACTTGGCAAATTTCTGTTGGCTTCTGAATAGTGATAGTAAAACCTAGCAGCAGTATGTGGTGCTTTGTAATTGGCTGTTGTGGCCAGAAAAAGCAAGCAACCCCGGGCCCACTTCAGAAAAGGCCAGAGGCCCACGCCGAGGACGCGTCCTAGGTCCGCGGACGAAAGTGTAGAGCCTAGGGCCCAAGGAGCATTGCCGAGGATGGTTACATCCTCGGGGAGACCGAGGTCGAAAGTGGGCAAACAACATGCCCTTAAGGGGAACCTCCCTAAAGCATCCAAGGAGCAAATAGAAAGAACCAAGCACCGGACATTGAAGCATGATGGAGGAGCAAGTCCCAGGTGAACTGTCACCTCCACATTAAATGCCCTCAACTAACACCTTGGCCGCATTAATGAGGATAGGACCTCTGAACAGTGCCGTCTTGGGCGCTGCAACCCACTGGAGGTATGGGAATGCGGCTGATGGGACAGGCTCTCAAGTGGAAACCGGGCCGATCAACAAGTGTAGGGCTAGGATCAACTGAGAGAGAAGTATATAATGTAAAAAGTCCCTCTTGTGAGGGGGACGGACGGAAAACCAGAGAAAAAAGGAATACTGTAGCAGAGTATTTTCTCTCAACCATTGTAACCTCACTTGAAAGAAATAAGAACGACTTTAACCTCTATAACTCCGTCCGAGGAGCCCTATTAGGCATTCCGACCTACGTTTAGCTTAGCACAATCCACGAACAACCATGTATGGCCGTTGCATCCTTTACTAGGGCCTAGCTCTTGAGCCCATACTCTACAAATTTATTGGAGGGTTAGCTGGGCTTGGGTCCACTCTCTCAGTCCAGGGAGAGCGCTCGAATCCGGTCCCTACAATTGGCGCCGTCTGTGGGAAGAGCTTGTGCGTTAGTAAGGACAACAGTCGAACATGGTAGGATCAGGCCCTCACCAGAGAACTCCCAATCGACCAGAACCGGCGAAGTCACGGCCTCAAGGTCACTATGGCGACCCCGGGGGCGGTCAGAACGACAACAGACGTTTTCGAGAAGGAAGCGTGCGTACTTCAACGGCGAGCGAAAGCCAGGGGGACGGGCACGTTCCCCAGAAGCGCGACGATGGCCAGGCCACGCGATCGGAAGAGGCCCATAGCCACGCTTCCCAGAGAAAGGACGATAAGGTGGCCATGCAACGCGAAATAGACAATCTGAAGAGGAAGCTACGCCGTGCGCAGCGGAGACAGTCCGAACTCAGCCCTGACCTGCCCTCTGACGACGAGAGCGATGATGAGTACAGGCAGAGGTCAAGAACGCCCCCCAGCGAGACTTTCTCCCACGAGGAGGAGCGCTACCAGAGGCGTAGGCATGCCAACCCAACCCCTAGGGGCTTAGGAGGCGACGCCATGAGCAAGGCGCTGGATCAGCTCTCCAGGTCGCCCTTCACGCGTCGTATAGAGGAGGCAGAGCTTCCTCGGCGGTTCCAGCAGCCAACCTTCATTGCTTACAATGGCAAAACGGATCCCGTGGAGCACGTGAGCCAATTCAACCAGAGGATGGCTGTCCACTCCAAGAATGAGGCGCTGATGTGCAAAGTCTTCCCATCCAGCTTGGGACCTGTGGCGATGAGGTGGTTCAACAGTCTAAGGACGAATTCCATAGACTCGTACAGACAGCTGACCCAGGCCTTTGGTTCCCGCTTTGTCACGAACAGCAGGCCTCCTCGGCCCATAAGTGCATTGCTGTCCCTATCTATGCGTGACGGGGAGACCCTCAAGGCTTATTCGGACAAGTACTGGGAGATCTACAACGAGCTGGACGGCAAGTATGATGCCGTCGCCATCAGTACATTCCAGAATGGGCTACCAATGGGGCACGACCTGAGGAAGTCCCTGACCGGAACACCCATCACCAGCGTGCGACAGTTGATGGATCGGATCGACACGTACAAGCGGGTGGAGGAAGATATGCTGCAAGGCAAAGGCAAGGAGAAGGTTATCCCACAGGAGAGGAGGGATTTCAGGTCGGACAGGTACAACAACGCCCGTCCAATGAGGGATTTTAATGGGCAATCCGGGGCGACCAATGCCCAGACTGTCGGCGCAGTATTCCGAGAACCCGTGCACAAGGTTCTGGAAAGGATAAAGAACGAGCCATACTTCAGATGGCCGGCTAAGATGATGGGGGAGCCTGGTAGGCGCAACCAGGATCGTTACTGCCAATACCACCAGGACCACGGACATGCCACGGAGGATTGCAGGAACCTCTGGGACCACCTGGACCAACTAGTCCAGGATGGAAGGCTGAAGCACCTTCTGCACCGTTCCAGCGACCAGCGGGGCCGAGCCTACCAAGAGTCTCGGAGGGACGCCACCATGGGGCAGCCCGCCAGGACGATCAATATAATCCTGGCCGCTCCAGGAAGAACAGGCACACCCCCTTTGCGAGTGTTGTCTGTGGCCCAACTGCCCGCCGAGGACCCTCAGACGGGGCCAAAGAGGTCTAGGAGGAATCCTCCCCCAGCCCTGAGTTTCTCGGAGGAGGACAAGATTGGGACCATCCAACCACACGAGGACGCCCTAATCGTCACCCTCAGAATAGGGGGCTATGACGTGAAAAGGGTGATGGTGGACGGTGGCAGCGCAGCCGAGGTCATGTGTCCAGACCTCTACAAGGGGCTGGGGCTAAAACAGGAAGACCTCACACCTTATAGCTCCCCCCTAATGAGCTTCGACGGAAAGCTCGTTATCCCAAAGGGCATGATCAGACTGCCCGTACAGACAGGCCCAGTGGTGGTGGAGGCGAACTTCATAGTGGTGGACACATACTCCCTCTACACAGCCATCGTAGGGAGGCCCTGGCTACACGCCTTGGATGGCGTAGCCTCCACCTTGCACCAGAAGGTGAAATTCCTGTCAGGGGACCAGGTTCTGGAGATCCGAGGTTGCCAATCCACGGCTAGGCAGTGCACGGTGGCTGCCATATCCTATCGGATTGATGCACAGTCCTCGGCCCCAGCCGAGGAAAATTCATAGCAATCAAAGACCCGGGTGGCGCCTCCGGATGCACCTGCCGAGGATGCTAAATGCAAAAACCTGGAGAAGGTGGTAATTGGCGATGATCCGGAGAAGTTCTTCCAGGTCGGAACCCAGCTGCCTCCACAGGAGAAGGAGGAGTTGCTCGAGTTCCTCAAGAGGAACCTTGACGTGTTCGCATGGGACCCCTGCGATGCCCTTGGGATTGATCCTTCTTTCATCTGTCACCACGTTAACGTCAACCCATCTGCGATCCCCAAGCAGCAGCCACCCCGGCGCCCATCGAAGTAGCACGCTGATGCGATCAGGGAAGAGGTCGATAAGCTTAAGCACGCGGGGGCCATCAAGGAGATCTTTTTCCCCAAATGGTTGGCCAACACTGTGGTGGTCAAGAAGAAAAGTGGGAAGTGGAGGGTTTGTGTAGACTTCACAGACCTGAACAAAGCATGCCCAAAAGACCCCTTCCCAATGCCACGAATAGACCAGCTAGTAGACACGACTGCAGGCCATCCTCGGATGAGCTTCCTGGATGCCTTTCAGGGTTATCACCAAATCCCACTAGCCTTGGAGGACCAAGAGAAGACGGCATTTGTGACACCCATTGGGAACTATCACTACAAGGTTATGCCGTTTGGTCTGAAGAACGCCGGATCCACCTACCAGAGGATGATGACGAGAATGTTCGAGCCGATGTTGGGCAAGAGCATCGAAGTCTATGTTGATGATATGGTGGTGAAAAGCAAGCTGGTGTCCGAGCATTTGGAGGACCTCAGCCGCACATTTAGCGTCCTGAGAGAGCATAAGCTCCGCCTTAATGCCTCAAAGTGCTCGTTCGGCGTAAGCTCTGGCAAGTTCTTGGGGTACATGATCACCCACCGTGGGATCGAAGTCAACCCTGACCAGATCAAGGCCATTCACAATTTGAAGCCTCCGCAGAACCCCAAGGAGATCCAAAAGCTTACTGGGATGATCGCGGCGCTGAACCGGTTCATTTCCAGGTCGGCCGACAGATGCAGGCCCTTTTATCTCCTGATCAACAAATGGAAAGGATTTGAGTGGTCCGAGGATTGTGCCAAAGCTTTCCAGCAACTCAAGGAGTATCTATCCCGGCCGCCTATCATGTCCAATCCTGAGCCCGACGAGGTCCTATACGCCTACCTGGCGGTGGCACCCCACGCAGTGAGCTTAGTGCTGATACGGGAAGACAATGGCATTCAAAAGCCAGTTTACTACGTCAGCAAGTCGCTGCATGAAGCAGAGATCAGATACCTACCCCTGGAGAAGGCCATACTGGCAGTGGTCCACGCCACGAGAAAGCTCCCCCATTACTTCCAAGCTCACACGGTGGTTGTCCTAACCCAATTGCCCTTGAAGGCTGTACTCCGGGCTGCTGATTACACAGGTCGAGTCGCGAAGTGGAACACAATTCTGGGGGCTTTTGACGTCAAGTACATGCCCCGGACTTCCATAAAAGGCCAGGTTCTGGCGGATTTGACGACTGAGTTCGCTGAACCAGTCGTAGAAGTGACAGCCGAGGATAAGAGCCGTAATGAGAAATCAGTTGGGGCAATCTCCATCCCAAAGTCACCATGTTGGAAAGTATATGTGGATGGCGCGGCAAACCAAAGGGGGTCCGAAGTGGGGTTGGTCCTAGTATCCCCCGAAGATCATGTCATTGAGAAATCCCTGAGGCTCGGATTCACGGCCACAAACAACGAGGCCGAGTATGAGGCATTACTGCAAGGGATGATCATGGTGCAAAAGATGGGAGGAAAGTCGATAGAGATGTTCTCAGACTCCAGCTTGGTGGTAGAACAGGTGAAGGGGGAGATGGAAGCCAGGGATTCGAGAATGCAGGAATACCTTAGCCAAGTCAAACACTTGCAGTTGGAGTTTCGCCCCTTCAACTTGGCCCATATTCCTAGGAATGGGAACGGTCATGCCGATTTGCTTGCCACACTCGCAACCTCCTCGGCAGGGGCTCTGCCTCGGATCATACTTGTGGAGCACCTGGAGAGGGCAAGTGAAGTGCCAAAGGGAGTAATCCCCGTCCACCAAGTTGTGATGGGTCCCAGCTGGATGGATCCCATAGTGAGATTCCTCAGAGATGACGTCCTGCCTGAGGAGAGATCAGAGGCAGAAAAGATACGAAGGAAAGCTCCTCGGTTCTGGTTGTCCGAGGATCACAAGCTATACAGGCGGTCCTACTCTGGGCCATACCTTCTATGTGTCCACCCCGAAGCGGCAGAACCCTTGCTCGAAGAGCTGCACGAAGGAATTTGTCGGAGCCATACAGGGGGGAGATCTCTGGCTCACCGAGCCGTCACTCAAGGATACTGGTGGCCGGGAATGCAGCAAGAGGCCCAGGAATATGTCAAGAAGTGTGACCAATGTCAAAGGTTCGCCCCAAACATCCATCAGCCAGGAGGGGTCCTCAACCCTTTGTCCAGTCCATGGCCATTCGCCCAATGGGGCTTAGACATCGTGGGACCTTTCCCCAAAGCACCAGGGAATAAGAAGTATCTACTGGTGGCCACGGACTACTTCACCAAGTGGGTCGAGGCCGAGCCACTAGCCAACATCAGGGACGTAGACGTGAAGAAATTCCTTTGGAGGAACATAGTTACACGGTTCGGGGTCCCTCATACCCTCATCTCGGATAATGGGCTCCAGTTCGATAGCAAAGCCTTCAGGAGGTACTGTTGTGAACTTGGGATCACAAACAGGTACTCAACGCCGGCCTACCCTCAGGGGAACGGACAGGCCGAGGCTGTCAACAAGGTCATCGTCAACGGGCTTAAGAAGAGGCTGGATGATGCCAAGGGGAGATGGGTAGAAGAGCTGCCCCACGTCCTCTGGACGTACCGGACTACGCCCCGGCGCTCAACGGGAGAAACACCTTTTGCCATGACTTATGGTGCGGAGGCAGTAATCCCCCTGGAAACCAACTTCCCAACGCTAAGGACGAGCTCCTTCACCCCAGACAGCAATGATGAACTGCTGGGGCGGAGCCTGGACATGGTAGACGAACGAAGAGAGCAAGCAATGATCCAGCTGGCCCACTACCAGCAAAAGCTCAAGCAGGGATATGACACCAATGTAAAGCTCAGACCACTAGCACCGGGAGACCTGATGCTGAGAAAAGTCGTGGGAGCTGCCAAGAACCCTTCTTGGGGAAAGCTCGGACCCAACTGGGAGGGCCCCTACCGAATCACCTCAGTGGCAGGGATAGGAGCATACTATTTAGAAGATTTAGATGATAAACCTGTACCTCGTCCATGGAATGTAAATAACCTGAAAAGGTATTACTATTAATAAAGAAGTCCTTTTTGATTCAGATGTTCTGCCTGTCATTATCACACGTCTCGCGTCCCAACGCCACTTACATCTGGGTGCTAGACAGAACCTAGGTCTTGCATGGTCCAAGGACTCAAGCCTATGGGGAAACTAGTTACTTACAGCCCATTGAAGGCAGCAACTGTACCTGGGTCTTGCATGGTCCAAGGACTCAAGCCTATGGGGAGCTAGCCACTTATCTTGAAGGCAGCAACTGTACCTGGGTCTTGCATGGTCCTCGGACTCAAGCCTATGGGGAGCTAGCCACTTCTCTTGAAGGCAGCAACTGTACCTGGGTCTTGCATGGTCCTCGGACTCAAGCCTATGGGGAGCTAGCCACTTATCTTGAAGGCAGCAACTGTACCTGGGTCTTGCATGGTCCTCGGACCCAAGCCTATGGGGAGCTAGCCACTTATCTTGAAGGCAGCAACTGTACCTGGGTCTTGCATGGTCCTCGGACCCAAGCCTATGGGGAGCTAGCCACTTATCTTGAAGGCAGCAACTGTACCTGGGTCTTGCATGGTCCTCGGACTCAAGCCTATGGGGAGCTAGCCACTTACCTTGAAGGCAGCAACTGTACCTGGGTCTTGCATGGTCCTCGGACTCAAGCCTCTAGGGAGCTAGCCACTTATCTTGAAGGCAGCAACTGTACCTGGGTCTTGCATGGTCCTCGGACCCAAGCCTATGGGGAGCTAGCCACTTATCTTGAAGGCAGCAACTGTACCTGGGTCTTGCATGGTCCTCGGACTCAAGCCTATGGGGAGCTAGCCACTTATCTTGAAGGCAGCAACTGTACCTGGGTCTTGCATGGTCCTCGGACTCAAGCCTATGGGGAGCTAGCCACTTATCTTGAAGGCAACAACTGTACCTGGGTCTTGCATGGTCCTCGGACTCAAGCCTATGGGGAGCTAGCCACTTATCTTGAAGGCAGCAACTGTACCTGGGTCTTGCATGGTCCTCGGACCCAAGCCTATGGGGAGCTAGCCACTTATCTTGAAGGCAGCAACTGTACCTGGGTCTTGCATGGTCCTCGGACCCAAGCCTATGGGGAGCTAGCCACTTATCTTGAAGGCAGCAACTGTACCTGGGTCTTGCATGGTCCTCGGACTCAAGCCAATGGGGAGCTAGCCACTTATCTTGAAGGCAGCAACTGTACCTGGGTCTTGCATGGTCCAAGGACTCAAGCCTATGGGGAGCTAGCCACTTATCTTGAAGGCAGCAACTGTACCTGGGTCTTGCATGGTCTAAGGACTCAAGCCTATGGGGAGCTAGCCACTTATCTTGAAGGCAGCAACTGTACCTGGGTCTTGCATGGTCCAAGGACTCAAGCCTATGGGGAGCTAGCCACTTATCTTGAAGGCAGCAACTGTACCTAGGTCTTGCATGGTCCTCGGACTCAAGCCTATGGGGAGCTAGCCACTTATCTTGAAGGCAGCAACTGTACCTGGGTCTTGCATGGTCCTCGGACTCAAGCCTATGGGGAGCTAGCCACTTATCTTGAAGGTAGCAACTGTACCTAGGTCTTGTATGGTCCAAGGACTCAAGCCTATAGGGAGCTAACCACTTATATCTGGGTGCTAGACAGAACCTAGGTCTTGCATGGTCCAAGGACTCAAACCTATGGGGAAACTAGTTACTTACAGCCAAACTCAAGTGTCAAGCAGGACCAAGGCTCTGTATTGTCCTCGGACTCAGGCCTGTGGGAACACTATTTACCTCAAGAAGCTAAGTATCAAGCAGGACCAAGGCTCTGCATGGTCCTCGGACTCAGGCCTATGGAGAAGTTAACTACATTGAAGAAACACTAAGTGTCTACTCGAAGAAATTCTATCTGGTCCTTAGGAAACGAAAAGTGCATCAGAGCATACATGCCCTCTCATTATAATGACTGATGCCACGATTGGCCGAGATGCAATTGAAGCTAAAATCGTGCAAGTAAAGGAAAAGAAGATAATGTGCAAATAAACAAACAGCCACAACAAACAGAAAAGGAAATGAAGCTCTCGTTTCATTAAGTTCAAGGGAATTACACCAAGGAAGTCACATTACAAATAAAGCAAAAAGGAAGAAAAAGATGCAAAAATGAAGTGCAGCAGGCAGAAGCGCCAAGGAGCCTAGTTGCCCGCTTCGGTGGGTGGCTGGCCCGCAGCTGCCTCAGGGTCCTCCGAGCCCTGACCGAGGGGGATGGCCTGCAGAGGCACGGCAGGAATAGCTGCCCCCTCGGCGGAAGAAACCTGAGCATCGAGGGAAGGCTTTGCAGACTGTTGAGGCGCGTCCTCGTTGGAGCCATCACTCAATTCAACCACCAAGGGGGGATTACTCCCTTGGACTGGCTCATCAATGACCCCAGCATCCGAGGCCCCCTCGCCCGGAGTGGCAGCAGTTTCCGCAGCAGCCTCCTCGGCCTCAGAGCCATCTGGGGCAGCCTCGCGGATAACAGGAGGGTAGTACACGTTCTCCTCCTTCCACAAGTCAGAAGAGGCCTCCACCCCAGCCTGTCTGAGGGCTTCACTCCAAGTTTCGGAGCAGTAGCGCCTACATACCCCAGGGACTTGGGATTTGTAGGCAGCTGCTGTCTCAGTTGCCCCGGCAGTGTAGGCTGCCTCCTCGGCTTCCTGCTTGGTGGCCCAGGCTTCCTCTCTGCCCTGCTCTGCCTCAAACTTGGCCCTCTCAGCCTCCCCTTTGGCCCATTCAGCCACCCTCTTAGCCTCCTCAGCATCGGCCACTTTCTTCGTCAAGCCAGCTATCTGCTCCTCGGCAAGCTTCAGCAGCTTCTCTGCCTCACCCAGACGCTTTGTCTGAGTTTCGGCCTGCCTTTGGGCACCCTCAAGGCCTGCCATTGCACTGGCCCTAGCCTGAGTCATTGCCTTCAGCTCCTCCCTGGCCTTGGCAAGGTCCTCCTCGGATGTCTTGAGGGTCCGAGTGGCCACCAAGCGCCTCTCGCGCTCCTCATCCATGGCCTTCCCATGTTCATTGGCCGCCTCTTCCAGCCTGAAAGTGGCCTGTACAGCCTGCCAAACGAAACAGATAAGTTATAATTAGCCGAGCTCAAAAAAGGGAAAGGAAAGCAGAAAAAACTGAAGCAAGAAAAAGCACAAGTGTTAAGGGTCTTACCATCCCCAAGTATCGCTTGAGGCAGAGGAAGACGTCCCTACTCCTCATGGTCCCCAGCTCCGCCATGTCCGCGGGAAGGAGCAGGCATCTCTCCACAGCGTCGGCCACATACGCGCCTTCGCCATCCTTAAAGTCCCTGAGGGAGGAGTCATCCCTCAGAGGTGCCCCACGGAGCATTGGGGCGGGGAGCCAGGCCTGGACCTCGGGCGGGGGAGCGACCTGTTTATCCTGCGTTGAGGAAGCTATCCTTAGTTGCTTCGATGGCCGCCGAGTGCCATCGCCCTCCCGCGTGGGCCCAGATTTGTCCTCAAGGGTCCTCTTGCCCTTGTCTTTCTTCTGCTTAGGGTCAGCAGGCTCGTGCCTAGACGGCGGGCTTGCCTGAGGCGGAGGAGGAGGAAGCTTGGGCTGTGTTGAGGCCGACCTGGTCTGAGCAGGACGAGCCTTTGGAGGAGGAGAAGGAAGCTTCGGTTTGGACTTCCCCGGCTGACCTTCGATTAGGTCGAGTAGGGTAGGTTGGGCTTTCTTCTTGTAGCCCATCTCAAGCCGAGAAGATTTATCCGACGCTAAAAAGTCTGCCTCGGTTAGACGAGGATCACCCAAGTCTCCAGAAGGGTCCTCGGATTGATGGAGTTGCTCGAAAACGCTAAAATCGTCCTCGGCAGGACCAAAATCTGCAGCGTCCCCCTCCCTCTCTAAGTCCTCTTCCGCAGCCTCTGGGAATGTATGGGAAGACGAAGGGACTGCTACTGTGACGTCTTCTGAAGTGGAGGTGTCCTCGGGAAACTCAAAACCGTCCTCGGTCACTTTTATTTTCGACAGCCGAGGATCCTTAGCTTTGATCACGTGCTTTAGGGCCGCGAATGACTTTTGGAGTGGAGTGTACCCCAAAATCTTGTGCGCAGCTCTGACTTGGTGGTCTGCTTCGTTCTCAAATTCCGCAGACCTGAGCACCTTCTGCAAGTCTTCCCTGTTGACCAAGCTGAAGTGGCGCGCGAGAGAGTGCGGATCTGCAGAAAGAAAACACACCCACGGTTAGAAACCAAACAGTGCAAAAAGAAATAATGCAGAAAAGAAGTCAGAATCTGTGAATCCCCTCCTATTCCCACTGTCCCACCTGGTGTTCCCTCTGTCGTCGGGCAATGAAGGCCATCGTGCCACGCTCCAGACACGATGAGGAAATCCTCATTCATCCCCTTGTTGGACTCGGGGAGGCACTGGATAAGCCGGACCCTGTCATCCCTCGTCCTCATGTAGTAGGACTTGTTCTTCAAATGTTGAAGATTGTAACAGTAGTTGACATCATGATAGGTCAGCCTCAGACCCATCTTTTCATTAAGGGCGTCCACACTGCCCAGAATTCTGAACATGTTGGAGGCGCATTGGGTGGGGGTTAACCGAAAGTAGGTAAGGTAACCCCTCATCACCGGCCCCATGGGGATCCTCATCCCCCCTTCAAGGAAAGCGATGATGGGAATCACCACCTCGCCCTCCTGCCTCCAGAGGTGCCACTCCCCCTCCTCACAATACCTTAAGCCCACGTTGGCCGGTATCTTGTAATCGGCGATGAATTTCTCCATCGCCTCCTCAAAGCCAACATACTTCTTAAGTCTACCCATCCCAAATGACGCCTAAGCGAACTAAAAGAGGAGCGAATGAAAGAGAAGGACGAGTAGAGAGGAAAAAAGCTCAGAGAGGGATAGAGTGACTTACAGAAATGAGGAGGAACTCCTCGGACTGGCTTTTTGTGCTGGAGATGGAGATGGAAATTTGGCTGGACTCTGAATGGAGGCGCAGGAGCTCTTGATTGTAAATGAAAAAGGAGGAGGCGGTTCCAATGGGTATTTATACCCTAGATGGAAGAGCCGCGCGAGTTTTCCCGCCCATAAATGCCAGACGCATCCCCACCGTTAGATTGTCATCTGCCCATTGAACGTGGGGAGCATAAAGCCGCCCGAATTTAATGCAGGACACGTTATGCGCACCGAAGCGCCAGTAACGCACCTTGGGCAGTTGAAAAGGCTCCAATGCTGACGAAGGACAAGACTCGATTGGACACGAAGCAGGTCCGAGGATATCAAAATCCTCCTTTCCGCCCGAGGATGCGGACAGCAAGATTTTGAGGGGCTATTGTGGGGCCAGAATAAGTCAGCAACCCCGGCCCATTCCAAATCAAGCCCAAAGGCCCACGCCGAGGACGCCTCCAATGTCCGAGGTCCGAGGACGAAAGTTTAGAGCCCAGGGCCCAAGGAGCATTGCCGAGGATGGTTACATCCTCGGGAGACCGAGGTCAGAAAGTGGGCAAACAACATACCTTTAAGGGGAGTCTCCCTAAGCATCCAAGGAGCAAATAGCAAGAACCAAGCACCGGACATTGAAGCATGGTGGAGGAACAAGTCCCAGGTGAACTGTCACCTCCACATTAAATGCCCTCAACTAACGCCCTGGCCGCATTAATGAGGATAGGACCTCTGAACAGTGCCGTCTGGGGCGCTGCAACCCACTGGAGGTATGGGAATGCGGCTGATGGGACAGGCTCTCAAGTGGAAACCGGGTTGATCAACAAATGTAAGGCTAGGATCAACTGAAAGAGAAGTATATAATGTAAAAAGTCCCTCTTGTGAAGGGGACGGACGAAAAACCAGAGAAAAAAGGAATACTGTAGCAGAGTATTTTCTCTCAACCATTGTAACCTCACTTGAAAGAAATAAGAACGACTTCAACCTCTATAAACCCGTCCGAGGAGTCTTATTAGGCATTCCGACCCACGTTTAGCTTAGCACGATCCACGAACAACCATGCATGGCCGTTGCATTTTTTACTAGGGCCTAGCTCTTGAGCCCATACTCTATAAATTCATTGGAGGGTTAGCTGGGCTTGGGTCCACTCTCACAATCCGGGGAGAGCGCTCGAAACCGGTCCCTACAGTAATATTGTCATAAAATGATTCAATTTCATTCCTTACATGTAGCTCTCAAACAAGATTACTTACATTCCATTTATTTTCATTCCTTTCCATTCCTCTATTTTAAAACATCCAATCAAAGTTACTTAATTCCATTCCATTCCTTTCTCTTACTTAAATACATTTCATTCCTTTCCATTCTCTTATTATTATTCCATTCCATTCCATTCCCTTCTCTTATGAACTCCCAAACGGAGCCTAAATGTTTTTTTTTTTTTTTTTTTAATTTTTTTTTAAAAAATTTTAATTTTTTATATATATATATATATATATTATATTTTGAGACTATCGGCTCTAGTTGGTTATCGAGAAAATGAAAGAAAAGAAAATTTGAAAATGTTCCCTTTCCTTTGGCTTTTTTTAAATTTTTTAAATTTTTGTTAATTTGGAAAAACTCAAATGAAGTGTGAAAGGGAACTAACCTTTCTATGATTTCAGACTCAAATGTTTGCTATATTCTCTTTGTTTTTCTTTTTCCTCTGAAGACCGAAGATCGAACGGACCTTTGCACTTGCTGGGGTTGTTAGAGTCTGAGTATTTTGGTATTTTTAGGCTAATAATAAAAATTTTTAGGCATATATATTTATAATAAATTTAATACTAAAATTTAAAAATATTTAAACTTAATATTTAATTAAATCATAGAAGGAAAAAGTTAATAATGGATATGAAAAAAAAAAAAAAAAAAGAACAAAACTGGGATTGAAACTGAAATCATAACAAATAATTTTCTGTAAATGGTGAGCTCATATGATACAAGAAAAGAAAAAAGGAATGAAAATTATCATTATTTTTTTTTATGGGAAAATTATCATTATTCATGGCAAAGAAAATAAATGGGAAAATTACCATATATACAGTCTTATGGTTTTGGCCCTATCACAATTTAATTTATAAACAATTGGTCACTAAAATTAAACCGTTAAATACAACCACTTTTTGTTTTTCTTTCATTATTTTAGTAGAATACACAGTTTCATAAGGAAACTCTAAAATGGGAAAGTTCTGAATTTGTATTGAAAAAGTTAATAACTTGTGTAATGTATGAAATAGTCTAACATAATATATTTTTCTAACTTTTTTTTTTTGGGTCTAAATATGAAATTTGATAATTATTAATAGATATTTATTATGGTCATGTTTATATATAAAATTGTATATTTTAGAATTAAACATTTATTATAATTGTATTTGTATAAACTATATGATGTGTTAAGATACTGATTAAGGATTTAAATATATAGTAGAATTTAAATGGGTAAATTATATAATTGATCTCTATCTTTTACACCAAATGTTAATTTAATCCCGAACCTTTCAATTGTGCTAATTTAGTTCTTAACCTTTCAGTATCATGTCAATTTAGTCTTTACCATTATCTATTTGATAGAAAAATCTAATGTGTTAAACTAAATAATAAAAATTTGATTTTTCTTGCCACATTAATTGCCTATGGTCACATCAAATTTTTTCTATAAGATAAAAAAAAAAAAAAAAACCAAGTTTATGTTCCCGCACGAGTTTTGAAGTTCGTGGAATATTCTAAAATCCAAAATTTCTGCTTCTTCAACAGGCTTAACTTCATTTTAGATGTCAAATTGGACACAGGAAAAATCAGTTAGTGTTCTTTTAAAAATGAATTGTAACTTCCTCAAATCTATACTTTATTTCTTCTCTCTTTAGTATCTATAACCACATAAAACCATTAAATCTAGAAGTAGAGATTCACAATCATATCTCAGAGAATTGAAAAAACAAAAACATTTGTTTAGGAAAAGAAAGAAATTGGTGGTGAACATGTAAAGCTTGCTGCCTCAGCTTCCAAATAGAAGCAAATCTTTGGCTTTGTCCAAAGCTTCCTTGAAAGTAATGAGAGCCTTAACAGTCTCTGTGGAGATTTTGATGTTGATCTCTTCCAAATCTTTGAACAAAGGCTTCAAGAGCCTCAATGTTACACCACAAACCTTTACCCAAAAGGGTTCAAAGCATGCGAAACCAAACCTTAAAAGAGAAATCGTAGGGGATTTTTTTTTTCCCCTTCTCCTTCAATATGATAAAATAAATAAACATATTGATCTCTCCACAATATAAGTTAAAGCTCTAAGACACATATACAAACAATACAAACTACAAATCATGTGCCTCCAAAATTTACATCAATATTCCAAACACCAAATGATTTAACATAAACTCCAATGTTCTCAAAAATAAGCAACCCAAGCAAAGTTCTTGGGCTAACAAACCTTAAGAGAGACCAACCTCTAATAGAATTAATTACTGCTTCCCTAAAAACAACTAGATCGAATCACCAACCGTTAATAATATAAGTCTCCCAATTCAGCATAAAACTCCAATCACCACTAATAAGACGAGCTCCATTCCTGAGGTGTAGCTAATTAATCTGTAAGACTGTGAAAGAGTGAGATGGGTTAAAGCCCCAATAAGTAGCATAATTAATGGGGTGGAGAAAATGCAAGTTTAATGATAATGAGCATTTTACAAAACATGCAATAATTTGGGAATTTCCATATAAATTCTACAAAATAAATTTCCTTAACAATACGATAAGATTGATAGAAATAATGCAGCACTAAGCTTCCCAAAATAACTATGAAACTACATATTATTCATAGTGAGCTATAAAAAATATCCAATACTATTTCAAAACCACAAACCTCACCCAAGGCCACATGACAAGGTCGTCACACTGATGTCGTCGTCACATAGATGAGGTTGTCACACAGACGTGGTTGTCAAAAAGACGGGCTCGTCACATAGACGAGGTCGTCACCTATGTCATGGCACAAGGGAAAAACCACATCAAAAGCTCATAGGTTAATGTATTTGAAACACACAATTCACTTCTAAGTAGTTTCATAAAACATTTCAATAACCAAATATCCACAATATTCTCAGAGTCCCAAAACCGTTTCTTGTCAAAAATATTTTGCATAAATTTCCCAAATAATACAATGAATGCCATAAAGTCATCATTAAGGATGAAATCAAAGATGCTCATATTTTCCATGTCAACAATTCATGAATTTTCCCATATGTAACACTAAATATGATGCCCTTTTCGTGAATAATCAGATGCATTAAGGTTACAACATAATGCTATTTAGGAAAATATAGTTTTAAATAAACAATTTCCCAAAATTTGTTAAACCCAAAAATAACATTTTATGCAATATGATTATTTTTCTAAAAATCCCATTAAGAAGCCACTTACCTCGGTAGTCCAATCCAAATGTACCTCAACCAGGCATTGTTTTTAACCAATCAAGTTACTAGGTCCATTGCCAAGTACCTTGGAACCTAGAAACATAAGTATCAAGCCTATTAATAACAAGGCTTACTATAAATTACATTATCAAATTTGTCTCCCTAAATCAGAAAGGATCCCCTCAAAACTCAAACCTAAGGCCCTAAAGCCTAGCATGACCATCCCAAGACAAGTACCCCTACTCAAATGGGAACCAAACAAGCATACAAGAAACTCATAGGGCTATAACAGAACCAAAACCTTTAATTTCCCTACCACAAACAATGTGCATTTACCAACTTGATACAAAGCATGTCACTACAAAATCATGATAGAATTAGCCAAAGTAAAATAGTTGTCAAAGAAAGCACATATTAATTTAACTTACAAGCTAAACCACACAACAAAAACTTGGAGTAAATTCCTAAAAGTCTCAACATTCTAATCATACTTTCTGATTAAATTTGCAGCAAGTCAGCCATTTTTATAAAATTCGTTCAGTCCACTTAGTATTATCCAAAAAGCTTGAAATTAAATAGGGAGAAACCTTTATATGTCTAGTATGTACCACCCAAAATTTGGCTCAAAATAATTTTTCTGTAATTTATAAAAAATCTCGTAGTACAGCTTACTCAAAACTGTCAGGGACAGATTTAGAGTCCTAAAAGAAAATTACTATAATTTTAATTCTAAGCCAAAAACTTTGAGACTTGATTAAACTTAAAGAAAAATGAGTTGGCACATATTAACAACTAGGAATGCAACTCATAACCTCATATAACAATCATCACAATACACCGAGGAATTCAATCCCATAACTCATATTGGCAATTTACCAAACACTTGGCATGCGACAAGCAAATGCCCACATTCACATGTGTCAAAGTCATTCAAATGCAAAGGAAACACAATTTAAATCAGCTCATATCAACATATGGAACAACAAGACCCATATGGTTGCTCTAGGAAACCAACCCTCAAATACCCATTAGAAAACTATACAACCAAAACCTTTTATCAAAGCAAAAACTCTCAAATGATATGAAATTTTTGGATTTTAACAAAACCATTGCTACCCAAATCATCTTAACCCTCTAATCTTTCATTATTCACCAATACCCATCAAGTATTCACCATAATAATAATTAAATAGCAAAACCCAAAGGATTTCATAGAAGAAATTGAGATAAAAGCTTAGATTTTTACCTTGGGTTTAATCCTCTTCAAAATCTCATGGAGTTTTAGCTACTAGGAAAACCAATGGAGACATAATCCTCCCTAACAAGGAGGTCTCGACTAGAGAGAGAAAGAAAGAAATGAGAGAAGAGATATGGGAGCTTGGAGGTTCAGTCGTCATTGGGGAAGAACAAAGAAGAAGAGAGGGGGCGGGAGAGAGGGAGAAGCGGCTGAAGAAAATAGGGGAAGGGGGTGGCTTACCGTATGATGGTGTATAGGTTATTATGGACCACTTATCACAAAAATATCTTGGGAAGAAATTTACCAGGAGCCCTTAAATTTCATCTCTTCCTTGATCCTCACTTAGCCCATCACCACAAGTCACTTAAATGTCATCGCATACTTTTAATATTAAAAAGACCTCTACAAAAATAATTAACAAACTTATTGAAAAACATAAAATTTACTTGAGATATTATTCACATTATAAAATTGCTTAAAAAGGTTTGGGGTGTTACACTCAATTTCCTGTTGAGCTTGTGACACTGTCTCCTAAAAACGCAACTTAAGTATGAGATCTCG
Source organism: Quercus aquifolioides (assembly GCA_019022515.1). NCBI lineage: Eukaryota > Viridiplantae > Streptophyta > Magnoliopsida > Fagales > Fagaceae > Quercus > Quercus aquifolioides. Next base: position 33,144 of record JAFHAW010000061.1, read on the forward strand.
AAGATCTAGTTCACAGCGTCGATGAGATTCCCAAGTAGCATAACTTTTTGGTTCTCCATATAGAGTATAGGAGTAGCTTTGCTTGTTGCCGTTTTTTGTTTTCTAAGTTCTAAAATACTATCATAGACTAGTAATTTAGGTTAAGCAGATTGCATATTTTTTTAACACACATAAGAACAGAAATTTGGGTTTATTTTTTTATTTTAAATTTGATGTGGCTATACATTTGGACTTTGATGTGCAGGGAAAATTAATTTTTTATTATTCCGTTTGACATGTTAGATTTTTCTATCCAAATGATAACAACAAACACCAAATTGACACGACACTAAAATGTTAAGGACTAAATTGATACAATTGAAAGATTAGAGACCAAATTGATATTTAGTGTAAAAAAAAGGACCAATTATGTAGTTTACCTAATTTAAATTTAATTAAAAAGAAATATTATAATAATGACATATTAAATTGCAAAAGAACTAAAATTTATGTAGCACAATATTATAAGTTCAATCGAAAGTCAAAATTCTTATTTTTTTTTATATGTGTATACACACACTGATATAGATGTTAAGCTCATAATTAATACACAAAGAGTTCAACATAATCTATATATAGGGGAGACAATTTAGCCACCCAACCTAAGGGATCTTGTCCATTAGGTCAAAGTCTACGAGTGCTGGCAACTCGAATCCAAAATGTGTCCAAAAATATGTCTTTAAGTTGTAAGTTTTAGGGGGTGTTTGGTAGAGTAGTTTGAGTAATATTGTTTGTAATTTTTTGAAATACGTGTGGGTAAAAAAGTGTGTGAAAATATATATAATGTTGTTTAAAATATAAAAATGTGAGTTTGAGATGGAGTACCAAACAAGTGCTGGTGTCTAGAAAAGTGGTTGAAGGTTTACATAGAAGACGTAAGAAACTGCTCAAAAGCTATTAAGTCTTCTATGTAGCTAGACTACAAGCTCAACTCTCTAGCAATAGAGCTCCATAAAGCTTGACTCTAGTTGATCAGTTGAACCTTAGGCTATTAGGCAAATTGCTTTTCTTTTTTCCCAATTTATGGCCTATGATGACCAAAACCCTTGAGATTCGTGCCCTAAGGTTCCAAAATATATTTAAATGCATATTAGGTCATCATAAACTTAAGGATAACACTATGTTAAAAAGAGATCTTATTGCAATGGTTTTGTATCAAGTGTTTGTACCAAGTATCTTCTTTGTCACCAAATGGAAGATCAAGTGGTGTTCCAAGTGAATTTGTTGCACAATTAACCTACTTCAATCAAATTTTTGTTGTAGTGTTAAATTGGGCATCGTTGAAAAGATTTACAAGATATAAGAGTTCGATTGGGGTGAAGTTACATGTGTTCATATGTGAGTAAGCTCAACTATAGGCAGCAATACTAGAATTGGTAATATTATTGCATTGTTGTACTTCTATTTTATCTTAGTGAATTTTTCAGTTTGTTGGTAACTTATAAACCACTAGTAGGGTTTTCCCATCATAACCAAATCGCATGTGTCAAATATATACATCTAATATTTACGATATGTGTTAAGGACATATTTTGTGTAATTGGCTAATCCTTTGACAAAACGCACTTTACTTGTATTTGGGTAGATCTAGGATGTGTTTAATACTTCAAGGAACATGTTGTTCAAGTCTAGTATTAAAGCCATGAAGATTGGACCAAGAAACAAGTGAAGAAAAGCTATTCAAGAAGGCTGGACAGATAGCTCGACACCTGTGGACAGATATCCCGACAGCTGCCCGACACCTCTCGACAGCTAGCTATCTATCGAGCTCTTAAGGTGTTTTCTTATCGCAATCTCGACACCTTCTCGACAGCTGGTGGATCGATCGAGAAAGCTCCTGTCCCCTCGACACCTCCTCGACACCTTCTATCTATCGAGGATTAAATCTCGACACCTCCCGATCGATCGAGGTATCTATCGAGGTTACGGGATTTCAGATTTCCAGATCTGATTTTTGGGCCAGGCTTTTGTATTTGTGTAGGGTTTCTTTTCTCACAACCTTAGACCTATATAAGGCTTATTTTAAAGGCCGTCACATAAGAGAATAAGTGAATACAATGAGAATAAGAGAATACAAGGAGAACATATTCAAAAGGTTATTCTCTCAAAAAGAAGCTACTGCGTCTTTGCGCCTTAGGGTTTTATAACCAAGTGCTTCTTAATCTTCATTGTTGATGAAGTGAAGAACTTTGCAGCCAACATTCTTCTTCCTTAAGTTGGTGAGTGAGTCACGTACTGGGATTCGTGCAAAGGAGTTAGTCACGTATTGGGATCTGTGCAAACAAAAAGGGTGGCGTTCATATATTGAAGAGTTCAGAGGTTCTGAAGCGGTAGAAGGTTTCTGCTGTGAGTTCATCTACGGGGATTGTAGAGTCTAGGGACAAAGGTTTTGTACTAGATCTAAAACTTCTCTTTACTATAGTGGATTGCTTTTCGGGAAGGTTTCCCCCCAGGTTTTTTACTGTGAAACTGGTTGGTTTCATTGGTTTTCCTGGGTCATCATATCTTGTCTTATTTACTTTTCCGCTGCATATGATTTTGACATGATATTGATGTTTGTTTGTATTTACAAGTTTTATTCATAATAAATCTAATCAACAACTTAGGTTTAAAACTTGTTAATTCTATCAACCGGGGTCTAAATTTCCCAACAATATGGTTGAGCCCATCACATGCTAAATCGGATCTTCACATAATTAGCTCAATTAATCAATTTGGTCAATTGACTATAATCAAGTAGGGTCTAAATTTTTCAACATTGTCCCTTATCCTAAAGTAACATTGTCCCTTATCCTAAAGTCTCTCTCTCTCTCTCTATATATATATATATATGTATGTATGCATCTATATATGAATGTTTTGTTACAAACAATGATATTTAATTTGTAACAAGCTAGCAAATATAATTTTACATGGTGGATGACTATTGAAGAAGAAATTCATATATAATCTTTTTCTCACATTTCTTTGTCTTGTATTGTTATTTTTTTTACAACACAGAGCAATATTTCATTATTTTTCTCTCTCTCACTTGCTCTCTTTCTTTCTTGCCCACGTCATCTCTCTCTCTCTCTCTCTCTCTCTCAATTTTTCTTACACTCGCTCTCCATCTTGCTAGAACGAGGACAATTAGTACTACACACTAACATTATACATATTTCGAATACACCGAAAAATGTGAACACTTGTGTCCACAATTTACACATGGTACCGAAGTGTGTATACTATCTTTGTGATGTAATAATTTTCCTTTCAACTATCTTGCTTATGTGCCATGAAATGTACACCTTGGTCCTGATATCATCCTCTGATCATGGCATGAATGTCAAGGCAAGGACGAAAAACAAAGGAACACAAGCGAGGCCTACAATCCAAACAAGGTAGCTGGGAAGGAACGTAGCTATCATTAGTAAGAACCCTATGGTAGCAGCAGCAGATCCTATCCCTCCAAGAACTCTAGCAATTTGTGGCCTTCTCTGGATTAGCAAGATAGCAGTGATGCAACAAAGGTAACCCATCAAGTTACTGACCACAACACAAACTAGGAGCACCTTGGTGTTGGAAGATTGACCACTGAAACTGAAGGCGGCAATAACAGAAGTAGACGTTTGGGCTGCAACCGTGATGGACAGCTTGGCTAGTTTGGTTATGTCCACAATTGTTCTATCGTTCCTACCTCCATCTCTGATTTCCACGTCACCTTCATCTCCATCTCCACCTCCTCCTCCGCCTCCTCCTCCTCCTCCATTTCCGTCTCCGTCTCCGCCTCCTCCTCCACCTCCACCTCCACCTCCGCCTCTCCTTCCACCCACTCCTCTGCCTGCCTCTCCACCTACTCCACCTTCGCCTTCTCCTTCACCTCCTTCGCTTTCATCTCTCCCTACACTTGCACTTCCGCCTTCACTTTCCCCTTCCTGTCCACCAGCACTCTCCCCTCTTTCTTCAACATGGCAATTAGTAGCTTCTATAAGTCTATCTTTAGAATCAGATGACAATGGTTGTGGATGTAGGTAAATAAGTAGTTCAGTGAAGATTATTGAGAGTAACTTGAAGCATGACTCATTGTATCTTTCGGATCCTTTTCCACCTCTGTGATTGCCTTCCCCTTTGCCTTCAACTCTGACTGAGTCCTGTGAGCTCCCCTTTTGTCGTTCTAATGAAACGCTTTCATCTCCACATGCACTTTTATCAATACTACCAAGTACAACAACTCTTGAGTGCAGCTCAAGGCTCCCTTCTAGATCACACTGCAATATATCAAACTCGTTGAAGCTCAACGGGTAGGAACTCATGGATGCCCATGTATCTGCAATATGTGTTCCTTCTTTTAATGGGAGAAAACTAGGTGCTTGGACCATTTTCAGCAATATCAGCATGATTACCAGGCCGAGAATAAGGTTCTTTGGTCCCAAGTTCCTGCCTCCAGTCTTGCCTCTCCGTCCACCGCTGCCACTTCCCACTTCACCACCATTAGCCGATGTTGCTTTCCATGGTGATAAAGTCTGTTCTAAGAAGCCTAAGCCTGTACCTTCATCACCCTTGCCAACCACAAGCAATAGTGGGGTTGGTTCAGAGAACTCTAAACGCAGTGGATTGTTTGCCTCAATATGACTTGAATAAGTCAGAGAAACAAGTTGTTCCTCCTGGATAAGCTGTGGCTTTTTTTGAGGATAATCGGAGAAGGAAGGGCTCACAACACAAAAAAGAAGGAAAATATGAAGGGTTATGTTGAACCGACCCATAGAAAGAAGGAGATGTGTATTCCTATCTCAGAATCAGCGAGCAAGAGAGAACTTATATAATGTAGTAAACAACCTCAGAATTGTTATTCGTCGTCGGCAACAAAGAAATTGCAAGAGAAAGAACCAGGAGGTTAGCATAGGGCAATTTCTTTGCAAATTAAGCATGTCTTTTCCTACGCGTTTTCACTAATCTAGAAACTTTGTCTCAGAGGATTTATGAATTATATAATGAGGGTCAATAATCAATATGCAAATTAAGGCTAAAGGAAGAACAAACCCCTGCATGGTGTTATACTGTTTTATATATATATATATATATATATATATGTATGTATGTATATATATATATATATATTTCTTTTGCACATATTTTCTCTTCATCGTTAATGAGTTTTGGTGCAGGTTTTAAATAATTTGGGAATCTCGTCCTCTTTTAAAGTCGAATCTTCATCAAGATTCAAGACACCAATTTTTGAATTTAGTTTTGTTGAAACCAATATTTAAAGTTCACAATTCTATTACTAAACAAATCCAACACTAAATAAATTTTAATTAAATCATGTTTGATATTCTATAAACAATATAATGTCAACAACTCAACACTAAAAACATTATGATTAAACTACCTCAATTTTTTTAATTAAATTATGAATGATATAATTGGTCGTTGTAGTAGAAGAGATTTGTACTTAGTCCTTTGTTTGAGGCAAAAAACTCTACTGATTGAACTAATTAACTGAATTCCATTATTTATTAATATTGGTTAACTAAAGTATCATAATACTAATATATTTTGTTAACCCATATTAATGACAAATTGCACAGGTTATGACTACTTTAAATTTACGATCAACTGCACAACAAGAGGTATCCATAAGATGCGTGCGTGAAAAGTGTTCAAATAACAATTTCCATCTCAAATGTTATACAATCTCCACGCGGAATAACCTCATATATTAATTTTCAGTGATGTTTTGCAGTAGTTTCTTGAAACTTTAATGTAATATGAAACTGGAGAAGTATGCTAAGAATATGACGTAAAACGTAAATTTCTTCACAAGTAAGGTTGCCCTTCCAAGACTTCACCATCTAGCTAGAAATTCTTCTCTAGATCATGCTCAGGCAAATATCATGCAAGTTTCTGTTTAGTTTCCTTGCAATTGATTTCAAAATACCATAGATTTGATTTATTGATAGAGATGGAGTCAAGGGTCAATGCTAGGTCAGTCTTTACAAATATAATATACATATAGCTTTTGTATGGAATTTTCTAAGGAATTACCTAATGTTAGGGCTAAAGGAAGAGCAAACCCTTTGCATGCATTAAGGCTGGTGTTGCATGCATATGTTTTTTGTACCTATTTTCTCTTCATCGTTAATGTTGAGGTTTTGGAAAAATAATGAAATTTAAAACAAAAACAAATCGTAAAAATGGTGCCGGATATATAGTCATATCTTTGAGACACCATTTTAGTAATTTGATTTTGTACGTTTAAAGCAAATTTAAATTCACAACTTTGAATGAAATCTTAGTTACATTATATTTGATTTTCTATATAAAAAAAAGTCAATAACTCAACACTAAACCAGTTCTAATTAAATTATTTTCAATTTTCTTTAATTAAATTATTTATGATATAATTAGTTTTTGTTAAAAATGAGATTTGAATTTAGGTCTTATGTGAAGATAATAAACTTTACTAGTTGACTAGCTTCATCACACGTGTTTCTTATATGCGATGATTTTATTTTTTATTATTTTTTGGGTTTAGTGAAAACGTTGGGCTTAATGGTCTTATTTTATATCCAAAAATTTTTATTTTTTTTAATATAATTTATTTTTTATATATAATTTTTATTTTGAGAATTTAATTTATGAATGGATAAAATAATTTGAAAATCAATAAGAGAATAATTCTATTTTTTAGACAATATTTTAGTGGGAGTTAAAATTGCATTTTTACTTTATTGTATTTTAGTTTTGTTTCTACATAAACATAAAAGTGTAGAGGCATTTTTGAAACAAAAAAATAAAAATCTTAAATAGGAGAAGCCCTTTAAATAATAATGTAGATAATAACAACTTATAATTTATTAGTTATATATGTATATTAATACAAATATATTTTGCTCAAGCTTTCATGTATATCTCTAATCGCATGGTCATGACTCATGACAAGTTTTAATATAAAATAATCAGTACAATTGAGAGGTGTGCATAAACCTGGCACCCTTAATTTAATATATGAGGAGAGCTTTTGCAGTGATTTTGTGGAAATAATGTAATGTACTAGATAAGTATGATTTAGTACGTAAGAAACACGAAAGGAAACGTAAATTTCTTTGCAAGTAAGGTTGCCTTTCCAAGTCTTCACCATCTAGCTAGAAATTCATCTTTAGATGCGCAAGAACGTACCGTGCAAGTTTCTGCTTAGCTTCCTTCCAATTGATTTCAAAATACCATGCATAGATTTGATACATAGAGAGAAATGGAGTCATGGGTCAATGCTGGGTCAATGGTTTCATATAGACTATGCATATAGCTTTTGGATGAAATTTTCTAAGGAAGTACCAATGTTAGGATTATTTATATGCCCCAGCAGTGTCAAAATGTTTGATATTAGTTCCCATTCTGAAAATAAATGGAGTCTGCTTTTGTAGATGATACTCTTCAAAAGAGATGTTCAGTTACAGGCATCCTTGAATACATCCTGAAGGAGTTTAATGTACATGCTGTTGAAATGAGATATTCGGTCTCAAAAATTCTTCCTTCTTTTCCCATCATGTTTATCATCTATGCTTCTTGCACTCTGGGTACCATGTTTATGCTTCTTCCTCATGAACAAGTAGATGGAAGTCCAGTTCCAATTTTGGTCTTTAAAGACCAGCCAAAAGCATTTCATGCCTTCCTAATCTCCATCATGTTCTCATTTACGGGCGCGTTTAGTGCACTGTTAATCCAACGCAGGCCAAGAGTTGAAAGATTCTGTAGGGTTTATGCCATGGCTTCCATGATGCTAGCCATAGCAATACTCTTGTACGCCATAGCGCATTGGGATTGCAGGTATCTTCCTCGTTTAGCAGAACATAAAATTAGGATATGGATGAAGAAGTTTACTACTCTTTGTTAGTGATTACATGCATGTGCACTCCGCAGTTTCAAAAAAATTTCAAATCTATCTGGTGGAATAACAGACTATGGATATTTCTATTATTCATTTAGGCAAAAAAAAAAAAACCTTACTGCTTAGAATTCTTTGCCTGAACGTTTAATATATGTCACGCGAATCATTTTGTACTTTGGGTTTTCTATTTATCCTTAATTGGATGAACACTTATGGTGTTTTATGTAATTTGTATGCTAATAAAGTGATAATCATGGGAAGATTTTTAGGTACTTCAAATTGTTCACGAAGCCGCTTAACGTAATTGGTGCTTTAAAGTAGATAAAAATGGTAAACGGAGACATAAAATCGTGATTTTACTAGTTCAATTGATAGCCCATTAGTAATTACACCTTTTGTGGTGTTTCATTTCCTTAGTTCGAATCTCATTTCTCCCTCTTCTGTTATTAACTTATTTAAATACTATAAGTTAACAGCCCATGGTTTTAATGCAACACAAAGGGCATCTTCTAAACCAAGCATGGTTTTGCTTGAGAACTTCTTAATGAAATAACTGCAGCACATTAAAAATTTTGAAACCGGAATGGGAAATGAGACAATATGCAAGTATAATGTCAATTGATGCCAACATAAAACGTTTAAATGCAGCCCATCCAAATTGTGATCTCCTGAATATGTTTCAATATCCCATTACGGTGATACGGCCGACCGTGTTTGTTTTCATATTGGCTTTAGGCATCAGAAAAATTTTAAATAAATAAGAAATAACCCAACAATATTGATGATTTAGAGTAAATTTCTATTTAATAGAATTTTTTTAAAGATGAAATGTCCCAAAAAATATGTACTAAAAAAAAGGTAAGATTTTAAAGGAAGAAGCTTAAGCACATCGTGTGCATTAGACAATGCATCCAAATTTTTTATATAAGTGCAATTTTAAAAGGCCCAATCAAACGCACATTGATTTTGTGCAAAATCTGAAAATGACATGAAAGTATAGATAAATAATATTTCAAATTAGCAACAACTCCAAAGATAATGGAAAATTAAACGTTTTATTTATGAGTCATGTTAACAGGTGCTCTTAGGGCAATTATTAATAAATAATTTTAGGAAAATTTTCATACCACCTTTATGAAAAGTTTTTATACCACTTTTTCTAAAATAATTCACTAAAATATCTTCTTAGGACATTCCTTAACTTTTCCCTTTTATCTATATCATGAATTAGTTATAAATCACCAATAAAGAGGATTTATAGGAGGAGGGGATGGTGGTAATGTAATTAAACACAACAAAATATGAAAAATTATATTCAAAAAATTACTTTGATATCGAAGCTTGGTTGGACCACTTGTGGACAAAGATTACTCCAATTATTGAAACTAAAGGGAAGTAGAAAATAATGTAGTTATATAGAAGCAAGATAGATTTTTTTTTTTTACATGATTTAGTCTAACGGTTTACGTTCACAAGAGAAGCTCTTGACAGCTACATTTTTTCTGTATGCTCAAGTTCATTTTATGTGCAAAAATTGCAATTAAATTTGAAAAATGCCAAGAATTATATTTTTACTTGGGATAATGGAAATTTGAAATTTAACCTAATTTGTCCAAATTAATTGTCAGATTAAATAATTTTGAGGTTCTAGAGATAAAATGACCAAAATGCAATTTGTTAACCAAATTTTGACTGAATTAGTCAAACAAAGTCAAATTTTCATCAAACCACCAAATTTCATAATTTAATACCAAAATATGTCAAACAATTTTCTCAAGTTTGACCAAATTTAACCACATTTATGTTTGACAAAAATTTGACAAAAATTGACCATTTGATTGAGATGAATTCAAGTTCATACTAAAAATAATTAAACTCCCTTTAAAATAGTTACCAATGAACTTAGATGGGAATTAAAACAAGCAAAATATTGTAAAAATAATGAAGAAATACGTGACACCTAGCCAATTTTTAGAATAAGTGTCCAAAAGCTTGATTATAGTTTGATTGAATTATAATCAAACGACCATTGTTGGCAAAATAAGGAGTTCTTGGAAAGGTCTCATGAAAAATTATGATTTGGTATGCTTGGATCATAAATAAACTTTGATTTTGACACTACCTTCGAAAGCCTTTAACTTACAAAATCTAAAAATTGAATCCAAAAGTGGATGTCTTTAGAATGTAGACATCATTTTCTAACTAAACCTTATTTGAACCAAATAGAGGTTGTAAAGGCCACAAAGTAAAGTTGCAAAGATCGAAAAAACTATGCGAAACCTATAAAAATCAAGTTGATGTCTCTTCCTTGCACATGAATTTTTCACCGTTCTTGAAAAATGGATCCAAAAGGTTGGTACTTTCTTGAATTAGAAGTGATTATCTACATTCTGGAAAAAATGGCATCTGAAGATCACATCCATATAGTGAGATATCGCTCATGATAAAAATCAACTTTGAAGATTCATTCCATTTAGACCAACCTACTTTTGAGACTAAAATTTTTGTACAACATACCAAATGACATAAAGTTAGATTCTTTAGAAAGTATGTTACGTAAGATTTCTGATAATGGTAAGAATGTAGAAATCGGAGTCTACAAAGGTCTTCAACCAGGAAAAATATACCCTGCACCGGGTATATGTTTCTTCTCTCTCATACTTGGTGGGTACTAGTCTTAGTGGGACCCATCAATTGTGAGAGAGAAGAATATATTACTAGTGTATGGTATAACTTCTCCTCCAATTGAGTGCACAAATTGAATACCTGAAGAGAGAGATTTGGGAAAAATGATTGACCCTTCTTTTCTTTACTTTTTTTTTTTTTTTTTGCTTGTTTTACCATACTAACTTCAAGCTTATTTCTTTCTCTATTTTCCCACCTAGCCCATTTTCACAATTTGCTTAAATGCCATTGGTTTTATGAAAATAATTAAGGTCCTTCATAAAATAGATAACCACCATAATTAAAAATAAATTCCAATTGAGATGTTATTCTCAATGTAAAATTGCTTTAAAAAAATGTTTGGGTGTTATAATGCGTGTTTAGTTTGTCCAGTAAAATAATACCATGATATTTTCATTATATTATTTTATTTTTGTTTTAATTATTTAAATTTTTTATTGGACAAACTAAACTCACATGACAAACTTATCTGGCGTTTAACAGAAAATATGGATGTAGGAGTTATTGATGCAAATAGAATATAAATTCAGGGTGTAAAATCTAACATTTGAAACGTCGGAGTGCAAATTCAAAGGCTCTTAAACTTTAAGGGTATAGTTAATTTACACTTTAAGGTAGTGTTTGGTACAAGGTAATGTTTTAGGATTCTTGGGAATATTGAAGGATTCTCATGTTTGACTGTAAATTACACAAGGGAAATAAATACTAGGAAATCATATGCTAGGGGTATCTTGATTCCCTCTCAATATCCTTTTTGTGAGAATGTAAATTCCCTTTTAAAAATGTGGGTATCCACATTTCGATGTCAAGATAAGGTTGCATTTTGTTTAAACTGACAATTTTACTCAATCTTCCTACCCTTTAACCAATAGAAATAAAATAAATAATAATAATTATTATAAAATGACAATTTAAATAATTATTTTTGTATTATACATGTCATTCAAAAAATTTTATACTATATTTATATTGAATTTTTATGATTTATAGTTTATATTTTGTTTCTCATCATTTATTTTGAGGAAGATTAAAAAAAAAAAATTTGATGATGTATTTACGAATCAAATGGTATTTTGGGAAAGTCTTCTCATATTCTCAGAATTTTTATTAGATACCAAATCAAACCAAATATCGAAATAATTTCATTCACAGACATCTAGATTGCCAGGTGTTACATTCGTAAGAATTTAGATGCTAGAGATAATATGAGTACTCTAGCCTAAACTTAAGACCCACTTCATACATATTGAAAACAAAAATAAAGATAAAGGAAAAATCCCAAAGTCGTGTGATGCTTTCATTCTTTAGCTAGCAAAAGAAATACTCTTTCACAATTGACATCACTATTTCATTCTTCAGCTAGTGAAGAATGCTCTCCCCTATAGAACATAATAGCACAAATAAATGTCCTTATAGGCTACGGGAAATTATTGTGTACTCCCAAAGTACCATAAATGCGTACTTCCTCATCTCACATGAATAGTGGGTCCTACTAATTAAATTCATGATAAGACCCACCATTTATGTGAAAGGGAAGAGTACGCATTTATGATACTTCGAAAATACCTAATAATTTTCTGTAGGCTACAGCATTCTCCCTCGTGACTTCAATGTCGGATCATGACTGCCAGGGCAATGACCAAAAGTAAAGCAACACAAGCTACGCCAACAATCCAAAGATAATTGGGGAGGAACATAGCTGTCATTAGTAAGAACCCTGTGGCAATAGCAGCAAATCCTATCCCTTCGAAAACTTCTGCAATTGGTGGCCTTCTATGGACTAGCAAGACAGAAGCGATACAACAAAGGTAACCCACCATGTTACTAACCACAATACAACTTAGGAAGACCTTGTTGACAGAGGATTGGCCATTGAAATGGAAGGAAATGACAGAAGCAGATGTTTGGGTTGCGACTGTGATGGACATCTTGATTAGTTCAGTTATGTCCGCAGGTGGTCTATAGTTCCTACCTCTACCTCTGCCTTCTAGGTCGCCTCCATCTCCACCTCCACCTCCACCTCTCCATCCACCCACTCCTCCACTAGTCTCTCCACCTCCACCTCCACCTCTCCCTCCACCCACTCCTGCACCAGTCTCTCCACCTCCATCTCTCCCTCCACTCACTCCTCCATCGGTTTCTCCACCTACGCCTTCCTCATCACCTCCTTCTCCACCTTCATCTCTCCCAACACTTGCACTTCCACCTCCACTTTCCTCTTCCTCTCCTCTATTACTCCCTCCTCCGGCTTCAACATAGCAATTAGTGGCTTCAACAAAGCAATTAGTAGCTTCAATAAGCCCATCTTTAGAATCAGAATACAAAGGTTGTAGATGTAGGTAAAAAAGTAGATCAGTGAAGATCATCGAGAGTAACTTGAAGCATGAGTCACCGAATCTTTTGGGTCCATCTCCACCGGTGCCATTGCCTCCCACTTTGCTTTCAAAGCTCATCAAGTCCTGTGAACTCCAATTTTCTCGTAGAACGCCCTCAGCCCCGCCCTTGCCTTTATCAATACTGCCAAGTACAACAACTCTAGTATGCTGCTCTGGGCTCCCTTCCAAACACTGCAATATATCATCATACTCGAAGCTCAATTGGTGGAAACTCGTGGTTGCCCATGAATAAACAGCGCGTGCTTCTTTTCTTGATGGAAGAAAACCAAGTTCTCCGAAGATCTTCAGCAAAATCAGCGTGATCACCAGGCCGCTAAGAACCTGCTTTAGTCCCAGGTTCCTATTTCCATTGCTGCCTCTTCCCACAGCACCAGCATTAGCTGTTATTGCCGTCCATGCCAATAAAGGCTGTTCTATAAATCCTAGGCCTGCACCTTCATCACCCTTGCCACCCACAAGCAATGGTAGGGTTCGTTTAGAGAGTTCTAACTGCACGGGCATATGGATATGATATGATGCCTCGCCAAGTCTTGAATAAGGCAGAGAAACCAATTGGTCCCTCGGGATCATATCTGGGTTTTTTGGAGGACAATCAGAAAACGCAGAGCTCGCAACCACAAAAACCAGAAAAATAGGTAGGGTTATATTAGCCAGACCCATATTGCACATTTGAACTAAAGCAAATTCTACAGATGTTAAATATATACTACGGCAAAAGGAACGAGATATGTATATATATAATCGTTCCCAACAAAGAAAATTTCAGTGAAAGAACCAGGATAGCATTGGGGTATTTCTTTGCAAGTTAAGCTTGTCTTTCCCAACGCGTTTTCACTATCTAGAATCTCTGCAAATTAAGGCTAAAGGAACACCAAATTCCTTCTTTAGGGCTGGTTTTATATGCTTTTTTTTTTTTTTGTAAATATTTTCTCTTCGTCGTTAACGAGAATTTGAAAAAATAATGAAATTTCAATGAAATTTTTTTATCTAAATTCATATATTGAAGGCAATATATTACAAATTTGGTTTTTAATTGTTAAGTTGAAACCAATTAAAGCTCATCATTCTATTGGACTAAAATAACGCACAATTAAACAAATTGAAATTAAATTACATTTGATAATCTTCAATTAAATTAAATATGATATTTTCTTGGAATTCTTTGATTTAACCTTATAGCTTGTATTTTTTTTTAATTATATATATATATATATATATATATCATATATAAATTATTTTTGCTGAAATTTCATGAAAATTGTACTCGTTAATTATGAATTCATTTAATTTAAAATTAACTGTACAACCTGTGAATAAGAATTAATGTGCACAAAAAGTGTTCAAATAACATTTTCCATGTAAAAATGTCAAAACCATCTTCACGCAGTAGTTTCGTGATATCAATGTACTGTGAAATTTGGAGAGGTATGACACAGTAATTAATAAACAAGACAAGAAAGGTAAATTTCTTCGCAAGTATAGTCCCCATTCCTGCCAAGTCTTCACCATCTAGCTAGAAATTCCTCTCTAGATGAGCAGGAAAGTTTCATGCTAGTTTCTGTTCAGCTTCCTTGCAATTGATTTTAAATTACCATGGAGTCGGTTTTTTTTTTTTTTTGGGGTAGTGTGATGGAGTCATGGGTCAATGCTTTCACACTTGACTCATAGCTTTTGGATCAAATTTTCTAAGGAAATTCCGAAGGTTTTAGGGTTGTCTTATGTCTATATAAACCCAGCAGTCACAAAATGTTTGATATTAGCTCCCATTCTGAAAAATAATGGAGTCTGCCATCCTGAAGGAACGTGATGTGTTTTTCACTGAAATGAGGTATTCAGTCGCAAAAATTCTTCTATCTTTTCCTATAAGGTTTATCATATATGCTTCTTGCACCATGGGTACCATGTTTATGCTTCTTCCTCATGAACAAGTGGATGATAGTTTAGTTCCAATTGTTGTCTTCAAAGACCAACCAATTGCATATCATGCCTTCCTAATCTCCATCATGCTCTCATTTACCGGTGCCCATAGTTCGTTGTTGATCCAACATAAGCCAAGAGTTGAAAGATCTTGCAGGGTTTATGCCATGGCTTCCATGATATCAGCTTTAGGAATACTCTTGTACGCCACAGTTCATTGGGGTTTCAAGTATCGTCCACATTTAGCAGAACATGAAATTAGGATTTGGATGGAGAAGTATACTCCTCTTTATTGGTAATTACATCGATCTGCACTCTGCAGTTTCACCTTGATTGTACAAAGTGAAGGTAAGTACGCGTACTTACCTTCACTTTAATTAGTGTACTCCTCTTTAGAATTTTTTTTTTTGCGAAATCTACCTGATGTGCAATAAAAAAGCGTTGGGTATTGCTATTATTCGTCTAGAAAAATGAAAAAAATAATTACTTTCTGCTTAATTAGAAAGAATCTTGTTTCATTTCATGAAACAATTAATGTCATGTGATCAGTGGAACTGGAAGAGCCTTCATTTTGTATTTTATAGTTTTGCTTTATCCTTGATTAGATGAACACTTATGGTGTGTTATGTAATTTTGATATAATAAAGTAAAAATTAATGGGAAGATTTGTTAACTATAGCTTCAAATTGTTAACTTAGTCCTTTCTCAAAAAAAAATTGTTAACTTAGTCTAAAGAAGTTGGTGCTTTAAAGAGTGAAATTCAAAATTATGAGAAGATAAAAATGGCAAGAACAAAGTTTGGCTCTAAGCTATTTTTTCAAACTTATTACATACTTATTTATATATAAAACTATTTATGTGTATTATTTAAATAAATCACATAACTCATTAAAATTACATATGGATGGTCACATAAAATTTTAAAAGAAAAAAAAAAAAAAAAAAAAAAAAAACTACACATAAATGATTTTTTTAATTGTCATATAATGAATTGAAGACTTTTCCAGGTAGTAAATGCAAAAATGGATGGAATCAGCTAGTTTTAACCATATATAGAACTGCCCATGGTTGATGCAACACCAAGGGCTTCTTAAATCCCTATAAAAAGGGAGCCTCTTAATGAAATAATTGCAGCAAATTAATACAACTACTAATAGTACTAGATGAACTGGAATGGCAAGTGAGACAATTGCAAATCTACTGTGATTCATGCCAATGTACAATGGCTGCTCATCCAAACTGTGATCTACTGAATATATGGTCCAATACTTTCCCAACTATCATGAGTCAGCGACAAATAGTTAGCGTAAATAGATTCTATGCAATATCACCAAATGACACGATAACTATAGAAAAAGTTAGCTTAAATTTGGGGCGACAACACAGAAAATAATTAAAAATGAAAATTTTTTTTTCTATATCACTGAAATTTCATGAATTTAATTTCTATATCCCGCCTCCCCAATTATTGTGATTATCGAATTATAAAAAAAAAATCTCCCAAATTTCCGAAATAGATCTCCACTTGGGACTTAGATGGCAAACAAAAAAGCCTGATCAGGTGGGAGTTCTACATGAAAAAGTTTATAAAGCCCAATGAAGACAGAGGTTTCCGTCTCTCAGCCCAATGATTCGTAGCCCAACAAGCACAATGTGATTGGCACATTTTACAAAGTAGAAAAATTAAAATGAAGAAACAATATCAAGTTTTTGAATCTATGTTCCCACCAGTTCCTACATTAAAATTTGAAATTTCTCTTTCTTGAAGAGGTTCTAATTATTATTTTCAACTTTCCTTTAAGTTTATCACACTACAAAAACTTAACTTGTTTCGACTCACTTTAATTGAGGGTTCACTAAAATTTGTGGATATAATCACTAAACTAGACAAAGCGCAATTGTAGATTACTAAATTTTATTTCAAAGGTAATTAGTACCCTCAGAATAATTTTAAACACACTTAAAATAAATATAAAAAAAGGCAGATGAGTTTTGGCACCAAAGTGTTTACCTTTTCAACCCTTGAAAAAGGGCTAAAAAAATTTTCTTCCAAAAACAGAAGAAGAAAAACACACAAATTTGTTTTTGTTCACCATCTCTTACACACAAAACTTATAAATTTCATAGCTCTAGATCTCGATCGTGGAAATTTCAAAGCTTTAGATCTAGAAGATCATGGCAATCACATAGCTCTTCATCTCTCTCGGTGTGGTAGCCTATGTTTCATCATCTCTCTCAACAAGGTGGACTTAGCAACAACAGAGCATAAAGCTCCTTTGATTAGGTACAAATTAGTTATACATAATCTCAAACCCTATAACATATAGCTTTACAAAAATAATATAAATTTACGTAAGTTTGTACTCTATGTCTATTCTAAGTAGAGTTATAACTTTTTTTTTTTTTATAATTAAAATTTTTAAAAAATTATTCATGTAAATAAATCCCTAAATAGATAAGTATAATATAATGAATATGTTATTTTATTGTGTTAGAACCCCTTTTCCTTTCCCTTGTGTGTGTGTGTTTGTTTCTAAAAAAAAAAAAGGTAATTGTCTCACATTGCTTAAGAGATTGTAATGTGTGTAATATAACTTGCCCCATCCTCCCTTAAAAGTTACCATGACTTTTGAGTGGAGTTATGGTGTGCTTTTGTGTTAAACTCCTTTCCCTCTCTTCTCTGTGTGTGTGTGTTTGTTTCTCAAAAAATAAAAAAAGAGGTAATTGTCTCACATTGCTTAAGAGAGTGTGTTGTATGTAATATAACTTGTCCCACCCTCTCCTAAAAGTTACCATGACTTTTGAGTGGAGTTGTGGTGTGCTTTTGTGTTAGAACTTCTTTCCCTCTCCCCTATGTGTGTGTGTGTTTGTTTCTTAAAAAAAAAGAAAAAAAGAATAGGTAATTGTCTCACATTACTTAAGAGAGTGTGTTGTGTATGGTATAACTTGCCCCACTCTCTCTTAAAAGTTACCATGGCTTTTGAGTGGAGTTGTGGTGTGCGTTTGTGTTAGAATCACTTTCCCTCTCCCCTGTGTGTGTGTGTGTTGGTTTCTCAAAAAAAAAAAAAAAAAAAGGGTAATTTTCTCACTTTGCTTAAAAGAGTGTGTTATGTGTAGTATAACTTGCCCCACTCTCCCGTAAAAGTTACTATGACTTTTGAATGGAGTTGTGGTGTGTCTTTGTGTTAGAATCCATTTCCTTCTTCCCTGTGTGTGTGTATGTTTGTTTCTAAAAAAAAAAAAAAAATAAAAATACTGCTTAGTATACACATGAGTGAATTGTTATTTTGCAAATTGATCTCAAATATTATATGTGTATGTTTGCTTGCCTATAACTAAATATTCTTGTCAAATGTAAATTTTGCCCCCTCCAGCCAGATCTTAGCTCCGCAATTGTTAATATATGTATGCATGTGTGTGCCTGTTTTTATTTTGTTTCTGTTAGGGGGTGTTTGATTTGTGTTTTCAAACAATCATTTTTAGTTTTTAAACAACATTTTACGCATTTCTACACACTTTTTCACTCATATATATTCCACAAATGTTTTTAAACAACAAATTTCAATTTTTAAACACATGTACCAAATGGACATTATCTGGGTTTAATCTAATTTTCATTTCTATATAAATTTCGTGTGTAAAAAGATAAAAGAAAGGAAAAGATTTTTTTTAAAAGAAATTGGTTGATTTATTTGTTTTTTTTTTTTTTGTTTTTTTTTTGTTTTGTTTTGTTTGTGTATTCTTGGGATTCGTGGGAGTGCGCATGTTTTATCTAGGAGGGAGTTTGAAAGATAGAGTACTGGCGGTGAAAATCAATAATTAGTACTAGCCTCAGAAAAGCTTTTCTATAAATATATATATATATATTTTTTCTTAAACACATTCTATTGATTTATCTTAATTCCAAGTTTTTGTATTTGTTATGCATTTTTCAATCACCAAAACTTTGAATGTGTGCCGAGATGTACCAAAAACATTGACACGCCCACAGATGGTTTTATTTGTTGATTGCCTAATGTTGTCCCAGGTTGAAAAAGGTGCAGTCTGGCATTGATGGATTGGCCATTGGCTCATGTGCTGGTCTGTGTAAGCAGTTGGTGTTAATTAGACCCTAAGATGTTGTCAATCTGGTGGAGTTGTTATTGACAAATCCTAGGAACTGTGCTATCCCTATTTTTATTCTGGCTTTAATAGTTTAGACGATCAAATTTTTAGTTTGAAATAAATCAAACAAGTAAAATTATTTCACAAATACGAATATATATTAATGAATGTGTGGTACAATTCTCTGTGCTTGTGCTCTAGATGACTTGGTGTGTGTTCAAATGCCTTAGGAAGACTTCTATTTATAGGAGTTTGGAGGTGGGTGAGCGACATATAGCGAAGCTTGATTAGTTACATGTGTTATAGTCTGATTGGAGGAGCTTTAAGACTTTTTCTTCAAGACACATGGCATCTTTTGATTGGCCAAAATATTTCAATTTTCAAGGTGACACATGTCAGCATCGGATTGGACTGCCTGTGTCATTGCTTACACACACCAAACTGCTTATGTCATTGCTTACACGCACTGATGCATGATTGGTTTTTTGCATACATTTTATGCCCCTATTTCAACGACACTTAGCAAATTTCTGTTGGTTTTTAAATAATGATAGCAAAACCTAGCAACAGTACGTGATACTTTGTAATTGGCTGTATTTTGTGGACTTGACATATGATGTGTCAGCTTATGATAGGTAGGGAATTTTTCCTCCCCACAAATAATTTTGGTGTTGTATTGTTAGTGCCCGTTTGTTTGGGCTTTTTGAGCTCAAAAGTTGGCTTTTTAAAAAAGTCAACCCCTTTTCAGCGTTTGGTTATAACATTACAAAGTTGACTTTTTATGTTACAAAGAAAATGAGCGTTTCAGATATGCAGCACATATGGTCCATTTTGTAAAAGCTGAAGCTGGCGTTTATATTATATCCGTTGGGGTGAGTTGAATTACCAAAATTGCCCTTCAATAAAGGGCAAGTTGTCTTCTTCAGTTCTTCAGATCACGCACGGCCCAACACATTTTCTTCTCATCCCTCTTCTCTGCGCAAGCCAGTCATCTGTGAACCCGGTCTACCACCACAATCAACAAAATCAACAAAACCCATTTCAAACCCAACTCAAAATCAAACCCAAAATCCACAGAAAATCAACTCAAAATTAAACCATTAATTGAAAACCCATAACCCAAACCCAAAATCAAAATCAAATACAAATACAAACCCAATGTTTCAATCATCTTCATCTTCATCATCATCATCATCACCATCATCTTCTCTAGAGGAAGTGAAAGAGCGGCTTTCGAATTGTCAAAAAAAAAAAAAAAAAAAAAAAAGCCCACCTGTGGAACGTTCTGGAGGAAAAGAGAAAGGGAGAAAGGGGAAAAGAGAAAGGGATGAAGAAAAAAGTGTAGCGGAATGTTCTGGAGGGGAAGTGGTAGGAAATAAAAAAAAAAAAAAAAAAAAAAAGAAAAAAGAGAAGGGTACGTGGGTGGAGGAGAAAAAAAGAGGGGGAAAAAATGGAAAAAAAAAAAGATGGAGAAAATGTTATCACAATATTTGTACAATATTTTCACAATAAATTTTAAAGAGTAAGTTATTATTAGCTAATATTGGTGAGAAAAAAATAATTTTTTTAGAAAGAAAAAAAATAATTTTAATAGTACGTTAAAATTAAAATCTGTATTAATTTTTATCACAATATTTTTACAATAAATCTTAAATGGTAGGTTATTATTAACTAATATTGGTGAGAAAAAAATATTTTTTTTAGAAAGAGAAAAAAATAATTTTAATAGTACGTTAAAATTAAAATCAGTATCAATTATCACAATAATTTTACAATATTTTTCACAATAAATCTTAAGTGGTAGGTTATTATTAGCTAATATTGATGAAAAAAATTAATTTTTTTAGAAAAAGAAAAATTGATTTAAGTATATGAAGTAGTTGATTTAAGTATGAAATAAACTCCCTTATATATACATTGTCCTTTTTGGTAATTTATCCCTCAAACTACAACTTTTATAAGTGCTAGCCAAACACTCAGCTTTTTCAAAAAGCACTTTTTAACAGTTTTACCAAACACTCAGTTTTTTGAAACTCAACTTTTTCAAAAAGCCCAACTTCAAAAAGCTGAACCAAACTCACCCTTAGTTGTTGATTTGAAATCTAGCAATCCTAGTAAGTGGTCTTTGAAGGACTCTGTGTATATCAGAGTGGCTGTTCTCTACTTGCTGTGAGCTTATGCACTTAATTTGTATTGTGTTTACTCATAAATATAATCAAAACGCAAATTACGTTTCCAATAGTCTCATGGATAACAGAAAAGAAGAAATAAGAAGATAAGAACTCAACACACCATAGAAGATTGGCTAACCATTCAGGCTACCAACGATTATTTGACCCGAGTTCTATAGATCAGATGATGAATGTAATCAACACGACTAAAAACGATAAAAAAAGATAAGTTAGCAGGATGGTCCGTAAAAGATAGTCCGGGAAAAACATAGCTATCATTAGTGATAGTCGGAGAGAAACATAGCTATCATTAGTATGAACCCGAATGCAGCAGTGAGTGACCCTATTCTTTCTAAGATGCAAGCAATCCGAGGCCTCCTAGAACGTAGGCCAATAGCAGACATGCAACAAATATAGTCTGCTAAGTTGCAAAGCACAACAGAAATCAGGATAAAACTTCGATCCCCACTAAATTGAAGTGCAAGAAAAGCAGCTATTGTTTGCACAAAAACTGTTATGGACATCTCTGTCAATCTTGAGAACACTGCCCACTGTATGGGGTTGTTTTCTCCTCTTCCCCCTTCCAAGTCGTATCGGCCTCTGCTTTCATTTCCGCCTCCAATAACTTCGTCTTCGGCTTGACCTTCACTTTCAGCATTGTCATGGGCTTGGGAGACATGGTTGGGGGTCATAATGAAACTGAGATGTGTATTGTGTATAACTGCAGAATCAGAATATGCATTGTTCTCCTATATGTTTAAGCGACAGTTAATTTATGTTAAAAATTTCTGTCTCATATGATTTGTAAATTACATCATGTACATCAACAAGAATACAAAAAAATATTATTTGTATTCCTCCTATGTAATTTTATTGTCCGTTTATCATAATTTTCAAGCAGTAGACTTCGTTGTTCACGCCGAACTATTAATGTTCTAAGTTTGCCTTTTAAAGAACTCTTTAAGTATAGAGCAATGAAAACAAACCGCCTGCTACATGTTTCTTTTTATATTTTTTGATGGATTTGTAGTCAGTGCATCAATTCTGACTTCTGAGCCAATGGTATTGTTGTTGTTAAAGTTGAAGAAGACAAGCAACAACATGATAACATGTCGTTTAGACAGAAGAGAAAAGACCTTCAGAAGAACGACTGAGTTTTATGATAACAAAAGAAGCATGAAACAGGCCGGGGCTGTTTCATTAAATGAAGACAGAACAAATTAATTCAGCGCGAAACGGCATCGTTGAGTTTGTTATTGAGAACGACGATGTTTCCCGCTAATGCATTAAGTCTTCTAGCACATGATAAACATGTGGGTCTATTACCCGCCAAAGCTGAATTTAATTTCCTGTTAATTGCTGTTAATAATTAGTTAGAGTTTTCGGATTTCGCGGCAAATTATAAGCTGCATAGTTTGTGTGGGGCCAGTTATCCAAAAAGATGACGTGGAAATCGTAGGAAGTGGGCTTGTGACCCAACGGCCCAGTCCAAGGACATTCACTTATCCGAGGATGGTTAAAGAAAGATGTTGAGGGAATAGTGTAAGAAAAAGGGATGAAAGTCATATATAGTGGCCCAAAACGTGTTCGAGGATAAGATCCACCTTAGATACCATGGTCCGAGTTGGATGTAACTATTTTACTATTCAGGGTACTTCGCAAAGTTGTATTAGAACTGAAAAGTGAGTATAGAACAAAGGAGGAACCGGGAGAGATAACAAATATCTTCTGAAGCTGCTACCTCCACATTAAATGCTTCCCAGCTAACTCTCTGGCCGCATTAATGTGGAGGTGATACCTGAACAATAACTAAGCAATCTTATGGCTGTTGAACGAAGGTTTTGGGGGGTGCTGAATGGGACAGAAAGGAGTTCTCAAGATAGAATTTACACGTGTACGGTGAAAATGGGGTGAAAAACGTGGTATATAACCTGAAAGTGGATGACATTAAGAGGGACTTTTGTAAAAAAAGAAGAAAATGATAGAACCCAGAAAGATATCCCTTGAGACCTAGTCGAGGAGAGTTTTTATCGTTTGGTTAGTTTGAAGCGTCCTTTGCTGCATAATGATCATGACCTTTTCTACCGAATGAAACTAGTTCTTTCACCCACTCTCTAAAAAATTTATTGTTTAGGCTTATTGGGCTAGAAACCCATCCCTATTCTGGGTCCAATCCAATTTGAGTCCCTACAATTGGCACCGTCTATAGGGAGAACTTGATCTATTTGTAGGAAAAGGCAAGTGCAACGGTTGTGATGGAAGGGGGAGCACTGCAGCAGCTAGTGGATGGCCCACAACAGATGGATGTTAATCCACACCAGGCGGAGTCCAGGGGGTCTCAGCATGGTAATCTATGAGCAAAGAGGGGGTCATGAGGGAAGTGCGCGAACCACCCACACTGAGAGAAGTCATTCTCAGGGGAAAAGCCATATTTCCCATGTAAAGAACGACGGGGACATGCAACGTGAGATTAACAGATTAAAAAGGGAATTACGACACGAGCGATGAAAGCGTAAGGCTCACAACTCTGGGCAATCCTCTGAGGAGTCAAATGACACCAGTTACAGACGGAGGTCAAAAACTCCACCTAGTGAGTCTTTTACGTATGATGAGGAGTACCACCGTGAACAAAAATATAAGAGTCCGCCTCGCTAGGGCTTAGGGAATGACGCCCTGAACAAAGCGTTGAGTTAAGTTTCCAAATCGCCCTTCACGCGACGCATTAAGGATGCGAATCTTCCTCGGTGGTTCCATCAGCCCGTGTTCACCATTTATAATGGTCGAACAGATCTAGTGGAAAATGTTAGCCATTTAAGTCAAAGAATGGCCGTTCATGCTAAGGATGAGACCTTGATGTGCAAAGTTTTCCCATCTAGCCTGGGCCCAGTGGTGATGAGATGGTTCAACGGTTTGAGAGTGAATACTATTGACTCCTTTGAGAAGCTCACCCAAGCTTTTGGTGCCCGCTTTATCACCTGCAGGAGGGTTGTTCAGCCCTTGGGATCGTTATTATCCATGTCTATGCGGGAGGGGGAAACCCTGAAGGCCTATTCTGATAGATACTGGGAAATGTTCAATGAAGTAGATGGAGCCTATGATGACGTGGCCATCAATACCTTTAAGGAAGGCCTTCCAACCGAGCATGATCTGAGGAAATCTCTGACTGGTAAACCTGTTACCAGCGTGCGTCAGCTTATGGATTGGATTGACAAGTATAGAAGAGTAGAGGATACAGGGTAGAGGAAAGTCCAAGGTAGTCCCTCAGGAGAGGAGGGATTTCAGGTTGGACCAGTATAATAACAATCGACCTCAGAGAGACTTTGGGGGGCAATCAGGATCTGCTAATTCTCAGGTGGTTAATGTCGTGTTCCGAGAACCAGTACAATGGGTTCTGGAGAAGATAAAAAACGAGTCATTCTTCAGATGGCCCAATAGGATGGCAGGGGATCCTGCGAAACGTAATCAAAACCTTTACTGCCAATATCACCAGGATCATGGACATACTACTGAAGATTGAAGAAATTTGTGGGACCATTTGGATCAGCTGGTCCGAGAAGGAAAGTTGACCCAGCTTCTGCATCATTCCAGTGGCCGAGGAAGTCAAGCAGGTTCGACATTTCGGGGAGATGCCTCTTCAGGACCCCCCCTAGGCATGATAAACGTTATATTTGCCGCCTCGGGAAGAACCGGGTCTTGCCCCTCTAGGGTAATGTCTGTGTCTCATTGTTTGGATGAGGGCTCTAGTTCAATGCCGAAGAGAGCCAGACTGAACACCTTACTGGTGTTAGGCTTTTTAGATGAAGATAAAAGAGGAACCATACAACCACATGATGACGCTTTGGTGGTTACACTTAGGATCGGGGGGTATGATGTGAGAAGGGTGATGGTTGATGAAGGGAGCGTAGTCGAGGTGATGTACCCTGACCTGTATAGGGGGCTGAATTTGAGACCCCAGGATCTAACAACCTATAGCTCCCCGTTGGTGAGTTTTGAGGGTAGATCGGTCATTCCAATGGGTATGATTAGATTACCTGTGCAAACTGGCTCAAACGTGGTGGAGATGGATTTTATTGTGGTAGATGCTTTTTCTCCGTATACAGCTATCTTGGGTAGGCCCTAGTTGCATACCCTGGGGGCTGTTTCTTCTACTCTTCATCCAAAGGTGAAATATCCATCGAGAGGCCAGGTGTTGGAGATATTGGGAAATCAAGACATGGCTAGGCAGTGCTTGATAATGGCTATTCAACATCGGCCAAAGACAAATACTTCGGCCATGGCCGAGAATGACTTATAGCAATCAAAGACTCCGGCGACCCTCTTCAGCACATCTGTCGGTGAAGCGGAGTGTGAGAATTTGGATAGGGTGAGTGTTGGGGATGATCCGGATAAGTTCTTTCAAGATGGGGCACAGTTGCCTTTGTTGGAGAAGGAGAAATTGGTTGAGGTCCTTAGGAGAAACATTGATGTGTTTGCATGGAATACTTACGAGGCCCCAGGGGTGGATCCAGACTTTATTTGTCATCATTTGAATGTTAATCCTTCTGTTACTCCGAAGAAACAGTCACCTCGGCGTCCGTCCAGGGTGCATGCTGAGGCTATCCGAGATGAGGTGACCAGGCTCAAACAGGCAGGGGCTATCAAGGAGGTGTTCTACCCCCAATGGTTGGCTTATACGGTCGTGGTGAAAAAGAAAAATGGAAAATGACGCGTATGTGTTGATTTCACTGACCTAAATAAAGCTTGTCCAAAAGACCCTTTTCCTATGCCCCGTATAGATCAACTGGTGGATGCAACGGTGGGTCATCCTCGGATGAGCTTCCTAGATGCCTTTCAGGGCTATCATCAGATCCCACTGGCATTGGATGATCAGGAGAAGACCGCTTTTCTCACTCCCATTGGAAATTATCACTACAAGGTAATGCCCTTTGGCTTGAAGAATGCGGGGTCTACTTACCAGCGGATGATGACGAAGATGTTTGAGCCACAGTTGGGCAGGAGCATCGAAGTCTATATTGATGATATGGTTGTGAAGAGCAGGGTAGTGGCCGAGCATGTGACAGATCTCACCAACACTTTTGAGATTTTAAGGAAATACAAATTGCGACTGAATGCGTCCAAATGCTCATTCGGGGTAAGCTCAGGGAAGTTTTTGGGCTACATGGTGACTCACCGAGGAATTGAAGTGAACCTCAATCAAATTAGAGCCATAAGTAGCTTGCAACCACCTCAGAATCCCAAGGAGGTCCAGAGGTTGACTAGGATGACCGCTGCTTTGAATAGATTCATATCCAGGTCGGCGGATAGGTGCAGACCTTTTTTCCTTTTACTCCACAAGTGGAAAGGATTCGAATGGACCGAGGAGTGCGCCCTGGCATTTCAGCAGCTTAAAGAGTATCTATCTTGGTCACCCATTATGTCTAGTCCTGAGGTGGATGAGGTCCTTTTTTCCTACTTGGCAATAGCCACTTATGCGATCAGTTTTGTTATGATACGAGTAGATAATGGCGTACAACGGCCAGTCTACTATGTGAGCAAGTCGCTTCATGAGGCTGAAGTACGTTATCTGCCGTTGGAAAAGGCCATTTTGGCAGTGGTGCACGCTACAAGGAAACTTCCCCATTATTTTCAGGCACACACTGTGGTCGTCCTAACTCAGTATCCACTCAAAGCAGTACTTCGGAGTGCAAACTACACTGGCAGGATTGCCAAGTGGGGCACAATTTTAGGGGCTTTTGATATTAAGTATATGCCTCGTACCTTTGTGAAGGGTCAGGTTCTCGCTGACCTGGTGGCTGAATTTGCTGAAGGCCCTGAAGAAATAGAAGCAAGCCCACATGGCATGGATGAAAAATCAGTTGGCCTTATCTCCGCGCAACATGCCTCACCTTGGAAAGTGTATGTGGATGGAGCAGCAAACCAGCGGGGGTCAGGAGTGGGGCTGGTTCTGATATCTCCTGAAAAGGTCATTATCGAGAAGTCTTTAAGGTTGGGATTCTCAGCTACTAACAACGAGGCAGAGTATGAAGCTTTATTAATGGGGATGGCGATGGTCAAGAAACTAGGTGGAAAAACAGTGGAGATTTTCTCGGATTCGAGACTGGTCGTGGGCCAGGTTAGAGGGGAGTTGGAAGCTCGGGACACAAGAATGCAGGAGTACTTGGGCCAGGTTAGGCGTATGCAAGTAAATTTTGAATTTTTTGAAGTAACCCATGTCCCTAGGAGTGGAAATGCCCATGCAGACTCTTTGGCTACCCTTGCTACCTCCTCGGCGCAAAACTTACCCCGAGTGATAATGGTTGAAGACTTAAACACACCCACCCCAGTAACGGGGGACTCGCTTCAGGTCAATCAAATCAATTCGACGCGTAGTTGGATGGATCCTATACTGTTATTCCTTGAGAAGGATATACTGCCCGAAGACAAATTAGAAGTTGAAAAGATACAAAGAAAAGCTCATCGGTTTTGGCTGTCCGAGGATAAGAAGTTATACAAATGCTCTTTCTCTGGGCCATACCTACTTTGTGTACACCCCGAAGCCTCAAAGGCACTTCTAAAAGAGCTACATGAAGGGATTTGTGGGAGTCACATTGGAGGAAGATCTTTATCTCACCGTGCAATCACTCAGGGGTATTGGTGGCCAGGCATGCAAAAAGAAGCACAGGAGTATGTTAGGAAATGTGATCAATGTCAAAGGTTCACACCAAACATCCATCAGCCGGGGGGAGTTCTCAATCCTCTTTCTAGCCCTTGGCCTTTTGCTCAGTGGGGCTTAGACATTGTTGGCCTTTTCCCTAAAGCAGTAGGAAATAAGAAATACCTGCTAGTTGGCATGGACTATTTCACGAAGTGGGTTGAAGCTGAGCCTCTGGCTAATATCAGGGATGTGGATGCCAAAAGGTTTATCTGAAAAAATATTGTTACTCGGTTCGGAGTTCCCCAAGCTCTTATCTCGGATAATGGTCTTCAATTCGATAGCAGGGCTTTTAGAAAGTATTGTTCTGATTTGGGGATAAAGAACAGGTATTCCACTTCGGCTTATCCACAAGGAAATGGACAGGCTGAGGCTGTCAACAAAGTCATGGTGGGTGGGCTTAAGAAGAGGCTGGACGATGCAAAGGGAAGATGGGTGGAGGAGTTGCCACATGTCCTGTGGACGTATCGAACAACGCCTCGACGGTCAACAAGGGAGACCCCATTTTCAATGACGTATGGGGCTGAGGATGTGATTCCTCTTGAAATAGGTTTTCCGACACTAAGGACCAGTACTTTCACCTCAGATGGAAATGATGAACTGTTGAAGAAGAATCTAGACTTGATAGACAAACGATGAGAGAATGCGATGGTTCAATTGACCTATTACCAACAGAAGCTAAAGCAAGGTTATGATGCAAATGTGAAGCCGAGGCCCTTAGCACCAGGAGATTTGGTACTGAGAAAAGTCTTGGGAACTACCAAAAATCTAGCCTGGGAAAAGTTAGGGCCTAATTGGGAAGGACCGTACCGTATCACATCTGTAGTAGGAATAGGTGCTTATTACTTAGAGGATTTAGATGAAAAAACTGTAGTCCATCCCTGGAATGTAAGCAACCTAAAGAGGTATTATTATTAATAAGAATAGTTCTGTTTTACTTCCTTTTACAGTTTATCCTAATTCTACTACTTGTGTTTCTCAATCTATTGAAGTATTAAACAGAAACTAAATTATGTCAGGTCCTCGGATCACAAACTTAGTGGAAATTAATACACTATGACATCTATTGAAGTATTAAACAGAAACTAAGTTATGTCAAGTCCTCGGACCACAAACTTAGTGGAAATTAATACACTATGACATCTATTGAAGTATTAAACAGAAAATAAGTTATGTCAAGTCCTCGGACCACAAACTTAGTGAAAATTAATACACTTTGACATCCATTGAAGTATAAACAGAAACTAAGTTATGTCGAGTACTCGGACTACAAACTTAGTGGAAATTAATACACTATGACATCTATTGAAGTATTAAACAGAAACTAAGTTATGTCAGGTCCTCGGACCACAAACTTAGTGGAAATTAATACACTATGACATCTATTGAAGTATTAAACAGAAACTAAGTTATGTCAGGTCCTCGGACCACAAACTTAGTGAAAATTAATACACTATGACATCTATTGAAGTATTAAACAGAAACTAAGTTATGTCAGGTCCTCGGACCACAAACTTAGTGAAAATTGATACCCTATGACATCTATTGAAGTATTAAACAGAAACTAAGTTATATCAGGTTCTCGGACCACAAACTTAGTGAAAATTAATACACTATGACATCTATTGAAGTATTAAACAGAAACTAAGGTATGACAGATTGTTCAGACAACAAACTTAGTAGGAATCAATGCATTTTAAGTAGGGTCCGTGCAATTAAAATTTGATATCAAAGCAAACTCCATGAGCATCACTTAAAGCATTTCAAGGTGCTCAATACCTCCTTGGGTTAAATATTTAGAATACTTTCTCAAATGTGGATACTTCTTAATGAATTAAAAGCAGGCCTTGGAAGGGCTGGGGAGTTCATTGTTATAGTCTGCTTTGGTTTCTAACTAGCGTGCATAAAGGTAAGCCTTCCTTTATAGTATCAGATTTCATTCTTCTATAGCTTGGGATTATGTGAAAATAAAGAACATTCGTGTAGAAAATTATACAAGTGATAGATAAAGCCACAATATCTCATATAAATTTGGAAAGGGATATATACATAACAATTAAAAATATCCTCAAAAAACTTAACACAAAAAAAAAAGAAAAAAAAAAGAAAAAGAAAAAAAAAAGAAAAAAAAAATGAAATGAAATG
Source organism: Quercus aquifolioides (assembly GCA_019022515.1). Lineage (NCBI taxonomy): Eukaryota > Viridiplantae > Streptophyta > Magnoliopsida > Fagales > Fagaceae > Quercus > Quercus aquifolioides. Next base: position 63,159 of record JAFHAW010000061.1, read on the forward strand.
GAAAATAAAGGGAATTTAAGTATGTTAACTATGGTTTTAATTTTATTTGGAGCTTGGGTTGGGGGGCTTTGCCAGTTGCCTCAGGAGGAACATCTTTCTCTTTTTCCTTTGGGGCTTCTCCAGAAGGTAAGATGGTTGAAGCAAAGGCCTGTTCAAAGCTTTGAGAAGCTGTTCCGTCCTTAGGCTCCTCTGCTACTTTGTCCAAGGAAATATTTTTTGCAACTTCAGGCACTTCAGGTTGCTTCTGCTGATTGAGAGAGGAAGGATTCTGAGTTTGTACTTCTTTGGCCGATTCAACAACTGTGGAGGATGCCTCTTTTTGTTGAGAAGAAGGGCTTGAGGCTCGTATAGCCGGAGGGAAATAAACGTTTTCAGGCCTTCTCAACTCGGAAGAAGATTCGATCCCAGCTCGGTTGAGAGCTTCTTCCCAAGTCAGGGCACCGTATGCTTGGCATACGACGGGCACCTCTGCCCGAAAGTTATCCTCGATCTCAACAACGCTGACGTCATATCCATGCTGTTCGACTTTGTCTCTTTCTTTTTTAGCCTTATCTTTTGCTTTCTCAGCCTCAGCCTTAGCTTTTTCAACTTGGTCTCTAAGTCTCTGGGCTTCATCCAGTTGTTTATGCAGAGTTGATATTTGTTCCTTGGAAGTTGCCAACTGGTCATTAGTGTCGCACAAGCGTTTCCTCTAGTCCTCGGCTTGCCTTTGGGTGTTCTCCAAGGCTGATTCAGCACTCTTAAGAGAGTGTTCTTCCTCAGCTAACTTTTTCTTCAGTTGTATGTTGTTTTGTTCAGCAACGGTGAGTGTGTGCACATCTGTTGCTTATTTCTTCCTCTCATCGTCTAGTTGCTGATAGCAAGAATTAGTTATCTCCTCTAGCCTGAAAATGGCTTGAACGGCCTAGAAGAGAAAGAGTTAAAGATGAAATACGTAGAGTTGTATGCATGACGTTTATAATAAAAATAAATAAATAAAAAAGAAAAAAAAAGCAATAAGGGTATCATACCATGCCCAAATATCTTTTAGTATTCAAGAAGACCTCGTTCTTCTTTATGCCTCTCAACTCGGTCATATCCTTGGGAAGAAGGAGGGTTTCCTCTAAGGCAGAGGTGACGTGGCATCCAATTTCGCCGTTGAAGTCTCTAATCGATGCATCTTTTCTCAGAGGCTCACCATCGAGCATGGGTGCAGGGAGCCAAGCTTCAGGTTTCGAAGACTGAGTTATTGTCCTTTCTACTACTCGTTGAGCCTTGTCTTCACGAGTCGGACGAGATCTCCCAATCTCCACCACTTCTTTATCTTTCGACTCTCTCCTCCTTTTCGAATCACTAGGTTCGACCCCAGTTGGTTGAAGTGGTTGAGGAGGGAGAAGAGGGGATTTGGGAGGATGGGGAGGGGGGAGTTTAGGTTGAGATGACTTCCCCAGCGCCCCCTTTCCAGGCTGGCCTTCGATCACGTCCATCAAACTCCTCTGGCTCTTTCTCTGGATGCCCATTTCGTCAGAAATCACCTCGGGAGATAGGGGTTGATTGAATACTTCAAATTCGTCTGCAGAATCCAACAACTCTACAACTCCCTCTGAAGTCTGTTCTTCTTCTTCTTCTTCTTCTTCTTCTTCTTCTTCTTCTTCTTCTCTTTCTTCTTCCTCCTTCCCTTCCTGAGGAATGGAGCGCGACGACGAAGCTCCTACAGAGGGAGTGGCCACAAATAACGGCTGAGTAAAAGGGGTACCTTCAGGAATCGGAACGCCCTCGGGAACAAGAAATCCTTCAAAAGCTACACTGATGCGGTGAAGCCGAGGATCTTTGGCCTTTATCACGCACTTGGGAGCTTGAAATGCTTTGGAAATAGGTTTGTACCTAAGGATTATGTGTGCTGCTCTCAGTTGGCCGTCAGATGGGTTCACATACACCTCGGATCGCAGGATTCTATCTAAACTCTCCCTGTTAACCAGTCTGAACTGAGGTCTGGTAGCGTGCTTGTCTGCAAAGTCATTAAAACAGGAGAAAAACTTTGTCAGAAATAAAGATAACTTGAACTAAAGAATACAATCCAAATTATATAGGCTTATAGCCCAAAAACCCCACCTGGTTTTCCCTCTTTAGTCGGACAGGGTAAACCATCATGCCATTCCCCAGAAAAAATAAGAAAGTCATCTTTTAAGCCCTTATTCGATGTAGGGAGACATTGGATTAACCTTATTTCAGGGTGCCTAGACTTAAGATAGTATCCCTGACCCTTCAGATGATTGAGATTGTACACCCAGTTCACATCGTGATGGGTCAGGCCTAAGTTCATCCTCGCATTTAGGGCTTCTATACTCCCTAGCACCCTGAACATATTTGGGGCACATTGTGTGGGAGATAACCTAAAGAATCTAAGATAACTTCTAGTGAGATTACCCATAGGAATAGTCATCCCTCCCTCTATAAAGGCGATCATAGGGATGACCACTTCTCCTGTTTTCCTATCATTTACCCACGTTTCTGGGGAAGCATATCTCATACCCACTGTTGGGGGAATCCTATACTTAGCTCTAAATATCTCTATATCCTCTTCGGACTCAACCAGACTCTTGAACCTACCCATTTTCTAAAAGTCGTGAAGAAAAATTAGTAAAAAGGATTGAAGGCTAAGAAGGGTTAAGGAAACTTACAGGTTTAAAAAAGGAGGTCCTCGGACAGACTCTCAGTATTTATGAGAGCGTGGAGAGGTGAGAAAGAGAGACAGGTTCAATGAATACACGCTAAGATAGTGTGATTTTTGTAACTGAAAAGAGAGTTGATTTGAAAAGCTCTTTATAGTGGCGTAGAAATTGTAAGCGGGAAAAATCCCACTCATAAATACTGAAGGTCCTCCACCGTTAGATTTACATCTTGCTGTTAAACGTGGGGGACAAAGAAGCCGTCATCATTTAATAATGGCGTGCTCCTGACGCTGAAACGTCAGGAGCGTGCCTTGGGCAGGTAGAAAGGCGTTCTGAAGGTTAAGAAAGTCCACGAAAGGGGTGAGGGCAAGATATCAAAATCTCCCTTTTTCCGAGGTGACAAAAAGAGAGATTTTGAGGGGCTATTGTGGGGCCGGTTATTCAAAAAGATGATGTGGAAATCGTAGGAAATGGGCTTGTGGCCCAACGGCCCAATCCGAGGACATTCACTTATCCGAGAATGGTTAAAGAAAGATATTGTGGGAATAGTATAAGAAAAAAGGATGGAAGTCATATATAGTGGCCCAAAACGCGTCCGAGGATAAGATCCACCTCGGATACCATGGTCCGAGGTGGATGTAACTATTTTACTATTCAGGGTACTCAACAAAGTTATATTAGAACTGGAAAGTGAATATAGAACAAAGGAGGAACCGGGAGAGATAACAAATATCTTCTCAAGCTGCTACCTCCACATTAAATGCTTCCTAGCTAACTCTCTGGTCGCATTAATGTGGAGGTGATACCTGAACAGTAACCAAGCAGCCTTATGGCTGCTGGACGAAGGTTCTGGGAGGTGCTAGATGGGACAGAAAGGAGTTCTTAGACTAGAACCTACACGTGTACGGTGAAAGTAGGATGAGGAATGTGGTATATAACCTGAAAGTGGGTGACATTAGAGGGGACTTTTTTGGAAAAAAAAAAAGGAGAAAAACAAGAGAACCCAGAAAGATATCCCCTGAGACCTAGCCAAGGAGAGTTTTTATCGTTTGGTTAGTTTGAAGCGTCCTTTGCTACGCAATGATCATGACCTTTTCTACCGAATAGAACTAGTTCTTTCACCCACTCTCTAAAAATTTATTGTTTGGGCTTGTTGGGTTAGAAACCCATCCCTATTCTGGGTCCAATCCAATTTGAGTCTCTACAGTTTGTACTTTGTAGTAGATATTTTTAGTTGGTAGTAGATTTTTTAAAGTAGGTTTTGTAAAGTGTTCTGTAATGTTTCACTTTCATTCGTGAAGAGATTGCTTGTCTGGTTGAGGACCGTTTATTTAGCTGAAAAATTGAAATTTTTTTGCTGAAAGTACTGTAAATAAAGTTAAAAGGTAGTTGAAAAGTACATATAACCTATGAATAGTACTAATAAGTGCAATGATACCCATGAATAGTAGTAAAAATAAGTTGAATAGTAAAAAAAAGATGACTTTTTAAGCAATCCCAAACCCACACAGGTAAAAATTATTTTTGCCAACTTATTTTACTATTTATCTTATTTTTACTACTATTCATGGGTCTCATTACATTTTTGGTACTATTTATGGGTTCCACTATACCATTTTAGCTAATTTTTACTTTTATCTACAATACTTTCAATAAAAAGTTTTTAATTTTAGCAAAATAAGCGGATCTTAAACGAATACACAGTTTTAATTTATTTAGCTGAAACTGAAAACTTTTTTCTGAAAGTATTTTAGATAAAGTTGAAAACTATCAAATAGTACAGTGGAACTCATAAATAGTTCTAAAAAATGCAATGAAACTTATAAATATTAGCAAAAATAAGCTGAATAATAGTAAAGATAAGCTAAATAGTAAAAAAAGTTGACTTTTTCAGCCAATGCCAAACGAGACCTGCATATTCATTTTTACTATATGGTGAAAGATTTCAGAAAGAAATAGATAATTTCAGTTTCTAACAGTTGTAGAACATACAACATATGCCTCCTTGTAGTTGAGAGAGTGTTGGAATCTATAGTACTTTAAGTAAAATTTTTTTAATTTCAGCAAAATAAGCGGATCCCAAATAGACACACAGTTTTAACTTATTTAGCTGAAACTGAAATTTTTTTGCCGAAAGTAGTGTAGATAAAGCTAAAAGTTAGCAAATAGTATAATAGAACCCATGAATAGTTTTAAAAAATGCAATGGAACCCATGAATAGTAGTAAAAATAAGCTGAATAGTAGCAAAAATAAGTTAAATAGTAAAAAAATCTGGCTTTTTCAGCCAATGCCAAATGTAACTTGCATATTCATATTTATTATTTAGTGAAAGATTTCAAAAAGAAATAGAGAATTTTAGTTTCTAACAGTTGTAGAACATACAACATATGCCTTCTTGTAGTTGAGAGAGTGTTGGAAATCATGGCGCAAGCATCAAGGCGACTGAAAGCTCACTAGTATAAATACTAGAATGACTTTAGATTTCCAATTTTAAAATTATAGCTAAATTGCTTTTAATTTACTCTAAACAATGTGGAAGAAGAGCAATCAATGCGCAATCAACCGAGGCTACTAACTAGTGCATGGATAAACATAATTGACAAAGATTGGCACGAACCCAATGCTTCCCTCCAAATCAGCTCTCTACACTTTGGATGAGTGTGGATTGTGTTTGGGCTAAGTTCCTCTCATAGGATATGGAAATTGAGAGGGAAGAGAGTGAAGAAAACTTAGAGAAATGCGTAGATGATTGTTGGTTTTGAATCTCTAACTCTCCAATGAATTTTTAGGGTTTTTTATCTGAAACGTTTCTTACAATTTTGTAGATAATGTGGGTTTTTATAGTGTGGGTAAAGAAAGAAGGGAAACACACAAAATTCCAGCTATCAATGGCTTTCGTGAGTCAGCCAAGTTGCAAACTCATCGCGAGATGCCTCTAACACTTAAGTTGTTTGAACTTCCAATATGTGCTCCTTATGTGGCCTTTCATAAGTTGTAGTAATCGTGAGCCAGTCATAAGCAACTCGCGAAATCCCTTGTTCTTTATAGTTCTTTGCCAAATTGAACACTATGCTCATTACATTTAATCCTACAAGGAATACAGGTAAATGATTGAATAAATTACAATCAAATTTGATATGGAATTAATGCCAACATACAAGAATTGAAAATCACACCTTTACAGTGACAATATCAGAATTGCATGAAATTCGAACTGTTGAAAGGAAATGGTCTTTTGATTAGAACATGTGACTATGGCCCCGAGGTTCACCCTAATTAATTTTGGCAAATTCCTCCGTTAAGACCCCGTAAATAGTGATTTTTCCATTTTTAATAATATCTATTTTCCTTAATAATAACTTTTAGTTTAAAATTCAGAATCATTTCTGTGTTTGGGATGTTAGTTTCAATTTTTGTAATTATCTCATTTTTTGGGGTAAAAATTACTATTTTGCCACCAAATTATGTGATTAACATAAATTAGGGTTTTCTGACCGTTTTCTTAGTTGCCATAAGTTTTCTTTTTACTCTTTAAATGCATTGTAGTCTTCAAGGAAATTTAGTTTTCAGATTAATAAATATTTAGACTTTTGTCTATTAATGCTTCTCTCTGGTAGATTCTAAAACCTTATCACCTTGTGGACTTAAAGAATCCCTTGTGGATTTGAGATTTTTATTTAGAGGTAACATGTTTGGTTTCTTTCCATTTAGAAAGCAACATGTTTATTTTCTTGTCGATTTTTATTTATCTACTACTAGTGTTGGAGATACCTTGTGGTAAACACAGTGGCTTTAGTGTCAATTAGAGAAAGTTATAGTTAGAACATTGGCTTGGTATGGGACTCATCTCTTGTTCTTTGTTGCTTGGGAACTGAACTAGAGTTGTTGAATTTTTTTTTTATTTAGGACTTGGTCCAATTCTCCTATTTTGATTAGAATTATAAATAATTAAACACTATTTCTTAACAATTTAAGGTTTTAGGGCAATTGGTAATTTGTTATGATGTAAAAGCAAAAGGTCTTGAGTCTACCCTCACATGTGAGGAAGAGTGTTAAAATTTTAATTAAATGATTAAATCCACAATTTTTTAACAACTCTACTTGTTAGACTCCACTTATAACAAGGGGTCTAGCTTCACACGTGAGGGAGAGTGTTAAAATTATAATTAAAGGTGGAAATGCATTTTTCATCCTTACATTTTGACTCTATTCTCATTTTGGTCCATACTTTTTATTTTTACCACATTTCCCTATTTTGAAAAACGTCATCCGTTTCAGTTTCTTAATGGAAATATCCTACGTGCCTAACGGAGTACACTATTGGCACTCAAACACCTACGTGGCTATTAAAATAATAATAAAATTTTTTATTTTGCATTTAAATAATACAATGTTAGCATTTTAAATATAAAAAAAAGCCACATCACAAAACAATTAAATCAAAATTCTAAACTTATGATTTTTTAAAATTGAAATTAAATAATTAAAATAAAATTTTCTTTTCTTTTTATTATTTTGTTGGAAGAACATGAATTAACCATAACATAATTATTCTAAAAAAAAAAAATTGGATAAGATTAATTTTGTAGCAAATTTCTTATCTTTTCTTTTAAAAAATTGGGCAATCAAACACAAAATCACAGTCACGTCTTCCCCAAACTCCCTCGCACTTTCCATAAATTTTACTTTTTCTGTGGGTCTCCCTCTCAAATGGAGGTCGCTGATTGATGTAGGTCAGGGTTTGGAGGTTTCATATCGTTGGGTTTTGCTGATTGCTGATTGACGGGGTTCGGATCTAGGATTTTCTTGAACTTTCTTGGTAACCAAACACAACGTTAGAACTCAAGCTCATATTAACTTTCAGCACACAATCTGACCCAACTCATATTTTCCAAGCTCTCTCTACAAAAATCTCCAAGAAAAAATGGAAATCTCTCAAGCTCTCTCTCTATAGGTTGACTGAAGGTGCTGGACCATTTTGAATTCGGATCGGAGGCCCATGAGGCGGCTGGTTTTTGGGGTAGCTCAGATTCAGATTTGCATGGCAGAGGAGGAAGAGAAAGAGAAACCCAAGGAAGATGGGTTTCTGAGGCATGAGATTCAGATCTAGAACTAGTATGATTCGAATTTAAATCAAATAGGAGAGAGGGACTTGGTGGTGATGGACTTGTCTTCTTGAGCCCCACTAGCGTAGATGTGACCGTTAGAAGATCAGATTGTAGAGAAATGAAAGTGGGACCATTTGGATGTCTTGGTAGGGACGAAGCCGACGTGGGAGTTGAAGAGGAGAGAAGGGAGGGAATGGTTGGGGACTTGGAGCCAAGCTAGGTGAGGAGGAGAATGGGTTTGTTTCTTTGGAGTGAAATGGAGAGTTTGTGTTTGGAGGTAGAGGGAGTGAGCTTGGGCTTTGAGGAAGGAAATGGTGGAGGTGTATTCTGGGTTTGGGTGGACTATGTAACTGTGTTGATTTGACAACAATGTTGACTGTTGAGAGTAGGCAGAGGAAGTTTGAGAGTAAATAGTTTATGTTTATTATTGTGTTTTTTGTGTTTTTGATCTTGTGTTAATATTTAAATTTGAGTTTGTGATCTTTGTGTTTGGTTCTGGGTTTATGCTCTTATTATTGCGTTTATGTTTAAATCTGGGTTTGTGTTATTGTTCAAAATGAATTAAATCTGAATTTATATATTTCATTATTTTTAATTTTTTTTATTTTGTTAAAATTGATTAATAAATTTTTTATATTTAGAAGCTGACATGAAATTTTTTAAAATGCCAATTAAAATTTATTATTATTATTTTAATAGTCACGTAGGTCTTTTGAGTGCCAATAGTGCACTTTGTTAGTCATGTAGGATATTTTTGTTAGGGAATTGACGTTAGAGACTGAAATGAATGATATTTTTTAAAATAGAGAATAAATTTGATAAAAATAAAAAGTATGGACCAAAATGGGAATCGAGTCAAAATGTGATTAAATCCACAATTTCTTTAATAGTTGAAATTTTTGGAACATTTAGTAAATTTATCAATTTCCATGTGATTTCATATACCAAAATTAATGTAAAAAAGAAAAGAAAAAAAAAGAAAAAAGAACAATATAATCTCATTCATTCAAAGAACAGAAAATAAGATCGAACAACTTCAAAACAAGATGTCCAGTAAGGTCTAAAGATTCTCATAACATCAAAATCAAGGCATAGGATATCGAGACAATTACCCTCCAAGAACAAAATAAAAGGCAATAAAAAGACAGAATATTGAGACAAGTACCCTCGAGGAACAAAACAAGAGGCAATAAAAAAGAGAAAATACACCTTGTTATGGGTGTATGTTTCTCTCCTTTCACATTTGTTGGGACCTACCAACTATGGGTCCCACCAGCTTGTGAGAGGGAGGAACTATACACCCGTAACAGGGTATACTGTGTCAGTAAAAAGAGCCTGATGAGTGTTCACTTATGATTTCAAAGTCAATACAAAGGCAAGCAATAAAACAACACCAGCAAGACCGACGATCCAAACAAGGTAGTTGGGGAGGAACATAGCTATCATTAGTACAAACGCTAAGCCTGCAGCAAAAGATCCCATTCTCCCAAAAATTTCTGCAACATTTGGATTCCTATGGCTTAGCAAGATAGCTATCATGCAACAAATGTAACCCACCAAGTTACAAAGCACAACAAAAACTAGCAGATCCTTAGTTAAGGAAGATATGCTACCGAAACGGTATGCAATGATAGAAGTAGTGGTTTGAGCGATGACTGCTATGGACGTCTTTGTTGGTCCAGGAAATTTCACAATCGGTCTCAAGTTACTGTCTCCACCTCCACCTCGACCTCCTTCTCTGCCTTCAACACTTCGATTGGCTTGTAAAGTATCAGTCACAACTTGAGAAGCCCACTCGGTTTCTTTGATCATCGGAAATGGATCGCAGTTTTTCTGTTCAGTTTTTCTGGTCACTGATAGAAATGGATCAGCGTCCCACTTCATTTCCTGGGTTTTATAAGGAAATGGATTTGCATTGGAAAGTTCTAGTTCCGAGTTTGATAACTCCAAAGCATTACTCCCGGTAGTCATGATGGATATAATAATCCAAATTGATTGATGAGGATGTGCAAATTAGTTCTGGTTTGTTACTAGTTTAAGCTTTTAGCTAGGGCCATTATTTATCAAGTCAAGAATTAAAGTGACAAAGTGAAATTTCTTGGCAAGCACCACGTCCCTCCCGTGCAAATACATCCAATTCTCAAAAATTCAACTCAGAATTGACAGAATATGGATAAGGACGACAGAGATTTTTTGTGGAAAAAAAAAAAAAACTTACGAATATTACTTTCCAATTCTATTGACTTGTTAGTCTTTTCAACACGCGGAATGGTATCACATCGCTGTAATTTCGTGCAAGTGTCTTTTTGACGACATTGCAATGAATTGCATTTGCATTGCCATACAATTTCCCTCGTTAGAGTCATTGAATCAATTCAAAGTCATTTCTTCTTGACGAAATTGCAGTGGATGTCATTGCTATACAATTTCCTTTATTATAGAATTATGGTATGTTTGGTTGGAGTGAAAATAAGGAGGATGGAAAATAAGGAGAGGAAAATAGAGTGAAAAATGACATTTTTTACTATTTAGTTGAGGAGAGAAAATAAGAGAAACAGAAAAAAGAGGGAAAATTTTCCCTCCGAGCCCACCTTTTTTTATCTTCCCAATTTGGGAGGAAAATAAGGAGGGAAAAATGACATTTTTTACTGTTTTGGTTGAGGAGAGAAAACAAAAGAGACAGAAAATAGAGGAAAAATTTTCCTTTCGAGCCCACTTTTTTTATCTTCTCAATTTGAGAGGAAAATAAGGAGGAAAAAGTGCCGAAAGATTTACTTTACACAAATACCCTTAATTTAAGAAGTATTTTTTTTTTCTTTCCTCCCTAGGTAGCAACGTTGGCCTTTTCTTTTTTATTTAATTTTTTTTTTGGGCAATCACGTTACCAATTGTCACTTTTTTTTTTCTTGGGCATTAACATTGCCTCTTTTTTTTTCCTACTTTTTTTTTTCTTTTGATTTTTTAGGGCTTGGATTTGATAGTTTATTTTTTAATTTTACTAGATGTGATTTTTTTTGGAACATGTTTTTTATATTTATAAAAACTTTTGGGTGATTGCTCTTTTTTGTGTGGTTATTGGTCACTTTTTTGTTTGTTTGTTTTTAAATTTGGCATTATTCTTTAACAAGGGTATATAAGTAAATTTATTTAAACTCATTTTTTTCATCTCTCTACTTTTTTACTCTTAACTAAACAAAAAGGAGAGAAAATAAAATCTTTTCTATCCTCTCACTTTTTCATCTTCTCACAATTTTCTATCCTCTTACTTTTCCACCCTTCCAATCAAACGGACTCTTAGAGTTAGTGAATCAATACTAAGTTAATGCTTTCATACTAGACAAATAGCTAGGTTTTATTTATTTTTTGCTGAGGAAAGACACACGAAATATCCTATCCATGTGATGTGATTATATAAAATCCGCAGCTCTCTCAAGATCTTCTCATTCATGCAAGCCATGTTCTAGTTGGACATACCAAAGCTCTTTCAATAGGTCTACAACTAGTTGGCTACAAGCTAATAATGAAGCCAGTTTCTTGGGGCCTATCGCTTCAAGAAAGCATTAAGAGCGAGCTTTCCCTTTCAAAGAAGGCTTGGCTTTTAGATTTCATTACCTTTTTCCCCATGAAATCTGTAGTGTACATATCCTCGGCTGCTGCTACCATTTTTATGGTTCTTCCACATGAAATGGTGGACGGAAATCCAGTTCCGGCTCTCTTCAAAGACCGACCAACAGCATATCATATGTTTCTAGTCTCTGCCATGCTGGCGTTTACAGGCTCCTTCAGCACCCTTTTGATCCAAAACAAGTCAAGAATTGAAATATTTTGCAGGGTTTATGCCATGGCTTCCATGGTATCAGCACTGGCAATAGTCCTGTATGCCACAGCTTTTGCTTGATTTGAGAGCGCTTTTCGACCTGATCAACTAGTTATGATGGAAAAGAAGATTATCTATTTATCTTCTAATTCTTGAAAAGGTCAGAATAGAAGTGAACTTTGATTGGAATTTACAGTGCGTTCCGTCCATCACTTAATTGCATTTGGCAAATTTGTCATCTTAATGTCATTTGTGATTGTTTAAGAAGAATATTGATCAATTTCTTGAAACACTTTGTTCGGGACTTCGGAGTGAATGTAATGTAAAGTTTTGAATAAAATTATTAATAAAGTGATTACGGACAGAATTCTTGCTATAGGCTATAGCAACAAAAAAATCCAGAGAAATTGTTTAGCCATAACGATTTTGGTGCTTCAAAGCAGCGATCTGAACAAGTTGGGCTACCAACACCAAAGCCCAGGCCACTTGCATGTTCATGGTAAGAGAACTACGTCATGGAAAAAAAAAAAAAAAATCCAGTATACCATATCCTTGTGCTGAGACAATCAAACCATGTTTGGCATTCATGTAATCCAATATAAAGTCACTAGGGCAACCTTAATCTGCATCTAAGAATTTGTTAAATTAATTTTTTAATGTGATTTCTTTCTCTAATTTCATAGCTGATAAATCCTCCGTTCTCATTCTTAATTCATCTTTTTCCTCCAACCCAGGTTTAGTTAACTTTCCTAAATAGTTTCACTTTTCATAGATGCACACCATCTGTTTGATATAAAGCTTTAATCAAAATTATTGCAGGTATGTTAGATTTCTAGAGTAATTTTTTTGGTATTTTATTTATATTGATTATTACTTATCAAAAATAAATTATTTATCCTGATATTTGAATACCTAAATGAAGGATTTGCACTTGATCCATTGAGACCAAGTTGGAACATGCAAGTAATTCTACTACTAACAAAAAGGTAGGCAGTTTATAACTTGCAATTGATTATTTTACCCAAATTTGTAGTCCAATTTGCAAATGATTCTAATTGTAAAGCTTGACAATTTGTAACTAGTTTTGGATTTGATGGTTTTATGTATGATGTAATATATATAATCTATTTTGGAATTGATCCCATTTTTAGTAGCTTTTTAGTGTATCACATGGGTTAACGCCTAGTTAATGCTGTTATAAAGAGAAAAAATCATATTAGTTAAAATTTTGGTATATATTTTTCTACTTGGGGCCATGGGCGACCACCTAACTTGCCTATACTATAAAGCTAGCCCTAGACTTGGCTCCTGGCATGGGTTTATGACACTGGAGATTGACGTTGTTGGAGATGGAAAAGAGAAAGAGGGGGGGGGGGGGGGGGGGGGGGGGGGGGGGGGGGGGGATGGAAGCGAGCTCCAACTTTAAAAATCAAAGCTAACACTTATGGCTTATTTGGATGTTTAAAAAATGAGGGGGAGTAGAGTAGAGGGAGGGAGAGTAATCCAATTACCTTATTTTGAAGTTTTTTAAGGAATGAGGGGGAGGGATTTGGAGGGGTTTCAACTCCTCTAACCCCTCATTTTTAATTCCCCTAAATTGGAGAGATTTGGAGGGAGAATAGAGTAGATAAATTATTGTCCAAGTAAATTCCCTAATTTATCATTTTTAAATTAACAAAATTGCACACAGATTATATAAATAATGTTTGTTTGTTTCCTGAGAAAATTTAAGCATTGACTTTCTGTTTGTTTCCTAAGAAAATAAACGCACATCCGATCCAAGTCTTCTTCTTCATCAATCGGAAAATCCAACCACATCTCTAGATGCAACCCGATATTCCTCGTGAAAGCCAGAACCTCATCAGTGATCCCGACGCCACCAAAACCACGCTCCTCCAAATCCAATTCCGATTCCATCTCTGATCCGAACGAGTCGGCATTCATCTTCGTCGAAATCATAGGTGGAAGTTTACCTTTGTCTGACGTCCTCGACTTGAAGAAAAGAGAGAAGAGCGAGCGATTTGGGTTTTCGGTGATGGAAGAAAGCATGGGTGGTGCGTGAGCTACTTCTATGAGCTGAGCATCGGCAACTACTACTACGACCAAGGTCACCCATTGAAACCCCACCGGATCCGCATGGCCCACAACTTGTTCAGATTCTGTCAGTCCTCCGCTAGCGGGTCTATCGACGCCGCCGTCGTCAAGCTCAACCGTGGCAACGCCGATATCGCTTTCAACTGGGCTGGTGGGCTCCACCATGCGAAGAAGCCTGAGGCTTCTGGGTTTTGCTACGTTAGTGCTTGGCATTCTTGACCAAACAGAGTAATAACATTCAATGAATTTTTGAATTTATTTTTATTTTTATTAGAATTATTTTGAGGTAATAAAAATTATTTTATAATAGTTAATAGTAGTTTTATACTTTTTATTAGTGGTATTTGATGGAATGAAAATGTTGATTAAATAATTATTTAATCTAACAAATTAATTATAGACCAATGTTCCAAGTCCATTTTTAAAATATGGGTAAATTTGTCTATTCAAATCATTTCCTCTCATCTCCCTCCTAATTTTTAAAACATCCAAACAAGAGGAATAACTGATTACTCTCTTCCCCCTTACTAATTTTAAAAACATCCAAACAAGGTGGAGAATAACCATTCCCCTCTACTCTCCTCCCCACTACTCTCCTCTCATCTACTCCCCTCTACTCTTCTCCCTCTCTAAACTTCCAAACAGGCCATTAGATAAGATTGCATGAAGTCTAAGAAATTAGTTTATACAAAATGATTTTATTAGTTATTACTATGCTTTTGGCCTATTATTTATTTGAAACGATTTGATTATGGCATATAGAGTTGTGCAATTTTCACCCAGCCCTCATTAGTGCAATATTTTTTTCTCAGTAAATTATATATGTTGGTTTAGCGTGTTGGTTTGTATCATTAGTTTTGCAATTTTTTGCTGGTTCAGAAGCACTAATTTATTGTTAAGTTAGTGGATTGTTAAAGTAGCATAATCTTGACATTTTATTATAAGAGAAAGAGTGAAGATTTAAAGTACTCTATTCGATAGAATACAATAAAAAATCTAGAGGATTTTGATCAAATACGAACTGGGTTTGCTACTAACTCATGATAGTTTGGAAAGTATCATAACATATACAGTAGATCACAATTTGGATGAGCCATGTATAGACCTTGTACTTTTGCATGAATTCACATTATAATTGCATTTGTCTCATTTGCCATTCCAGTTCATGTAGTACTATTATTAACTATTAACGTGCTGCCATTATTTCACTAAGAAGCCCTTGGTTTTGCATCAGACTTGGGCCCTTCCGTTAGACTATCTTCTTATAATTTGAATTTCACTCCTTTAAAGGACCAACTTCGTTAGACTATCCTTTCTCAAAAAAAAGAAAAAAAAGAAAAAAAAAAGAGCTACGTGAACAATTTGAAGTTATTGCAAAATTCATAGCATTTATTGTGATTTCATTAGTATTTAAATTACATTTCATACCATACAATTTAGGATAAATAGAAAACTCAAAAATTGAAAATGAAGGCTCTTCTAGATCCACGTATGTGACATTAATTGTTTCAAAGCAATGAAATAAGATTCTTTCTAACTAGGAAGGATTTTTTTTTTTTTTTTTTGGGAAAAGCGCTTGTAACCCATGAGTGGTTGTTACTCTGTAGAAATGGCCTAGATTTAGTGCTCGTTTGTTTGGGCGTTTTGAGCCCAAAAGTTGGCTTTTTAAAAAAGCCAGCCCAACTTCAGTGTTTGGTGAGTACAAAACGCAACTTTTTGACAAAAGTTGCATTTTAAATTTACAAAGGAATGCGCGTTTCAGTTTATGGACATGTTTCAGTCCATAAACTAAAAGCTGGAGTGGGCGTTTATAATGTATCCGTTGGAGTGAGTGCAATTACCAAAATTACCCTTCAATAAAGGGCAAGGAGTCTTCTTCAGATCACGCACAGCCTCAGCACATTTTCCTCTCATCTCATCTCTCTGCTCTCCCTTTGCCTTGAAGCTCACTCACGCAATAAAATTAATCAAACCACAACAATAAAAGCAAAAAAATTCTTGCTCTCATAAAACTGATATAATTTAAACAACAAATCTAAAATCAAAACAACAACAACAGCAAATCAAGAACAGAAAAAAAAAATTAGAACAATAAAAGATCAAGAAAAAAAAAAAATAGAAGCCGATCTGATCCCTGGTTGCATGCACTCCGCAGTGAGGAGGAGGAGCAGCAGTGGCGGTGTGGTGGAGCAAAGACGATTTCTCCTTTCTCTCCATGCGTGTCTGTGTATGTTTAAAGATAATGACACCAAAAGGCAAGCAAGATTATGGAATCAAGTATCATAGAGAGAGCTAGAGAATTTATGGAATCAAGTAAAAAAAAAACGAGAGAGCAGAGAATGAGAGAGCCAAGAAAGGAAGGCTCTGGAATCAAGTGGGGAAATAAAGAGAAAGAAGGCTCTGGAATATATAGGAAAAAAAGAGATGAAGGAATCCTATGGGTATACGTGTGTGGTGGACAAAATGCAAGAGAAAAAAAAAAAAAAAGAGTAAACGTATGGATGAAAGAAAGTCAAAGAATTAGAAATCACAATTAAAAATACTACCACAATATTTTCACAATAAATTTTAAGTAATTAGCTAATATTGATAAGTAAAAATATAATTTTAGTGGTGGTTTTAAATTAGAACTAGTAACAACTTTCCATATAAAATTTTGTTATAATTCTTGTGAAAGTATTGCAAAAAATATTGTAGATGTAACACTTTTTGTTAAAAAATATAATTGTTGAGAATGAATAGAAAAAGAAAAAATAAATATTAAAAAAGAATAAATTTGATTAAAAAATAAAGATTAAAAAAGTGGATAATCAAAAGGTAAATGTCACTGTTGATTGTCCAAACAATACAAAAATTTGTCTAACCTGCTGAAGATGCTCTTATATATACATTGTCTTTTTTGGTAATTTATTCCTCAAACTGCCACTTTTATAAATACTAGCCAAACACTCAGCTTTTTCAAAAAACACTTTTAACAGTTTTTACCAAACACTCAGCTTTTTGAAACTCCACTTTTTCATTATGCACTTTTTGAAAACTCAACTTTTTCATTATGCACTCTTACAAAAAGCTGAACCAAACTCACCCTCAAATTTTTTTCACTCCCAACTATTGAATTATAATTTAAATATATACATTTTTTTTTTCTCAAAATGAATAATAGAAATACCCATAATTTTTATTGGTAACCAGGTAGATTAAAAAAAAAAACATATATTCTTTCCTTCACACTGTAAGATCAAGGAGAAATTGAGTACATATGTAGTTACCAATAAATGGTAAACTTCTTCATCCGAGTCTTAATTTTTTGTTCTGCTAAATGAGGAGGATACCTAAAACCACAAAGAGTTGTGGCGTACAGGAGTATTGCTAGAGCAGATAGCATGGAAGCCATGGCATAAACCCTGCAAAATCTTTCAATTCTTGGCCTGTGTTGGATCAACAAGGCAGTCAAGGCGACTGTAAATGAGAACATGATGGAGATTAGGAAGGCATGAAATGCAGTTGGTTGGTCTTTGAAGACCAAAGTTGGAACTGGACTTCCATCCACTTGTTCATGAGGAAGAAGCATAAACATGGTACCCAAAGTGCAAGAAGTATATATGATAGACATGATGGGAAACGAGGGAAGAATCTTTGTCACTAAATGCCTCATCTCAAGGAAATATGAATCATATTCCTTCATCAGGATGGCAGACTCCATTCTTTTCAGATTGGGAACTAATTTCAAACATTACGAGACTGTTGGATTATATAAACAATCCTAACCTTAGGAACTTCCTTAGAAAATATCATGCAAAATCTATATCATCTCTAGTATGAAAGCATTGACCCAGAATTGATTATCAACTCTATGGTATTTTGAAATCAATAATTGCAAGGAAGCTGAACAGAAACTTGCATGACACTTTCCTAAGCAATTAGAGAGGAATTTCTAGCTAGATGGTGAAGACTTGAAGGCAAACCTGATACTTGCTATGAAATTTACCTTCCGTGTCGAGATTCTTATATATCATTTACATATTATATTAATATCGCGAAACTACTGCTAAACCTCACCGAAAATTAATATAGAGGCGGCCATTCGGCCGCCTGAGGATGATCTAATATTTGACGTGTGGAAATTAAATAAAACTTGAATACTTTTCATGCATATATCTTATGGATACCTCTCCTTGATTATATATTAAAACTAGTAATAAGGCGTCTAATTTATGTGAAAGTTTATTATAAATATCTTATATATGATGCCTATCTAATTGATAAATATATAAAAGGTAAAATTGAAGAATCCGTTAAAATACCATACATTATTTAATTAAAAAAATTTATATAATTTAATTTTAAAATTCAGTATTTGGTTTCAGACTTTATTGATAAAGGATAAATTATATTTCGTTTAATTTTGAGTTTTTTAGCCCAATTAAATAATTAATAGAGTTCTTTTTCCAAAAAAAAAAAAAAAAAAGTAACCAGCTTTTACTGGTTTTAACTTAACAATTAAAAACCAAATTCTTAAAATTTTGTCTTGAAGATATGTACAAAAAAAGAAAAAAAGAATGCAAATAACACCAGCCCTAAAGAATGCGGGGTGTTGGTCTTCCATTAGCCTTAATTTGCAGAATTTCTAGCTAGATGCTGAAAACGCGTTGAAAGAGACAAGCTTAATTAACTTGCAAAGAAATTCTCCTATGCTATCCTGGTTTTTTCAGTTACATTTTCTTTGAACCTACGAACAAGAATTCTGAAGTTTGACTTCATTATATATCAGATGGATCTCTCACTGCACGAATAACATATTTGGAATTTGCTTTAGTTCGAGATCCAATATGGGTCAGTCAAATAGAACTCTTCTTATTTTCCTGATTTCTTTCTCCATAAGCCCTGCCTTTTCTGAGTATCCTAAAAAAAACCCAGTTATGATCCAACTGATATCTCCTCCTTATTCAAGACTTGGTGTGGCAAATAATTCGCCGTGTTTAGAGTTCTTTGAGCCAACCTCACTGTTGCTTGTGGATGGTAAGGGTGATGAAGGTGCAGGACTAGGCTTCCCAGAACAGCCTTTACTGCCATGGATGGCAATAGCGGCTAGTGGTGGCTCTTTGGGAAGTGGTGGCAATGGATGGAGAGGCAGGAGTGGCGATAGGAACCTGGATCCCGAGAAGGTTCTTCATGGCCTGATGATCCTGCTGTTTTTGCTAAACATGGTCCGAGCAAGCGGTTTAGGCCAATCCAGAAAGAAAAAAAATGATGTTTATTATCCGTGGGTATCCATGAGTTCCTATTTATTGAGCAGCTTCAAGGAGTCTGATATGTTGCTGCGTCTGGGAGGGAGCCTTAAGCAGCATTTAACAGTTGTTGTAATTGGCAGTACACTTGATAAAAGTGGAGGTGAAGATGAGGGCGTTTTGTTAGAACGAGAACATTGGAGACCACAAGACTTGGTGAGCTTTGAAGGCCAAGGGGGAGGCAGTGGCACAGGTGGAGATGGACCCAAAAGATTCGGTGAGTCATGCTTCAAGACACACTCAATAACCTTCACTGATCTACTTAAATACCTGCATCCACAACACTACTTGTCATCTGATTCTGAAGATAGACTTGTTGAAGCCACTAATTGTTGCGTTGAAGCCAATGAAACGAGTAATGGTGGAGAGGAAGATGAAAGTGGAGATAAAAGTGCTAGTGTTGGGAGAGATGAAGGCGGAGGAGGTGAAGAAGAAGGTGAAGGAGGAGGGGAAGGTAGAGAAACTGGTGGAGGTGTGGGTGGAAGGAGAGGCGGAGGCGGTGGCGGGGGTGGAGATGGAGATGGAAATGGAGATGGAGGGGGAGGTGGCGGAGGCGGAGGTGGAGGTGACGTGGAAGGCAGAGGTGGAGGTAGGAACTTTAAGCCGATAGTGGACATAAACAAATTAACCAAGATGTCCATCACGGTCGCAACCCAAACTTCTACATCTGTCATTGTCTTCCATTTCAGTAGCCAATCTTCCTCGACAAAGGTCTTCTTAGTTTGTGTTGTGGTCAGTAACTTGGTGGGTTATCTTAGTAGCATCATTGCTGTTTTGCTAATCCATAGAAAGCCACAGATTGCTAGAGTTTTTGGAGGAATAGGGTCTGCTGCTGTTGCCACAGGGTTCCTACTAATGATAGCTATGTTCCTCCCCAGCTATCTTGTTTGGATTGTTGGCCTCGCTTTTGTTACTTTCTTTTTTGTCCTTTGCTTGACATTAATGTTATGACCAGGAATTTTTCATTTGTACAATTCGTATATATAACATCCTTCTCTAAAATGGGAGTGGATTAGAGCTTTTTTTTCCATTTTAAAGTGCAGAGCATTGCATGATTCTAGAAGATGATCTAGAATTTGGTCGATCACGTTTATTAGAAGTGGACAATAGAGTGATTGTACCAGCCAAAACTCATCTATGTATTATTGTAACACCTGCTTATGTACCTCATACTTGGGCTGCACCTTTCTCAGGTGTCAAATGTGATGTTGTAACTAGTCGTTTAAATCAGATTTTTATTTCGGTACAACGAGAAGGAGTTTACTATGGTCAATGCAATGAAGAGCAACTGTAGATTAGAAGTTTGTACTTTTGTTGTTTTTCTAGAGTTCAATTGGTATTCTATCCCTGTTTTTTTTTTTTTTTAATTTTTTTTTTCTAAATATGCAATTGGATAATTATGATAGTTATTGATATATATTAATCACAATTATGTTTTACATGGAACCATTTATTCTATTTCTACCATAAAATATTGGAAACGATTTAGGTATAGTATTTAAGTGCTGTTTATTAGGTTTACCCATAGTTTTAAAAACCAGATCAGTTAAAGAACTGGAAAAGGTAGTGATTTTTGGTTTTATGGTCGGACCATGGTTGGACTGATGGTCGAGCCGGTGACTTCATAATTAATTAATTAATAATTTTAAATTATAAAATATAAATAATAAAATATGTAATAAGTTTAAAACTAAGAATATTTAGCTTTAAATACATATTTTTTTTATTTAAAAAATGTGAGTTTAATTATTGTTGAGGCTCATTTTTGACAAAGCCCAGCAAGACAAAAGGCCCAACAACATGGGCAGACCAAAAGAAACAGCAAACAAAAGTCATGGCAGGAATGAATGGCTCACGGGTCCATGAGATGGGTCCAGAAGAAGCAAACGGGCTTGAATAAGCCCGGAAAGAGAAAAGAAACAAACCCATGGGAAGTATGAAGAAAAGTAAGAATGGGCCACAGCAGGCCCAATGCAATGAAAACAAAGAGAGTAAAAGGCTAATGGAGAACCCATGAGCCCAAAGGATGAAGTATAGAGTAATTGGGCCGAGGAAGCCCAAAATGAGTTAGCAAAAGCCCATGGGTGAAACAGAATTGAAAAAAATGGGCCAAGGATGCCCACAAGAAAAAAGGGACATTGGAGCCCGTAAGAAGTGAAAGAAGAGGCCCAGTAAGTATACTGGGAAGAAAAACACATGGCAGGCCCAAAAGGACCCGGCAGGATTGAGATAAGCAGCAAGAATAACAATCTGGTATGGCAGGAGATGCCAAGCCACGGAGCAAACACCCAAGCTAAAGGGAAGCCCAATGATCCAACAAGGCCCAACCCTCCAAAGAAAGGGACAAGTCATAAACATTGGCCTGCCGGAGATGCAATCCACACCAGAAAATGCCAAAAAGCGCACGACAGAATATGCGCACACATTCTCAGATCTCGACAAACGTATGAAACATCAAGAAGGTAAAGCATGCGTACGACCCAGGCATCAACAGAAAAGGTGAAGTCATGGGTGAGGGCACGGTCTAGCGGTGAGGAGAGGAGTGGAAACCCATTCTTGTGTTTCTTGTCCAGGCTCTTTCGGTGGGCACAGTCCTGCTGGGATGATATGCCACCCAAAAGAGGCAAGGGTGGGTAAGAATCGCTGGGTGCATGCCATGAGAGACCGAGAGGGAGAGGGTACACACTGGACGAGTAGAAAAGGAACCTTCGTTGTCTGAAAGCCACAAGTCAATGGTGGTAGTCAGAACCATTGACTCGGTAAGTGGTCGGCAAAAGGCTCCCATATCAGACAAGGGCCATTAAGGGGCTAGAACAGTAAAATCGGTCACGACAAGCTCTATATAAGGAACCCGTGGCTGTGTACAGAGGAGAGAAGGAAGATTAAGAAAAAGAAAATTAAGAAAAGAAAGAAAAAGAAAAACAGAGTGTTTTATGGCAGACATGCACCCAAATGGGTTAACCCCCTCTCTCCCTCAATAGCTTTGCCCTCTATTAGAGACAAACGGTTGATACTCGGGCACACACCATTTAGGGCTGGCCTCTCAAAACAACTAATTTCCCCTCTGAAATTACTTGCGTTGAGGGAGCAGTTTTCGCTTAACTGGTAAAGCCCCGTGGTAATACTTGGTGTGGCAGATCCATTCCTTTGATTCTACTAACCCTGTTCTACCCCTCTGTTTAAGTTTTATTTTTTTTAACGTGGGGCCTTTTAAGTCATTTACTTTACTTGTTGTGGCAGAAAATAGTGGCAGTACTTTCTTTATGTTATCTATATTATGTCTGCCTGCCATAAGCTCTTAATAGTGACTCTGCCTACTGTGAGTTTATAAATAGACTTTGGCAGACATGGTGTGATTTGCGCACAAGCCAGGCCAAGGTGTGTTCTAATTGGGCCAGTCCTGACTCCTTTACCCAGAAACAACTTGGGCCTAATACGGCAAGAAGTAGCCTAATATCCCAATCCAGGCCCACCACCTTACAATTATCACATCTTATATTTAGAAAATTAAAATAACAAATCCACAACTTATATAGTATTAAAAATATTTAGTATGAAATTAACAATACATAATAGTAATTCTTTTAAAAAAAGAAAAGAAAAATTTATACTATTATTTATTATTGTGCATTATATATATATATATATATATATATATATATAATGCTTTGGCTACATTTATTATATATTATTATTATTTAATTATATGATGAAAATTGGCAATTGGCCGGTAACATGTTACTTGGCTCTTTTCCTCTGTATCAAAGTTCATGAAATAGGCTAATAACCTAAAGGTTTGCCAAAAGCAAAAAACACAACAACCCCCCCCCCCCCCCAAGAAGAACGCCACTACATACACTACAAGACAACATTGAAAAAAAAAAAGAAAAAAAAAAAAGAAGAAAACTCTAATAATTAACCATTTAATACCCCCTACCCCACTTGTTTCCCCTTGTTATTTTCGCCAGATACCTCTGGGTCATCTCCACTTCTTTTATTAAAGTTTATTTCTCCCTTCTCTCTCAACTTAGATCTGCTTCTTCTCTTTTCTTTTAGACTTGTTTAATTTGTCTTTGTTGACATTCTTGTGTGTGCTCAGACAGTCAAATGATGCCTCCATTGAAGAATCTCTCTCCTCAACTACCCTTTTTTTCTATTCTTTTTCTTTTTCAGTGGCAAAGGATGGTCATGATTGATTGCTTTGCTTTTTCAGATCTTTACTATTTAGTCAAAATTGCTGCATTTTGGTGTTTTAAGCAAGCCGGCCAATAACCGGTTCAACCATACCGGTTTTTGGTTTTTACAGTTATGAGATGATTTTCAGTTTTTAGTCATAATTGGACTGGATTGAAGGCTGGATCCCCGTTGAACTAGTTGAACCAACCTATCCGGTTCGGTTTTTAAAACCATGGATTTACCTCTTAAAATTTTACTATGTGACTTTTTTCTTATGGGATAGAAGTGTATTTTTTAGTTAAGTAGTCACATAACAGAATTTTAAGAAGGTAACTTAAAGAACAACACCTAAAATACTGTATATAATTTTTATTCCAAAATAAATATTATGGAGTAATAAGATGTTAATGAAAGATGTAATATAGAAGGTTTTATTTGAAATATTTTAAAAATATGATAGGTCCACATTTATCAATATTGAAAAACCGTGTCAAATTTTATGTTTGCTCCATAATATGTGTTTTCAAGTCCAAGAGGAAGACTCAATGTCAACATAAGGAAATAGAGCCCGTTTGGTAACATTGTTCTAATAATGTTGTTTGTAATTTTTGGAAATACGTGTGGGTAAAAAAGTGTGTGAAAATATGTGTAATGTTGTTTAAAAATTAAAAAGTGTTGCTTAAAATGCCATACCACGGCCCCATTTTCTAGCTAGTTTCTTGACACATCGCTTGACACGTAGTCAAGCAATCAAGAATGGTGTGACTTGAAGCTAAGAAGGCTGACTAAGTCGTTTGTTTAACCTTAATTCATGTCCTACTTGCGAAACTATCTGTACTCCATGAATGTAGGTATGAAATTGGCCGAATCATGTTAAAGTGTTTATATAGATAAATTGTTTATTAGTTTTCCATTATTTTTGGGGTTGTTACCATCAATCTGAAATATTATTTGTCTATACTTTTGTGTCATTTGTTGATGTTTTATGAAGATTGTGTTTGATTTTTGCTTAATTGTTTGCCGCAAATAAGTTCTTCCCAAACACACTCAAACTCTTTGTTCATTTGGTTGGGTCTTTCAGCAATGCACTTCACTAATTCTCGGAAAGAAAAAATGAAAATGTCACTATTTTTTTAGAAATTTTTTTTCAAACACTGATCTTTATAAATTTCAAAAATATATAGTATCAAATATGGACAATTACTCTACATCATTAATATTATTAACTTATTTTATTTTATTTTTAGAATACTAAGTATTTTAACACACACACACATACAAGGAGAGAGTGGAGAAGGTTTTAAAGAAATAAACAGTGGTGTATATCTAAAATGACTTAACTTATTTCTTATTTGGTTAAATGTTTAGTTGTACCACCATATAGTTGGATGATCACAATTTGGATGAGTCGCGTTTAACCATTTCATGTTGTCATCAGTTAACATTATATTGTACCACCATATAGTTGGATGATCACAATTTGGATGAGTCGCGCTTAACCATTTCATGTTGTCATCGGTTAACATTATACTTTTGTATATTGTCTCATTTACCATTCCGGTTCATCTAAAATTCAAAAATTTTATTGTACGCTGCCATTATTTCACTAAGAAGTCCTCAGGCAAAGCCATGATATAAAAGATGCCTTGTTTTGAATTAAAAGCATGGGCTATTAAACATATCAATTAAGTAAATAACAGAAATTATAACTTTGGGTATAATAGAAATATCAATTAAGTAACAGAAATTATTACTTCGGGTATAATAGAATGGAGGAAGAGAATTAATGTAGTGAATTCAATCTAATTTTTCAAATATCCATAACTGTCCCCAAATTTTGGGACTTGGGCTTTTTGTTGTGGTTGTTAAAAGTAAGTGATGATATTTTTATTATTATTTTTATATATTTTAGATAAGCAAATAATGGAGAGGAGGAGGTGGAATTCGAACTAAAGAAATAGAATATCATCAAAGATGTCATTACCAATGAACTATCATTTGAACCAATGAAATCAACTAATTTTATGTCTCCATTTACCATTTTTATATGCTTTAATAGCACCAATTGCTTTAGATGACTTCGAGAATAATTTGAAGTAAGCTAGAAAGCTTCCCATGATTGTCACTTTAATAGTTTTCAAATAACATATCACACCATAAGTGTTCATCAATTAAGGATAAATGGAAAACCAAAAAATACATAATGCACTTAGACGTTAAATGTTTCAGGCAATGAAGCAAGATTCATTCTAAGCAGTAAGTACAATGGTTTTTTTTTTTTTTTTCCTAAACGGATATAAAATACCAATCTTTTTTATTCACTATGTAGATTTTGAAATCTATTTGCACCTTCACACACTGTAAGAGCAAGGTGAAACTGCCGAGTGCACATGTAATTACCAATAAAGAGTAGTAAACTTCTTCATCCATATCCTAATTTTTTGTTCTGTTAAACGAGGAGGATACCTGAAACCCCAAAGAGCTGTGGCATACAGAAGTATTGCTAAAGCAGATACCATTGACACCATGGCATAAGCCTTGCAAAATCTTTCAATTCTGGGCCTGTGTTGGATCAACAACGCGCTAAAGGCACCTGTAAATGAGAGCATGATGGAGATTAGGAAGGCATGATATGCAGTCGGTCGATCTTTGAAGACCAAAGTAGGAACTGGACTTCCATCGACTTGTTCATGAGGAAGAAGCATGAACATGGTACCCATGGTGCATGAAGCATATATGATAAACATGACTGGAAAAGATGGAAGAATTTTTGAGAATGAATGTCTCATTTCAAGGAAAAACACATCAAATCCTTTCGGGATGGAAGACTCCATTCTTTTCAAAGAGGAAACTAATACCAAACATTTTGAAGCAGCGGGGATATATATATAAAAATAATCCTAACATTGATTAGGTACTAGGAAAATTTCATTCTAAAGCTATGTCAAGTATGAAAGCATTGAGCCAGAATTGACCAATGAATGGCACTATCTTTTCTTTTTTGATGAATCCATGAATGTCACCATCAATAAAAGAACTAAGGTATTTTGATATCAATTGCAAGGAAGCTTAATAGAAACTTGCGTGATACTTTCTTGCCAAACTAAAGTGGAATTTGTAGTTTGATGGTGAAGACTTGGAAGGTCAATCTTACTTGCGAAGAAATTTACGTGTATCAGACTCCAGATTTTGCATTACATTAAAATATCTGGAAACTACTGCAAAACCTCACCAAAATTTAATATATAAGTTTATACCGCGTGGAGATGGTCTAACATTTGAGATGGAAAATGCTATCTGAACACTAAAAATTAGTCAAAACTCATAATTAACTTGTGCAATTTTTCCTTAAAAAAAAAAAAAAAAAAAAAAAACTTGTGCAATTTGAAATTTTCATTAAAGGTAAGTCAAATATATTGGTATTAAGAAACTCAATTAAATAACAAAACTATTGATAAATTGTGAGATCTGATTAGCTCAATTAGTGAAGGATTTTGCCCTCAAATAAAGGACTTGAGTATAGATCATCTATACTAAAAAATAATAATATCATTTAGTGTCCGTTTGACATGATTAATTTTGTCATAATATTTTACTATTCAACTTATTTTTGCTATTATTCATAAACCTCACTGCACTTTTGGGTATTATTCATGGGTCTTACTGTACTATTTTAACTAACTTTTACATTTATTTACAGTATTTTCAACAAAAAATTTTTAGTTTTAGCAAAATAAGTGAATTCCAAACAGATCTTAATTAAAGAAGATTGAAGGTAATTTAATTAGATTTTGTGTAGTGTTGAGTTGTTGACATTGTTTATAGAAAATCAAACCTAATTTAATTAAAATTTATTTGGTGTTAGGTTGGAAAGTTAGTCCGACAAGATTGTAATTTTAATTTGTTTCAACAAAACAAAATTCCTAAATTGGTGTCTTAAAGATACGAATTTAAAAGAGAATCATAAATAATTAAAAACCTGCACCTTTTTACAAATTTTCTAATAGACGAATATATTATTTTTGGTCCCTATATTTTAGGGTTATAGTTCATTTCGTTTTTACATTATTATTTTTTTTGGAAAGTTTCAATCTATAGCGTCCGCTCTTGATGATAGCTCTTTATTATCATACCAAGATTTTTATGAGAGAATTTTAATCTATGAAGTCCATTTGTGATGATAGTTCTTTATCGTCAAATTAAAATACTAATAAGTTTTTTTGTGTAGGTAGGAATTGAATCACAACTCTCTTATTCAACTATTATAAATTTTATCAATTAAACTAACTGAAATCTACTGTCTTTACATTTTTTCTCTATATTATTTTTAACTTGCAATCAATTATTAATTTATTAACAAAAAATGTTTACATGGTACATGATGTGCACAACTCACACACTTAATAAAATAATAATTAAAAATTTTATTTGAGAAATAAAATGTCAGGTCAGCATTTATATTAAAAAAATCAGATTAAACAAAAAATAATAATATGAATTAAAAAAAAAAAAAAAAACACAAACACACACACACACAAATACAAATCTTTGGGTTGAAAATTACAATTCTTATTCTGACCCACCACCCTAACCCAATTCTCGGGTATAAAGCAATAAAATCTGCTCCGCATGTACGAATCCACTGGAAGACAAAGAACTTGAGCAAAATTTTTCTGAGAACAAAAACAACAGCGACAAATTGGGCTTCCTCTTCGACTCTAAGAATCCCAAATATTCTTTTCATTCTAAAGCTTCTGAAATAATCAAGGAACAAAATCAAGACCTGGGTTTTGCCGCTGGTGCTGCACCAATTCAACAATTGTTGGATTCTCTCGTTTACGGGGCCTTATGGGTGTGGGTCTTAGTGACAACTGTTGAGAATTTTGGGTCGGATTTGGGTTGCTGGGTTAGTGGTGTGGGGGAGTTGGTTTTGTTGATGGTGACGAAATGGGCGGACGAAGAAGATGGGTTGGGTTTTTTTTTTTTTTTTTTTTTTTCGTGTTATGTTATTAAGTTTGGTTGCCAAGAAAGTGATAGAAAAGAGAAAAGAAAATAAGATTTGATTTTTTTATTCGTTTTATTAATTTTTTTTTTAATTTGCTTAGTGGCATTTTGAAATGTTCAAATAAAATTTTTAATTATTATTTTTTATTAGCTACAGCATCTTTTAAGTGGGTTAGTATTTTGAAATAATGGGGACCACTACTATAAAAATGTAGGATCAAATTAACTCTAACAAAAAAAAATATATATAGAGACCAAAATGGTTTTTTTTTTTTTGAAGAGATATAAATTTTATTCTAATTTAATCTAAATGTATATGAGTGTGTAAAAGTGTATTTTTGTTATTTCTTAATCATTTGATTACTTTTCTAAAACGTTGTTAATGATGAAGAGAAAATATGTACAAAAAAATTATGCATATAACACCAGCACTAAAGCATGCTGGGTCTGTTCTTCCTTTAGCCTTAATCTGTATATTGAAATACATTATCTATTCTATTATTTAAGAAACTTTCAATCCATCTAAGTTATGAACTCTAAATAAAACTTCTAAATTTTAGGTAAATTAAAAACCGGTATTTTATTTTTTTTTACCAAGTTTCTCCATACCCCATAAATTAGGTAGGCCTATCCACGGTACGGGTCGGATTAGGTTTAGGCTCAACCCGCATCCGACCCGAACTAATTGGGTGGAGCCACCATCAACCCGCTGCCGACCAAGAGGAGAATCAAATTGGGTCAGTCGGAGCTGAAACAGATGTCGGGTGGATCGGTTGAGGTTGAAAAATCAGGAAAATAGCAAGAATTCGGCAAGAAAAGATGAAAAACGGCCGAAATCCGGCTAGAAAAAAATTGCAAAACGGCCTAAATCTGGCGAGATCTCAGCCATTTTTAGCAAGATCTCAGCTAGATCTAGCAAAATCTTACCAGATCTAGGTAGATCTTACGAAATCTCGCCAGATCTAGCTAGATCTTCTTGAAAAAATCCCAATATTCGTCGAAAAACACAGATGGGTTGGTCGGTTCGGGTTTCTTGGATTTGAGAGGAGGAGATTCGATATCTGACCTGTCGATCTCGGTTTTTGGAGAAGGAAATCTGTCACTGACCACCGAAGAAATTGATTCGGTCGGCGGCGGATTGGATTCAGTCGGCGGCGAATCAGATTCGGTCGGCGACAGAGGGTGGGTTGGGTCCAGTTAGTCCTTGGACAACCCTAAAATTAGGTACCACCTCTCTCTATAATTTCCACACACACACATATATATATACACACACATTGAGATTATATCAACTTGGGTTTATTTTCGATAGAGTTGAACACATGCAAAAAAAGAAAATAAGAACTTAGGTTTTTTTTTTATTAGAAAATTGAAATAACATTATTTTTTTCTCTTTAATTCAAATTATTAACTTTTACAAAAAAGAAAAGAAAAGAAGAGTCTTTAGGCATGCACATAAGTGCTCAAAGGCTAATTTAATTAATTTATAAACAATATGAGATAGAATTTATAAATAAAGGAAACACAGTAGGAAAAACATGCTTTGTTTCCAATGAATAACAGTTCTGGTTCATGAAGTTGCCAATGAAATCCAGGGTGGCCCAAGGGATTTTGGTCCTAACTCCTAAGGCTATGTTTAAATTGAAGCTTTTTATATATTTAGATTTAATTAAATAATTTTTATTTAATATTAAAATTTCTTTAGATGCAAAAAAAAAAAAAAAAAAAAAAAAGATTTTTAAATTAATTTTGTGTTTGTAGGGTTAGGATTTGTAGCCCAAGCCCAAAATAATGAATTTGTAGAGAGTGGGTGAAAGAGCTAGATTGATTGTGAACTTAGTAACGGTTAACTATATTATCCATGTACGAACTAGTATAAAAATACACGTAAAAACGAAATGAATTGACGTCCGAAGAGATATGTTATTGATTGAACAGCGATTATAGTTCTTAGAGCTACAGTAAATTCTTTCTTCACCTCTTATTCTCTTTTTCCCGATACCTTTCTTTAGAGACCTCTCTCGTTTATATAGCCTTCTTCTAGACCATCTTCATCGTACACTTGTTCTTCATCCAAGCAATCACTTGAGTACATGTCACATCAGGTATCCTTTTTAGTCCCCCAGGAATGTTGGTGGTTGAAGTTACACTATTCAGGAGTTTTCTCCACATAAATGCGGCTGGAAAAGTTGCTGCAGTGCATTAAACACGGTGGTATCAGCTTTTCCTTTAGATATTTATCTGTTCTTATCATTTCCAGACATGCCCAGAGTTTGTCCTTATCATGGAAGTTGCTAGGAAAATTGCTTGAACCTCCCAAGTGTTTGTTTGATCGAAACTCTTTGTATCCGAGGAGAATAAGCTCTTCGGACCGCTGGCGCTCTCTTCGGACTATACTCCTCGTTCATTTCCAGGTATCTCTTCCACACGGGCTCCTTCTCAACCACTTTCTTCTCTTCGGACAAACAGTAATCTTTAAATAGGACCCTAGGCCCAATACATAAGGATGGGCTTTTACCCCCCATAATAGCCCCTCAAAATTTTAATTTTTCCCTCATATCCGAGGAGAAAAAATAGGATTTTGATTTGTTACGAAATAAAAACACAAGTATTTGAATTCACACGTGTATGAGCATGGGTTTACGCGCTTCATCATTGTTACTGTCGTTTCCGTATTCCCAAAGCTCTATTAATTACTCCAGGCGGCGTTTTGTCTCTTGGATCCAACGGTGGGCTATCGATCCAACGGGTGAGCTTTTTCCTCAGCATTTAGGCGGGGTAACTTCTATCATTTCGTTTGTCCCTATATAAAGCCTCATATAAGGTTATTTCTCTTTTACTTTACAAATTCTCAGATTCTCCAGCGCACTCGAGCATTCCAATCCACCAAGCACTTTCAATCATCAATCCTATTTCTACCAAGAACCTGTAAGAACCTCTCTACGGGCTAACAATCATTCTTCGATTTAGTTTGTGTAAGTTTCCCTTATTCGAACTTCTTATCTTCTCTTCGGCCAGTGTTCTCAGTCTTTGCACTATCATTTCCCAGTTGTTATTCGGTGTCTTCTTCTAGTTAACCAGGATGGGTAGATTTCAATATCTTGTCGATAGTCCTGCCCTAATAGAGGCATTTAAGGAAACCTACAGCATACCACAGGGAGTAAACCTGAGGTATTGTCCCCCAGAAAGGGTATTAACCGACCGAAGAGAGGGAGAAGTCGTAATCCCTATGATAGCATTCATAGAAGGAGGAATGACTCTCCCTATGGGGTCTATCACCCAAAATTATCTTCGTAACCATAGGCTCTCTCCTGATCAGTGCGCACCCAATGTCTTTAGGATTTTGGGGGCGATTGACGCTTTGAACCGTCATTTAGGATTAGGACTCACTTGGCTTGATGTGGTACATATGTACGAGTGTCATAGCCAGAAGGGGGCGGGGTATTATCTTAAATCCCGATCCGATGTCGTTCAGCTCGTTTCCTGCCTTCCCAAATCTAACAAAGGGATGAAAGACAACTATCTGATCGTCTCGGGCACGTGGCATGACGGTCTTCATTGCCCAACCCAGTCAGGAGAGCCAGGTGGGACATCCTAGATTTAGGTTTCCTAACAGTAGATTTTGGACCTTTGCTTTTTAACAGATTTTTTTCTCTTTGTATCAATATTTTCAAGTTTCTGATTGAATTCTGTTGTGGTGTTAACAGATAAAGCACACGTTTCTCCTCGGCTCAGCCTTACGAACGTTGCCGCGCTCAACTACTTACTAAGATCAAAGATTTTTGTAAGTGAAGACGGGCAACTCCGTGCCGTTCCCCTCATTCTCGGTTATACACTAAAACCGAGTGACTGTCAGCCAGTCGGCAACGCCATAACGCAAGGAGACTATCAGATCAACCGAATAGACGTCTCTCGGCATCACTTTCTAGCTCCATTCGATCTCGCCCCCGTGCCACATCCAAATCCACAGGCGATACTACAGTTCATACAACCTGTTCAACAAGTTCCTTTGGAAGAGGTTGCAGAAGGAGAAAGAGTTGCTTCCTCTACCCCTTCGCTTGAGGAGCAAATCGATAAGTTCATATTTGAAGAAGAGGCTTCAGAAAGGGGGTCAGTGATACAAGTTTCAAAAGTCGAGGAGGAACCTGACAGGCAGTCTAGTGCTCACCCTCCTATTTTAATAACCGCTGTTCCAGACGACTCCTCGGAAGAGGAAGAAGATATGGCCAACTTGAAAGACCTGATGAAGAATAGAGGTAAAAAAGCTGGACCCAAAGAGACCGGGACGTCTCAACCAGTTATTAAGCTTCCTCCACCACCTCCCCAAGTTCCTTTGGATCTCGGCATAAAGCAATTGCCAGATCCAAAGAAGAAGAGGCCCCTCACCGACAAGGAAGAAGGGGAGGTAGCACCTCCGAAAGGGACCAAGCAACAAAAGGTGGTTAAAGATTACCAAAGCAAGAAGGCTCAATCTACAGAGAACCGAGACGAGGGCGTCATGGCTGACGTGCGCCGAGGACCTCGCACCTGGTCCCCAAGGCTGGAATTGGATGGTGCTCCAATCCTCTGGGAGACTTCCCTCAGAAATTACAATGGGGGAAGGGTAGGTCTCGTTGCTGAGGCCTTGGAGTAACCCCTACTCCTTCCAAAGGACATGGAGTCCTATAAGCGCTTCAACCAATACGAGCTCTTCCTATCCCTTAAGAGGGATTTAGCCATGGTAAGTGAACTAATCCGCTTAATTAAGGTGCTGATCTTTTTTATTTAACCCTTTTCTTTGCTCTATATTGAAAGTTTTTTGTTATGTAGATTACTCAGCAAGTTTATGTGGCCGAGGAGTGGAACAAGAAGTCCTATATTAAAGCCCAAGCGAAGGCCTACTCTCGTGCTGAGGCAAAAAGATCATTGGGCGATCTGAAGGAGGACTACTCTCTGCTATCCGAGCAGTTGAAGGAAATGACTAGGGAGAGGGACAGTCTGGATGCCGGCCTAAAAAACATTGAGAACCAGGCCGAAGAACAACGAAAAGAACTGCGAATGACCGAAATCAATCTGGCAACAGAGAGAGAGATGGTCAACAATCTTCGTGCTGAGCTTCAAAAAGCCAAGGAGACTGCCCAATTGGTCGAGAAGAATGCTTAGTTGGCCAAGGAAGCAGTCGAGGCTGAAAGGCAAGCGACGTATAAGCTGGGGGTGGAGGAGACCCAAGTCAACCTTACTGAGCAATTTGCCTCTGTCAGTCAAGAGTATTGCGACGTAACTTAGGGAAAAGCATTGGACGCTGTTGGGGTCCCTGCAGAATCTGACCTGAGACTACCTAGGAGCATATACTACGATCCTGATATTCGTGAACTTCCAGAAGCACTAGAGCAGCCCCCAGTTGGCCAGACCCCTCCTGCTCCTACTGAAGCAACCAAAGAGTCTGATCTGGCTAGCAGTATGAGTAAGCGATCTGAGGGTGCTCAAGAAAAGGATAAAGAACAAGTCCCAGACGTTGCTGCTGCCCAGCTCAGTCAGACAGTTGACTCCTCGACCACTCAGACGAAGACTTAAATATCTAGGAGTTTTCATTTCGTACTTGTATTGTTATATAGTTTTTTTTTTTTTTTTTTATGTAAGGGTTTGCAAACTATTTTCTTTTGATCAATGAAATCATTTTTCTTTTACTTTTAATGTCCTTGTTGCTTATATTATAAGGCTCACTATTATTGCGAACAACTATAACTTGTGATTATGGTAGTGTAGGTAAACTTAACCGTGATATCAGGCTGATGAGGCAAATAACTTAAATTAATACTGAAAAGAGTGGTTTATACAAGTATTATTAATAAGCAATGAAAGCAATAAGTGATATGAAAGTTTCACGGGTCTTTTTGAATGTGTGCAAAGCATATTTTTAACTGAGGAGTCCTGTTGTAAGTTAGAGTTAAATACATCCAAGAATTTCAAGCATGATTCATTATAAATCTAAACATTAATAATAACTGTATGGAGATATTAGTTAGCCCAAATCATCTGGTCCAAGGACTTTAGGTATGACTGGATATAAGTTTAAACAGTTAAGAGAGTTGTAAACGGGTGTTAACTAACCCAAATCATCTGGTCCGAGGACTTCAGGCATGATTGGATTTAAGTTTAAACACTTAGGAGAAATGTACTAGAGTGTTAACTAACTCAAATCATCTGGTCCAAGGACTTCAGGCATGATTGGATTTAAGCTTAAACAATTAGAAGAAGCCTAAAAACTTTACATAATAAACTGGCACATTGATTGAAGTAAAGATTTGATTAATAATAGTACCTTTTAAGGTTGTTTACATTCCAGGGGCGTGGTATTTCATGACTATCCAAATCTTCCAAGAAATATGCCCCAATGCCAGCCCCTGAAGTAATACGATATGACACTTCCCAATTGGGTCCTAACTTTCCCCAAGCTGGGTTCTTTGCAGTGCCCACAACTTTTCTAAGTACCAAATCACCAGGCTCTAGATGTCTTAGCTTTACGTTGGCATCATAGTCCTGCCTGAGCTTTTGTTGGTAATGTGCTAATCGAACCATTGCATTTTCTCTCATTTTCTCAATCAAATCCAAACTCTTTTCTAGCAGCTCATTGTTGCCGGTCGGACTGAACAAACTAGTTTTCATAGTTGGGAACCCAGTCTCCAGAGGTATGACAGTTTCAGCTCCATAGGTCATTGAAAATGGGATTTCTCCAGTAGATCTACGAGGTATAGTTCTGTATGCCCAAAGTACATGTGTCAATTCTTCCACCCATTTGCCCTTTACATCGTCTAGCCTCTTTTTTAATCCATTAACTACGACTTTGTTAACCGCTTCTGCTTGCCCATTCCCCTGGGGATAGGCAGGGGTGGAGTATCTGTTTGTGATTCCCAGTTTGCTACAATAATTCCTGAATGCTTTGCTATCGAACTGTAGGCCATTGTCCGAGATGAGAGTATGAGGAACCCCAAATCGAGTGACAATATTCTTCCACACAAATTTCTGCACATCTACGTCTCTGATGTTGGCTAGAGGTTCAGCTTCGACCCATTTGGTGAAATAGTCTGTGCCGACTAGAAGGTACTTCTTGTTTCCTGCAGCTTTAGGGAATGGACCCACGATATCTAAGCCCCATTGAGCAAATGGCCATGGGCTAGATAGTGGGTTGAGGACTCCACCTGGTTGATGTATGTTTGGCGCAAATCGTTGACATTGATCGCACTTTTTAACATACTTATGAGCTTCTTTTTGCATATTCGGCCACCAATAACCTTGAGTAATGGCTTGGTGAGCCAAAGATCTACTTCTAGTATGGCTTCCACAGATTCCTTCATGTAATTCTTCTAGTAGTAGCTCAGCCGTTTCGGGATGCATGCATAATAAGTACAGTCCAGAATAGGAGCGTTTATAAAGTTTCTGGTCCTCGGATAGCCAGAACCTGGTCACCTTCCTTCGAACTTTGTCAGCTTCCCCCCTTTCTTCGGGCAAAATATCATCCTTCAAGAATTTAATTATAGGATCCATCCAGCTGAGTTCGGCCATGATTTGGTGAACCTGTACTACCTCTGTTCTTGCCTCTATAGGCCCATGCAGGTCCTCGACAAGGATAACTCTCGGCAAATCTTGCGCCGAAGAGGTAGCGAGCGTGGCTAAAGAATCAGCATGTGCATTACCATTTCTGGGGATGTGCAGCAAATTAAAAGAATCGAACTCCGACTGCAGGCACTTAACTCGGCTCAGGTATCCCTGCATTCTTTCATCATTCGCTTCAAATTCACCTTGTACTTGACCAACGACCAATCTCGGGTCTGAGAACACCTCCACTGACTTTCCTCTCATTCTTCGAATCATAGACATTCCTATCAGTAAAGTTTCGTATTCGGCCTCATTATTTGTGGCTGTGAAGTTCAGTCTTATTGACTTTTCGATAACGATCTTCTCTGGAGATATTAACACCAGCCCTACACCAGAACCCTTCTGATTTGCTGCACCGTCAACATATACTTCCCAGGGTGATGGGCCTCGTTGAGAAATCATGGTAACCGATTTTTCATCCATGTCCTTCTCCACTGTTACCTCTTCTAAACTAGGCTCTGTGAACTCGACCACCAGATCTGCGAGAACCTGGCCCTTGACCGAAGTGCGGGGCAGGTATTTGATGTCAAAAGCCCCTAGGATAGTGCCCCATTTAGCTATTCTTCCCTTGTAGTTAGCACTTCTAAGTACGGTTTTGAGCGGAAGTTGTGTGAGCACAACGACCATATGTGCTTGGAAATAATGAGGCAGTTTCTGTGTACCAAGTACTACTACCAATATGGCCTTTTCCAGCGGCAGGTATCGAATCTCGGCCTCATGTAATGACTTACTCACATAGTAAACTGGCCTTTGCACACCTTGGTCCACTCGTATCAATACTAAACTTACAGCACAGGGAGCCACAACAATGTAGGCAAACAAGACCTCATTTGGCTCAGGACTGGACATGATTGGTGGCCGGGCCAAGTAGTCTTTGAGTTGTTGGAAAGCCGAGGCACACTCTTCAGTCCACTCAAACCCTTTCCATCTATTGATCAACGAGAAGAAAGGTTTGCACCTATCTGCTGATCGAGATATGAATTGGTTCAAGGCAGCGACCATTCCTGTCAATTTCTGAACTTCTTTGGGATTCCGAGGAGCTTGTAAATTGTGGATGGCCTTTATTTGATCGGGGTTCACTTCAATCCCTCTGTGAGTGACCATGTACCCCAGGAATTTACTTGATCCCACACCAAATGAGCATTTGGAAGCGTTTAGACGCAGCTTGTGCTTTCTTAGAACTTCAAAGATGTTTTCAAGGTCTTTTATATGTTTAGAAACGATCTTGCTTTTCACCATCATGTCATCTATATAAATTTCAATATTTTTGCCCAACTGTAGCTTAAACATCCTCGTCATCATTCTTTGGTAAGTGGATCTTGCATTTTTCAAACCAAATGACATCACCTTGTAATGGTAGTTACCGATAGGGGTGACAAAAGCAGTCTTCTCTTGATCATCCAAGGCTAACTGTATTTGGTGGTAACCTTGGAAAGCATCTAGGAAACTCATCTGAGGGTGGCTGACAGTGGCATCTACTAGCTGATCAATTTTTGGTATAGAGAATGGATCCTTAGGACAAGCCTTATTTAAGTCAGTGAAGTCTACACAGACTCACCATTTCCCGTTCTTCTTCTTCACCACCACAGTATTCGCTAACCACTCCGGGTAAAAAACTTCTTTAATAGCTCCAGCTTGTTTGAGCTTTGTTACTTCTTCTCTTATTGCATCAGCGTGCTCCTTAGATGGGTGTCGAGGAGGCTGCTTCTTAGGTGTAATCAATGGGTTGACCTTCGGATGGTGACAGATGAATTCTGGATCCACTCTTGGGGCATCGTAAGCGTTCCAGGCAAATACATCAAGGTTTCTTTTAAGGAACTCTATTAGCTCCTCCTTCTCCTGCAGAGGCATCTGAGATCCGACTTGAAAGAACTTTTCAGGATTGTCTCCAATAACAACTTTTATTAAATCTTCATATCTAGCGCCCTCGTCTGGATCTTCAGCGGGCGATACCTGATGTTTTAACTGCTATAAACCCCTTTCGGCCTTGGCCGAGGACTCAGTTTCGGGCTTATGCTGAATGGTAGCCACTGAGCACTGTCTAGCCACAAATTGATCTCCTCGAATTTCACAAACTTGTCCTTCGGGTGGATATTTAACTTTCTGATGCAAAGTAGAGGAAACAGCCCCAAGCGTATGAAGCCAAGGTCTAGCTACAATTGCTGTATAGGGGGAATACACATCTACAATAATGAAATCCACCTCTACTACCTCTGAGCCAGTCTGTACGGGTAATTGTATTTGGTCCTTTGGGGTGACAACTCTTCCTTCAAAACTAACTAGGGGAGAATTGTATGGTGTTAAGTCACCAGATTTTAGGTTCAACCCCTTGTAGAGATCAGGGTACATTATCTCTACAGCACTACCCTGGTCAACCATTACCCTTTTCACATCATATCCTCCAATTCTGAGGGTGATTACCAACGCATCATCATAGGGTTGGATGGTTCCAATCTTGTCTTCGTCCAAGAACCCTAAAATCGGTTGAGTATCTAATTTAGCTCTCTTCGAACCTTGGCCAAAGTCCCCTACGGGTAACCGAGCTACTGACATAACCTTAGATGGCCAAGATCCTGTTCTCCCCGGTGCTGCGAAGATGACATTGATAGTTCCCAATGGAAGCTTTGAAGGGTCATCTCTTTGGGGCTCTAAGCTCATCTGACCTCCTCGACCACTAAAGTGGTGCAGGAGGTGCCTCAATTTACCTTCGCAGACTAACTGGTCCAAATAATCCCACAAGCTCCTGCAATCCTCAATGGTATGCCTATGGTCTTGGTGGTACTGGCAATAGAGGTTATGATTACGCCTCTCAGGGTTTTCCACCATCTTATTCGGCCATTTAAAGAATGGTTCATTCTTAATCTTTTCCAAAACTTGGTGTACTAGCTCTTTGAATACAGTGTTGACTGCTTGAAGATTTGTTGATCCTGATTGCCCAACAAAATCCCTCCGTGGTTTACTGTTATTGTAATAGTCCGACCTGAAATCCCTCATCTCCTAGGGGATAACTTTGTCCTTTCCCTTCCCTTGTGTTGATCTTCTTTAACTCTTTTATATTTTTCAATACGGTCTATGAGCTGATGCATGTTAGTAACTGGCTTACTAGTTAAGGACTTTCTTAAACCATGATCAGTGGGGAGGTTGAGCTTAAACGTGCTAAAGGTCATTCCATCAAAATTGCCCTCCATATCATTAAACATCTCCCAGTACCTATCTGAGTACGTTTTCAAGGTCTCGCCCTCTTGCATGCTCAAGGATAGCAGCGAAGACAAGGGTCTGGCCACTCTTCGGCATGTGGCAAAACGGGAACCAAATGCTTGAGTGAGATCTCTGAAGGAGTTGATGGAGTCTGCTTCTAGGCTGTCAAACCACCTCATCGCAACCAGTCCAAGACTAGAGGGGAAAACCTTGCACATCAGAGCCTCATCTCTGGAGTAGACAACCATCCTTTGATTAAAGTGACTCACATGTTCCACAGGGTCTGTTCTACCGTTATAGATGGTGAACGTCGGTTGGTTAAAACACCGAGGAAGCCTTGCTTCTTCAATCCTGTGTGTGAAAGGTGACCTAGAGATTTGATTCAAAGCCTTGCTCATAGCATCGTTCCCTACGCCTCCACGTGATGGGCTTCGAAGTTACCTCTTATGATGATGCTCTTCTTCGTAGGAAAAGGATTCACTGACTGGTGTTTGCGATCTCTGCTTGTATGTGATGTCCTGTTGGTCATCAGAATCTTCATCAGAATATGAAGAAATCCGTTTCCTCTTTGCATGGCGCAATTCTCTCTTTAGTCTTTCAATTTCTAGTTGCACGTTCTGGTTCTTCTCTACATGAGATATGTGACTTCCGCCATGTGACTGGCTTCGATCAGTATGCTTAGTATGCATACTACCTTCACGATCTTGTCTCTGCTCCAAATTGAGAAAAGGGTCTACGTGTTGGGATGCCCTAGATTCTGCTGGTTGTTGCCCTGGTTCAGCCATTACCAATTGTTGCTCCCACTTTCGCTCAAGCTCTCCCCACAGACGGCGCCAATTATAGGGTTAGGATTTGTAGCCCAAGCCCAAAATAATGAATTTGTAGAGAGTAGGTGGAAGAGCTAGATTGATTGTGAACTTAGCAACGGTTAACTACAACATCCATGTATGAACTAGCATAAAAATACACATAAAAACGAAATGAATTGACGTCCGAAGAGATATATTATTGATTGAACAGTGATTACAGTTTTTAGAGCTACAGTAAAGTCTTTCTCCACCTCTTATTCTCTTTTTTCCGATCCCTTTCTTTAGAGACCTCTCTCGTTTATATATCCTTCTTCTAGACCATCTTCAACGTACACTTGTTCTTCATCCAAGCAATCACTTGAGTACATGTCACATCAGGTATCCTCTTTAGTCCCCCAGGAGTGTTGGTGGTTGAAGTTATACTGTTCAGGGGTCTTCTCCACATAAATGCGGCCAGAAAAGTTGCTACAGTGCATTAAACACGGTGGTAGCAGCTTTTCCTTTAGATATTTCTCTGTTCTTATCATCTCTAGACATGCTCAGAGTTTGTCCTTATCATGGAAGTTGCTAGGAAGATCGCCTGAACCTCTCAGGTGCTTGTTTGATCGAAACTCTCTATATCCGAGGAGAATACGCTCTTCGGACCGCTGGTGCTTTCTTCGGACTATACTCCTCGTTCATTTCCAGGTATCTCTTCCACACGGGCTCCTTCTCAACCACTTTCTTCTCTTCGGACAAACAGTAATCTTCAAATAGGGCCCTAGGCCCAATACATAAGGGTGGGCTTTTACCCCCACAGTGTTCATATGTGAGTTCTTGGTCTAAATTTTTATAACTTTTTTTTATTCATTTTTTGAGATTTTCATTTTTTTTTATTATATTATGTTCATTACTAGTAAAAGAAAATTTAGAGAATCTTTAGGAGACTTGATTAATTTTTCTCAAAACTTACCCTTTTTTTTACAAGTAGTATATATATATATAAAGTTACAAAGATTAAAAAAATAATATTTAAATTGCAAAGAAATTAGTGGCCATTGGTCCACCTACACGTTATTAATTTTTTTTTCTAATTCTAACTAATATCAATTTTTTATCTATTAATAACAAATTATTTCCTACAATTTGTTATAAAATATTGTAGACAATTTTAGAAATTTAGACCCTAGTTGATAGAATTAACAAGTTTTAAATCCAAGTTGTTAATTAGATCTATTATGAATAAATAAAAAAATCAATATCAAGTCAAAATTATGCACAACAGAAGACAAGATATGATGATCCAGGAAAACTAATGAAACAATTTAGTTTCACAATAAAAAACCCGGGGGTAAACTTTTCCAAAAAGCAATCCATTATTAAAGAAAAGTTTTAGATCTAGTACAAAACTTTTGTTTCTAGACTCTACAAACCCATTAGACGAACTTACAACAGAAGTATATGAACGCTCAACTCACAATCACATTTGGATCCTCCAATTGACTTCAAGAACCTCTTGAAGGTTT
This sequence comes from Quercus aquifolioides, assembly GCA_019022515.1. NCBI lineage: Eukaryota > Viridiplantae > Streptophyta > Magnoliopsida > Fagales > Fagaceae > Quercus > Quercus aquifolioides. The sequence continues at coordinate 104,445 of JAFHAW010000061.1, forward strand.
TCCCCATTGCACAAGTCTATGGTGGTTGCTATGACTTCAGCTTTTTCACCAATTGAATCTTCAAATCTACTTTGAAACTCTTTGGTATGGTGAAATAGAGAAAACTTGGTTACAAAACCCTAGCCACATAAATGGAGTGTTTCTCTCTCTCTCTAAAAAGCCTACTAATAGATGGCTTATAATGTCCTTTAAATACCGATTCAAACAGATCTCAATTCGGGGTTCAAACGAATAAGTTATGGGCTTTTTTAGAGTTGCTGATTTTTGCTGATTCGTGAAGCTCGATGTATCGAAAGGTATTGAGACTGCTATTGAGGAGGTAGTAGATTTTGAGCTTCTATTGAGAGGTATCAAGGTAGTATCGAGACTGCTATCGAGACTACTATTATCAAGGTACATGTTGAATATGTGCTGAAAATACACTTTTCTTTAACTTTTCTTGAACAAAATTTGCGTCTTCTACTTGGTCTTCAATTACAACTTTAAGATACATCAAAACTCAATAAAAGACACATAATTTGGCATGGTTTGACAATACCAAAACATATGACTCTAACAAATAACAATTTATTTTGAGTAATGCTAAAGACAACAATAACATTCCTAAATTAGCATAACAAAAAATTTAAATTAGAGATTGTGGTGAGTCCATGTGTGAGTTGACATATTAATTTAGGAAGTTGGGAAATTATTGTAATATTTTGTAGTGCCCATTTCCTTATTTTCTTTTTCTTTTTTCATCTACTAATAGTTGGGCATAATTAATACTCTTATAGGTATAGAAATATCTCTATTGGTTAAAATTTGGGGGTATTGTTCCACTTAAGTGCCTTAGGTGGCCGCCTAATTGGCCTAGTGGTAGGCTGAGTCGGTCTAAGGCGATAGCTTCAAATAGGCCTTTTGGTTATTACTTGAATAATATTTAATTAGTTTTTTATATCATAGTTTTTGATAAACAAAATAAAAATAAAAATCATATGACTATTTTTTGTGAGGAAAGAAACAAAAAATATTACATATTTTATTACAAAAAACTTACAAATTGATGTAGTAATAAGCATGATCGGTGACACTTTCAAGATATAATAAATGAGTATTTGAAAGAATAATGTTAAGGATACTATAAATTTTACAACATGAGACTTACAATATGTATCATTGATCAATTACAAAAAGTAATTCAAATGTGCATTTAATAGGTTGCTAAAGTCTACCAATGATACTCATTGTCACATCAATTTGTAAATGCTATGTAGAAAAATTGATAGTATTTCTAATATTTTCCTTTTCCTTTTCAGAATTAGAATTACTTCTTGTATGTTTAAACATTTATTAGATTTTTTCTTCTCACGTAAGGTGAGTATTTTTCTCTCTAGGGAGAGACTTTTCTTCTCATACTCCGGGTGAGGAATAGTTATTTCTTAGCGTCTGTCTGCTATTTTGTTCGAGTCTATTGGGGTCTATTCAGTGTTTTTTCCTATCTATATGATGGATTCAGGTTTTATAAACAAGTTGCAAAGTATAACGTTGACAGAGGAGGAGGGAGAAGTCATTAAGGTTGGGGTCTCACAGAGGGAAAGGGTGTTGGAAGAATGTTCCCTTAGTTTGGTGGGGAGGTTTCTCACTACACGAACTTTCAACCAGCGTGCGGCCAAGGATTTGTTAAGGTCTGTTTGGAGGTTGGGCTCGGACTTACGCATTGTTGACGTGGGGGATGGTCTTTTTCAATTCAAATTTACAATGGAGAGTCAATTGAAGTGGGTATTAGCACATGGTCCGTGGAGTTTTGAGGACCACCCTCTGGTATTACAAAGATGGGCGAGAGGTATGACAGCCACTTCGGTTAAATTCATTTCAATACCGATGTGGGTTCAGGTATGGGGTTTACCTTTTGATTTATTATTGGAAGAAGTGGGTAAGGAAATCGGCAGTGGTTTGGGAGAAGTAATTGAAGTTGATTTGAAGGCGTTCTCGTCTGATCAAGCTCGCTTTATCAGAGTAAGGGTGGAGTTGCCGTTGGATAAACCACTACGTCGAGGAGGAGTAGTCGCCAGTCCTGAAGGAGATAAGGTTTGTATTGGTTTCAAGTACGAACGCTTAGTTGGGCTTTGTTTTCACTGTGGTCGGATTGGTCATGAGTTTAAGGATTGCTCTGTTCAAAAGGACCGAAAACAGGGGTCTTTTTCTTATGGGGAGTGGTTGTATCGTAGAAGTCATGGTCATACAAACAGAGGAAGATGTAGCCCGGGGCGGCAGAATGATAATGTCCAAACTGATCAGGGGTATCGGGGTCCCTCACAAAGGAAGATAAATGAGCCGGGTTATCTAACAATTGGCAGTGGAAGCCGAAAAGCAATGATGAATTGGAAGAGGCTAGGCACTAGACCTCAGACCCTTATCAATTCTTCAGTTGTTGACGTGGAACTTGGGCATTAAAGGAAGCAAGCAGAAAATATGAGTAAGGAGAATACGGGTGTTTAAGGAAAAAAGAAAAAGAGAATAATGGAGAATGAGCAAGATGTTGTGTCAATTAGGGGATCGATGGAGGTTGCAGGGCAACCATGCCGGGTATGAAATCATTTCAAAAAAAAAAAAAAAACCTCATCAGTTTGCTGTTCAGGTATGTGAGGAAGGTGTCGTTTGGCAGTTTTTCAGGTCTCTGGACATCCAAGTGATGAGTAGCTTTTCTTTCAGTAGTTGGTTTTTGAAGTTGTAATCTAGTTTCTTTCTTTTGTTTTCTTTTATTTCTTTATTGACAATGTAATCGAGCTACGCTAGCGTATGCTAGTGTTGCAAAAGAGAAAATTGGGGGTCATATGTCCTTCTTTCTCTTCCCCATTGTATATATTGTTTCTTACTTAATAAAGACTATCGTTTCTGCTCCAAAAAAAAAAAAAAAAAATTTATTTCTTGTAATTGGTAACACATATAATTTTTGTGAGACCCATATATTTAAATTTGTATTATTTTAGCATTGCAGAAATTTTTGGGCATTCTTAAAAATGAAGAAAAAATGTGAAACTAATTTTTTTTTTATATCTCCAATAGATATTTTTTAAAACAAAAAATCAATTTTTTGGCCCCACATTTGGGTCTTCCTCTAGTAGAGGACCCTAGGTGATGGCCAACAAACCGTTAATTGAATCCGGTTGTCACGGTTCTTGCCGGTTCAGTGATTCAGAGTTTTTTTTTTTGGTACTTACAGCTCAGCCATTGATGAAGCTTCAACCTCAGACATTGAGATCGCACCACTATTTGTTCTTATTCTTCTTTTCAGTCTCGTTTGCCTTCTCCCTCTCTGCGTTTTTGCCGACTGCTGTTTCTGCATTTTTTTTCTTTCTCTACGTTTTTTTCGTTTGTTGTTTATGTAGTTTTTCCTTTCTGCGTTTTTCCTTTGAATGAACTCTAGAGTCTTTTGGACTCTTTGAAGGTGATTGACAACTTGCATTCTGTCACCCACTAAATGCAAGCTGTCAACCACTCTTCTTTAAGTTTTATTGGGTTTAATTAATTTTTTAATGGTTTGGCTGGCCACTCTTCAAGCTCTGTTTATTTTTTATTTTTAAAATTTAACTAAATACATGCTGTCAAGTGTACTACTCTTTTCAAAATTTTATAGGATTTTATTCTTTATTTAATCAATTTTTTAATGCCTTATCCGGCCACTCTTTTAGCTATTGTTTATTTTTTATTTTAAAAATTTTCATAAATAGTTGAATATTCAAATGGGTTTGAGCATAACTTGAGATAATTTAGACATAAGTTCTCATAAAAAGATTGAGATAATTTAGACATAAGTTCTCATAAAAAGATTAAAAGTGTACAATATTGAGTTTTATAAAAAAATATTTATTTTTGCTTAAGATTTAATATTTTTTTATTTGCCTTATAAAAGTTATGATATAAAAAAGACATTTGAAAATTAGATTTCTATATTTATTTGGACTATTTTAGTTCATTTTTCTACTTATATTAATTTAAAATATTAATTTATATTTTAATAAATTATTAAAATAATTATGATGTCATCACGGTTCGACCTCGGTCCGACCTTAAAAACCTTGAACCTCTCTCTTTTACGGTTCATTGAACGGTCCGAGTTTGAAAACCTTGTAATTGATCAGCAGCATTTGACAAAAAGTTAATTGTTTCATGGCCAACAAATCGTTAATGATCTGGAAGATTTTTTTTTTAGGCTGTAACTTGTAATGTGATCTTGCAGAATTTGTAGGATGCTTTGATTGGATTTAACACGTCCTTGTATTTTAATTCACCTAGGCTGGACTATTTTTGCTTTTATCTTGTCCTTCCAAATGTTTTGGATTTTTCTCTCATTTGCTCTAATTTTCTTCCCACCATTTTTTAGGACTTTGGTCTTACTTGATTTGGTATGATTTTTTTTGGTTAAATTCTTGTTTGCTTTGTCACTTTGAAGGGTTCTTTTTTGTTTTTTTTTTTGGGAGCAAATGTCACTTTGAAGTTTGAACCCTGTCATTTGACATCTCAATTTGCATAAGATGCCTTTGATGTATTTCAAGGTTGACTGTAGCTGAATCATCGAACATGTCCTACTGTGGGGGTAATCCTTAACTAGGTTAACAAAAGAAAATGAGCAAGATCAACATGCTTAGCAAGGGGTATTTTCCATAGTTTGGACGCTATGGAATGAAAGTCTTTTTCACTCATCCTAAGCTCTAGCATTTTATCTTAAAGTGCCCTTAGGACAATTACTTTAAAGGCACCGGTTAACATGACATTTCTTTTTAAGGTCATAAGCTTTGATTGGTAAAATGATCTTAATAATGGAAATAATGACCATTGCTCTAATTATTTAAAATTTGATGCATCGAGTAATGAAACTTGAACCTTTGGTGAATCTCTGATTTAGATTCTACTCTACTTTTGGGTAGGTCCCTCCTCATTGAGGTTGGTTGTTAACGTGGGATTTAGATGAGGTGCAATACCTTGATGCAATTCCTATGGAGAGTTGAGATTGATAGTTGCAAAAAACAACTTTCAATCTCAACCATTAATTAAAAAAGTTTTTAAAAAAATTGAAGTAAAAAGTAAAACTTAAAAATGTAAAAAGTAAATTTTTTTTTTGAAACATGGTAGGGTGTATTGCACCCAGTGCAATACCTCACTGGATCCTAATCCGTTAATGTGAGTGAAGTTTTGGAATGTGTGTGAAAGACTGAGTGCTTCATGGGTAATTAATGTTTGAGAAAATGTGCACCACTGCAAGATTTGTGGATTGTATGCCACATCTTTTCGGTAATAGATGGTCATCTAACTTGGACGTGTCGCTTTCTACAAGTGAAATTTTGGTTTTTACTTGTCCCTCCCAAGAACACATGCACTCCTAGATGAAAACTTCTCTTGATTTGTATGTTGTATTTATTTTGTGTATTTGATAGGATGATCTCATCTTTTTCTTTTTTTTTTCTTTTTTTCTTCTTCTTCTTCTTCATTTTTTTTTTTTTTTAGTACACTATTGTTTCCTAAAGTTTAAAGGTTGAGCACTTTTAGTCCCTTAATGTTTTACATGATCAATTTTAGTTCCTAAAGTTTAGACAATCCATGTGCTTCAATTTCACATTACCCCAATTAATTGAATTTGAGTGTTAGGTTTTATATTTTCTTTTCAAATTTTGATGTCATTTCAAATTTTGATGCCATTTCTCTCTCTGGTCTCCCCGATCCCAATCTGATTCTGCACAAACTAAACCATAAATATATCAATGAGTATCCATTAGATCATGAAAACCAATCCCCCAAAGCAAATACTTTTTTACTTTAAAAAAAAAAAAAAAAGAAAGAAAAGGAAAGCAAATGAAATTCAGGAGTTAGATGGAGATGGAATGAATAACTGAGAACCAGAAATTCAGAGAAAATGATGCGTTAGTTAGAGGTTTGAATCTCTGTGTGCATGGGAAGAATATGAAGGAAGATTTAAAAGAGGAAAGACAGAGCAGCTTATTGTATTTGAATCCCGAAAGTAAACTAGGCCTATTTAGAGATCCAATTCCTAGATCTTATGCCGCAAATGATGGCAAAATGTCAATAAAACATGAGTTTGGCTTATCTTCAATACTTTTTTAACTAGAGATATCTTTTTGTTTTAAAATATATTTAGTGAGTTTTAATCTCTACATTTTATTTAGTTAATAAATGATGTGACAGTATTTCATTAAAACAAAAAGAAATTTCAGTAAAAAAAGTAATAGAAATAAACTAAACCCATAAAACATATAGCCATCGACCTTAATAATACATAATGTACTCCAAACTAAATATAAGGCCCACTATAAAACATACAGATTAAAATCCGAAATAACGATAGAAAGAAAAAGGACAACTCTCCCAAATTCTCAACAGGCCTGGGATGCTCTAACTGTTCAGCTATCAAAAGGAATTTACTCCTGACATCACCAATATAATACCTGTCAGAACTTAGAACTCTTACCTATAGACCATAATATGACAAATAAATGTGCTCGTAGGCTAAGGCTTGTAGCATTCCCTATCCTGATCCTGACATCAATGTCTGATCATGATTTGAATGCCAAGGAAACGACGAAAAACAAAGCAACAGAAGCGATGCCAACAATCCAAACAATATAGCTAGGGAGGAACATAGCTATCATTAGTAAGAACCCAGTGGCAGCAGCAGTAGATCCAATCAGTCCAAAAACTCCAGCAATGCGTGGCTTCCTATGGGTTAGCAAGACAGCAGTGATGGAACAAAGATAACCCACCAAGTTACCAACCACAACACAAACTAGGAAGACCTTGTTGGAACAAGATTTTCCAGTGAAATGGAAAACAATGACAGAAGCAGATGTTTGGGCTGCGACTGTGATGGACATTATGGCTAGTTTGTTTATGTTCACAAGTGGTCTACGGTTCCTACCTTCACCTCTGCCTTCCACGTCACCTCCACCTCCATCTCCACCTCCATCTCCGCCTCCGCCTCCACCTCCACCTCCACCGCCTCTGCCTCTCCCTCCACCAGTTTCTCCACCTTCGCCTTCTCCTTCACCTCCTCTGCCTTCATCTCTCCCAACACTTGCACTTCCACGCCCACTTTCCTCTTCCTCTTCACCATTACTCCCTCCTTTGGCTTCAACACAGCAATTAGTAACTTCAATAAGCCTATCTTTAGAATCAGAATATAAATGTTGTAGATGTAGGTAAATAAGTAGATCAGTGAAGATCATTGAGAGTAACTTGAAGCGTGACTCACCGAATCTTTTGGTTCCATCTTGACCTGTGCCACTGCCTCTTCCATTGCCTTTATCAACACGGCCAAGTACAACTACTTTAGGATGCTGCTCAGGGCTCCCTTCCAGACACTGCAATATATCATACTCCTTGAAGCTCAAATGGTGGAAACTCATGGTTGCCCATGAATCAACAGCGCGTGATTCTTTTCTGGATGGAAGAACACCGAGTTCTCCAACGATCATCAGCAAAATCAGCATGATCATCACCAGGCTGCGAAGAACCTTCTTTGATCCCAGGTTGCTTTCTCCATCGCCGCCACTTCCTGCAGCACCACCATTAGCCTCTATTGCCGTTGATGGCAGTAAAGGCTGTTCTAGAAAGCCTAGGCCTGCATCTTCATCACCCTTACCACCCACAAGCATTGATAAGGTTGGTTCACGTAGATCTGATTGCACGCGCAGCAGCCATGGACTGCTTGCCTCGCCAAATCTTGAATAAGGCAGAGAATCCAGTTTGTCCCCCAAGATCATATCTGGGTTTTTTGGAGGATGATCAGAAAAGGCAGAGCTTGCAACCAAAAAAACTAGGAAAATAGGAAGGGTCATATTAGCCTGACCCATATTGCATCTATAAACCAAAGCAAATCTTAGAGATGTTAAATACTACAGCGAGAGAACGAGATATATAACCAAATTGTTGTTCATGGGCAACAAAGAAAATCTTAGTGAAAGAACTAGGATAGCATAGGAGAATTACTTTGCAAGTTAAGCATGTCTTTCCTTGACACGTTTTAAATCACCATCTAGAAACCCTGGAAATTATGGCTGGAGGAACACTAAACCCCTGCATTTTTTAGGACCTGTGTTATATGCATTCTTTTTAAAAAAAAATATTTTCTCTTCATCGTTAATGAGCATTTGGAAAAATAATGAAATTTCAAAGAAAAATTGAAAAGATGGTGCAGGTTTTTAATAGTTTATAAATCTGGTGATCTAAACCCATATATTCATTAAAAAGATATTTAGAATTTGGTTTTTAATTGTTAAGTTGAAACAAATTAAAGATCATTATTCTAATGGACTAAACAAAACTCAAAATGAAACAAATTCTAGTTAAAATACATTTGTTCTTCTTTAATTAAATTAAGTATGATATACATACACACACATATATATATACATATATATATATATGAATTATTTAATTTCATCTTGTAATTTTTAATTAAATATGCATCATATATAAATAATTTGTGCTGAACTTTCACTAAAATTGAACTCGTTATGAATTGATTTTATTTAAAATAAACTGTACAATGACAGGTGTGCATAAGAAATGTGCACAAAAAGTGTTCAAATTAGACCATCTTCACGCGGAATGACCCAATTATATGAATTTCGGGCGAGGTGATGCAGTAGTTTCTTGATATTAATGTAATGTGAACTCTGGAGAAATACATAGTAGTAATTAAGAAAGAAGACAAGAAAGGTAAATTTCTTCGCAAGTAAGGTTACCCTTCCTGCCATGTCTTCACAACTAAGTTAAAGATCTTCTCAAAAAAAAAAAAAAAAGTTGAAAAAATTCATCTCTGGACGTGCAGGAAAGCATCTTGCAAGTTTCTGTTCAGCTTCCTTGCAATTGATATTAAAATACCATGGAAGTTGTGTGTGTGTTTTTTTTAAATTTTTTATACAGTGTAATGGAGTAATTAATGGGTCAATTCAGCGGGGTCAATGCTTTCACAATTGACTTTTAGCTTTTGGATAAAACTTTCCAAGGAAAGGATTGTTTATAAAACCCAGCAGTCTCAAAATGTTTGGTATTAGTTCCTAATCTGAAGAAGAAAAAAAAAAAAAAAAAAAAAAAAAAAGGAGTCTGCATTCCTGAGGGATCTTGTATTTTTCTTTGGAATGAGGAATATGTTAGCAAAATTTCTTCCATATTTTCCATCATGTTTATCACATATGCTTCTTGCACCATGGGTACCATGTTTATGCTTCTTCCTCATGAACAAGTGGATGAAAGTCTAGTTCCAATTTTGGTCTTCAAGGACAGACCAATTGCATACCATGCTTTCCTAGTCTCCATAATGATTTCATTGACCGGAGCCTTTAGTACTGCGTTGTTGATCCAACACAAGCCAAGAGTTGAAAGATTTTGCAGGGTTTATGCCATGGCATCCATGATATCAGCTTTATCAATACTCTTGTACGCCACAATTTATTGGGGTTTCAGGTATCCTCCACATTTAGCAGAACATGAAATTAGGATATGGATGAAGAAGTATGCTACTCGTTATTGGTAATTACATTTGCACTCCGCAATTTCACCTTGCTCCTAGTGAGTGAGGTACTTAAGTATGTAATTGGAGTAGTTTTTTTTTTTTTGGTCCCATTAATGTCTAGATCTACCTGATGACCCATATAAAACTTTGTGTATTGTTATTGTTAGGTTCTAAAGATTTAGAGTTAAATATTTAGAATCATTGTTGTATTATGTTGGCAAATCGAGAACAAAACATGTATAATCTAGGTGTTTAGGCAATGTTTAAATAAGGGTGTTTCAAGTTTTGAAATCCAGCTGATTGCAGGAAAAAAAAAAAAAAGTGAAATTCTGTCTTTCTCAATCGATCGAGAATTAGGCTTGACCAATCGAAAATTGCAGGAACAATTTCTGCGGAATTTTTAAACAGGCCCAAAGCCCGCGAAAACGTTTAAGGTTTCACTTAAACTTCTTTACATATAAAAGAAAAACTTTACCCACATTTTGAAGGTGCTGAAGAAGATTTGTGTGTTACTTTTTGTAAGATTTGAGAGGTTTTGTACTTTCTAACTAAACTAAAATCTACCAGAGCCAAAACTACAATCTATGATTGGTAGAACTAGTTGCTGCATCAAGATCAACAAGTGAAGGTGATCTAAAACCTTTGAGTGGGATCTCAAAGTCACAAGCAAGGCGGCTTGTGTTGCTAAAAATCCAAGAAGAGAAAGAGTCTGTGGATTCGGAGTTTGCACGTGATTGTATCAGTAAGTTACTACTAGAGGTAGTATTAGATTTAGGGCTAAATTTTTTGTAAAAACTTCAATTCTCTTATAGTTAAAATTGTCAAAATCGGGATCGTAGATCGTAGGATCGGATTGTGAATTGTAAGATCCTATATTATTTGAGAAAAAAAAATACACATTATTATGTTAAATAACCACATAAATTATACATTCATTGATATAATTACCATATATCACTACATTCATTTGTAAGTATCATTTAAAGAAGCCAAAACCTCAAAACGTGACACTCTATTGGGATATTTTTTTTATTTGGGTCCTACTGACACTCTTTTTACATTAGAGTGGAAAAACTTGGTCTATTGAGATTTTATTTTTTATTTGGGTCCAACTGAGCCTTCTATCAAGTTAAAGAAGATTACAAGAAACGAAGATCATTTTGGATCGTTAGAATCGTATGATCCTACCGATCCTGAATGATCACAAAGATTCTTGAAAGATTTGGAATGTTTTGGGCAGGTGGGATCGTAAAATCGTAGGATCGTAGGATCTACATTGGGATTTTGACAACCATGCTTATAGTGGATTTGGTTTACCTTGAGAATAGTTAGGTCAAATCCTCCCGACGATTTTACCTTGAAACGATTAGTTTCATTGGTTTTCCTGAATAATCATATCGTGGTGTTATTTACTTTTCTGCATCTTTGCATGATATGATATATTTGTGTTTAACTTGGATCTGAAAATTAATCTAAGTAATCACTTGGTTAATATATTAGGTTAAACAATTTGCTTTAAAGGGTCTTAACAAACTTACAGTTATTACGTGAGTGGAACTGGAAGAGCCTTCTTAAACTGACAATTAATTGGAAAATTTTTCTCATAAAAAAATTATTGGGATTTTTTTTTTTTTTTTTTTTTTTTTGCTTTAGCATCAAATTGTTAACGAAGTCTAATAAAGTTGGTGCTTTAAATGAGGGAAATTAAAATTCTTCACGAAGTCTAATGGAGTTGGTGTTTGGAACTTGTCTTTTCCAACTCATTACATGGTAATAATAAAACTATCCATATGTATTATTTAAACAAGTCATATGTATGACTAAAACTACTTATGAATGGTTTTTTTAATCACCAGATTATGGGTTGAAGCAAAATAATACTAAAAATGTTTGAATTTTTTTTTTTTGGTTGTTGTTGCAATGGTAAATGGAAAAATGGAAGCAGGCGTTTTCGCAAAACCAAAAAATAGTGGGAAAAATAAAGACCCTTAAAGGTCGGTAAATCACGGTTGATGACTTGATGGAACGCCAAGGGCTTCTTAGTGAAATAACTGCGGCAAAGGCTGGCACGAAAAACCAATATGGAGACTGACACATCACAGGGACCTATGGATACAAAAAGAAGCAGAGAAGAAGTAATGGAGTATCTTCCTGAGTTACCTGCCAAAAAACTACAGGTTTCAAAGGAAGACAGTCAACAAAATTTAATGGTGGAGGCTGCTCAGCAGCCCCGCCAAGCACAATGAGTCTCATAATATGGAACTATCGTAGGCTTGGGAACCTACGTACAGGAAAGGAGCTTGAAGCATTGATTCGGGCTAAAGATCCCTCCGTCGTGTTCTTAGCCAAGACATGGGCGGAAATATTAAGTTTGATAATTTGTTTTATGTGGAAAGAAATCCTAGAGGTGGTAAGGGTTTAGCACTTTATTAGAAAAATTCCAGTGATGTACATGTAGATTTCTCCAAATACTATATTGATTCAATAATTAATAAAGGTGGTGATGATGAATGGAGATTCACAGGTTTTTATGGGGAACTGGTAACACATGAGAAGTGAAGCATGGAATAAACTCTAGTTACTCAATACCAAACATAATCTTCCTTGGCTTTGTGCTGGGGATTTTAATGAAATCACAAAAAGTTCGAAAAAATTGGGAGGCAGCAACAGAAGTCAAGCTCAAATGCAACTTTTTAGAGATGTCATTAATGAGTGCAGATTTCTTGACTTAGGCTATGTGGGAGAACAATTTACATGGAGGAAACATTTTGCTGATGGCCATTCATTGTGGGAGAGATTAGACCATGGACTGGCCAACCATAATTGGTTTATGAAATTTCCGAGGTCAAAGATTCACAACTTGCATTCGGACTTTTCAGATCACTCTCCTCTATGGATCTCCATGGATGGTTTGGATATTCCACCTCATGCCAAACCATTTAGGTTTAAAGAAATGTGGCTCTCTGATCGTGGGTGCTCAGATATTGTAGAGGTGGTATGGCTGTCAAGGGCAGAAGAGGATGATCACGATCATGTCATTCGTAAAATAGATAAATGTGGTAGAGAGCTTTGGAAATGGGACCGGGATTGTTTTGGAAATGTCAGAAAGCTATTGAGCCAAAAGAGAAAGGATTTAAAAGAGGCTGAAAAGGCAGCCATGAGATTGGGAAACAATCAGCAAGTCCGGGTTTTGAAAAAGGAGATAGCTGAATTGGTTGATAAAGAAAATAGACTTTGGTTCCAGAGATCTAAAATCATGTGGGCAAAATTTGGTGATAGAAATTCAAAGTTCTTTCACAGCCATACTTCTCAAAGGAAGAGGAAAAATCTGATCCGAAGATTGAAAGACCATAATGGCCGTATGATTGATAACAATGAGGATACAGCTGAATGTCTTGTGCAATACTACCAGGATCTTCTCTAAACAGCCAACCAACAACTTTGTACCTCGGCGACAGATTCCATTCAGAGAGTCACTACTGAGGAGATGAACTTCATGCTCTCATCCGAGTTCACTCATATGGAGGTCAAGCAAGCCATCAACCAAATGGCCCCGCTTAAGGCCCCTGAGCCTGATGGTATGCCACCTCTCTTCTATCAATATTACTGGAATTTAATTGGAGATGATATTTCTGATACTGTGTTGCATTACCTTAATTCTGCTACTTTACCTGAACAACTCAATCACACTTTTATTACTCTCATTCCAAAAAAGAAAAATCTTGAATTTGCCTCTGAATTTAGACCTATCAGTTTGTGCAATGTTTTGTATAAAATTGTCTCCAAAGTCCTAGCAAATACACTTAAGAAAATTTTGTCTGATATTATTATTGAGAATCAAAGTGCTTTCACTAAAAGTCACCTTATCTCTGACAATATATTGGTAGCTTTTGAGTCTTTACACAGTATGCAGAGACATAAAGGTAAGGAAGACTATATGGCCATCAAGCTTGACATGAGCAAAGCGTATGACAGAGAAGAGTGGTCTTACCTATCCTCAATCATGGAAAAAATGGGGTTCACAGAGCACTGGATCAATCTCATAATGCTATGTGTCAAAACTATGACATATTCCATACTGGTAAATGGGGAACCCAAAGGCAAGATCACACCAACAAGAGGCATTCGTCAAGGAGACCCACTCTCTCCATTCCTGTTCTTACTTTGTACTGAAGGCCTTAATGGACTACTTAATCAAGCTTCTCATCAAGGACACATTAAGGGCTACTCTCTTTGTAGAAATAGCCCACGACTAACCAATCTTTTATTTGCAGATGATAGCCTGTTGTTTTGCAGGGCCACCATAGAGGAGTGCCAAAGGGTTCTGAATATCTTGGAAGTGTATGGGAGATGCTCAGGTCAACAGATTAATCGAAGCAAGACAACAATCTTCTTCAGTAAAACTACCAGTGATGATATCAGAAATCAAATAAAGTTGGCACTTGGGGTACCAGAAATTATTCAGTATGAAAAATACTTGGGGTTACCATCCTTGGTGGGAAGAAACAAGAAAGCAAGCTTTAATTATATTAAGGAACGAGTGTGGAAAAAATTGCAGGGCTGGAAGGAGAAACTCCTATCACAAGCTGGAAGGGAGATCTTAATAAAAGCTGTCGTCCAAGCTATTCCAACCTACACTATGAGTTGTTTCAAACTTCCCTTGGGGCTTTGCTCAGAAATCGAGAGCTTGATAAAAAGATTTTGGTGGGGTCAAAAAGGTGATCAAAGAAAAATTCATTGGGTGAAGTGGGATACACTCTATCTCCCAAAGAAGGAAGGTGGTATGGGCTTCAAGGATCTAGCCAACTTCAATGATGCGCTCTTGGCCAAGCAAGCTTGGAGATTACTTCATAATAAGGATTCCCTATTTTATAGAGTTTTTAAAATGAAGTTTTTTCCAAATTGTAGTATTTGGGAGGCCTAAGAATCTAGTTTTGGCTCACATGCTTAGCACAGCATTCTAAAGGGAAGAGATGTGTTACTAAAGGGGGCAAGATGGAGGGTTGGGTAATGAGAGGCAATTAGTATTAGGAATGATGCTTGGCTGCCATCATAGGATCATCCACGAGTCCTCTTTGACATGGTACCAGGTTTTGAAGATGGAAAAGTTTCCGACCTCATCAACCCGATCATAAGAACATGGGACTCAAATTTAGTGCATGGATTATTGTCACCTGATGAAGCTGCCTTGGTCCTTAGCATCCCTTTAAGCCGCACCCCAGTGGAGGACAAGATCATTTGGCCCTTCACCCCATCAGGTATTTACACTGCAAATTCGGGCTCAAAATTTGTTGCAAAACTAACTTCTATGTAGGTCCCTTCAGTCAACATGCAGCAGCATAATGAAGTGTGGAATCAGATTTGGGGGCTCAATGTCCCCAACAAGGTGCGAAACTTTATGTGGCATGCATGCAAAGAAGCCATACCAGCAAAGCAAAACTTAATGAAGAGGAGGATCCTATTGGAAGATAATTGTGAGCATTGTGGGGTTGAGGCCAAAACGGTATTCCATGCACTGTGGGGGTGCACCATGCTAGATGATATTTGGGACAATGTTCCAGATTTTGAAGACCGAAGCCAGCTTGGCATCTCAAATATTAGAGACCTGATCATATTGGTCCGTGAGAAAAGAAAAAATATAGACCTCATGGCCATGGTGATGTGGACGATATGGCATAGGCGAAACCAAATTCGAGTGAGCACAAGGGACTTTCCCAAAGCTCAGGTTCTCGAACAAGCATCTCAGACCCTTACTACTTTCCAACAAAGCCAATACTCCCTTGGTCAATCCTCAACAATCATCCGAACCCAGCCCCGTGCTCAATGGAGTCCACCTTCGGCGAATTGTCTCAAACTGAACTTTGATGGGGCAGTTTTTCCGGAGCTGGGCAAGGCGGGTTTGGGAGTGGTGGTCCACGATTGTCAAGGAAAGGCCATAGCTTCGTTGTCAGAGCAAGCTCCTCTACCATTTTCGCCGGTCATAGTGGAAGCCATGGCAGCAGCAAGGGCGATGTCCTTTGCACAGGAACTTGGAATTTCAGAGTTCATGCTTGAAGGTGATTCTGAAGTGGTAATAAATTCTCTTCAAAGTAAGGAAACCTCCCTATCTCCTTTTGGACATCTTCTAGAGTCTGCCAAATCCTTATTAGTTACCAGTAATTGTATTTCTTTCTCTCATGTTCGTAGAACTGGTAACAAAATAGCTCACAACTTAGCTAGACATGCAAGACATGTTAGAGGTTTGTCAGTGTGGGTGGAGGATGTTCCACCACACCTCTATGATGTACTATTTGCTGATCCCGGTTGATTTTCAATACAAGTAGCAATCTTCATTCTCAAAAAAAAAAAAAAAAAAAAACTAGAATGGCAAATGAGACAATTGCAAATATACTGTGAATTCATGCCTATTTACAAGAGCTAGCTATCCGTAGCCCATCCAAATTTCCAGTACTTTCCCAACTATAGTGAGTTAGGAGATGGTATCTCAAGCGCTTAGTGCAGGAGAGATTTTTTCAATGAAATAGAAGCACATATATAAATAGGTACAACACGGTAATATGATAATTTTTTTTTAAATTAAAATATGACATGGTGAGAATATGTATATTAATTAATTATGAAATATATTTTTAAGCATTTATTTTTCATATATAATTAAACAAATTTCAATTTAAGAACAACAATGGATAATAAAGCAACTCCATAGCTATTAACAATGATTAGAATACAATTAATTTTTTTTTACAAAGGTCTAACCCATCAAATACTCAGGGGACCATATTTTTTAATTATTTTTCACATAATTTTTTACATTAAAAAATATTAAACAAAGAATTAAAGCTAAAAGATAGTAAAATTTCCCGAAATTTTTTAAAAAACTGTTTTTTGGCTAGACACATTGGGGACATGCATACAAAAGTGCTCGAGGCATGTCCATGTCCGATACGTGTCCAACATGGGTATGCATCCCATTCTAAAATATTTGTGCTTCCTAGATCATGAGTCAATAGTAAACCAAGTTGGTATTCATATTGTCTCCAGTTTCTCCATTTTTGTGCATTCAAAATTTTACCAAATAACCATAGTTTTCAGACTCGGACCATTCAATGAACCAAAAAATGAAGATGTTCAAGATTTTTAAGGTCGAATCGAAGTTAAACCGAGGTTGAACCGTAATAATGTCATAATTAATTTAATAGTTATTTAATAAATAAATATATATATTAAATTAGAAATAATAGAAAATTTGACTAAAATAAGAAAATATTTAGGTACCAAAAACGTAATTTTATAAAAATAAATTATATATATATATATATAGATGGGTTCAAGTTACACCTGGTGTAACTTCACAAGAGTTACACCTTTTTTGGACCATTGATTTGTATTAGATCTAAGGGTGAAAAAAACACTCATAATCATGTATTTATTGTTCCCCAGAAATTAGTAACTAAGTCATTAATTCTTCTATTTAAAAATAGAAAAATGAAAAACAGCATTAACTCTTTGCTCTCCATCATTATCTTCATCTTCTCTCCCTCTCTCACATAGTCTTTGTGTTCTATGTACTTTCAGGCAACCTTTAATTATACAATTGTTAAATTGTAAACCCAACTAAGATCTAAGGCAAATCACTCTAGAACAAGAAACACAAAGTTGTTAGGCTAACCCCAAATATTCATTATTATTATTATACAGGCCACAGTAATTAGCATGCTACCTTTCTTCCTAAAGAACGCTTCTGCCCAAATGCTTTAATCCTATTTTAGCCAATGATAATAATAATAGTGTTATGGTGTATGGACAAAAATAGTTCAGGCCGTAAGGCACACAAAGCTAGGGGATAAAGAAAAATCCAAATCATTTTTTCCTTGGATTTCTTTCAATCGTTTGTATAATCGAAAAAAAAAAAAAAAAAAAGCCTGTAGAAAATCATATTTTTCAAACAAGGCAAAGCTATTTGTATGGTCTAATCTTGTAATCATTTTTTATTAATTGTGAATCGTTTATGTATTTTTCAGTGTTTTTTTGGTCCAGTTGAAAAATAATTTCACAGGGTATAAAAACAATTTTCCCCAAAGCAACATCACAACTGACCTCTCCCTGCAACATTACTTTACTCCTTTTCAATCACTATGTCATACGAATGTTAGCTTCTTTACCCCTTTTCAAGACCATGTGAGAGAGGGAGAGAAGATGAAGATAATGATGGAGAGTAGAGAGTTAATGCTGTTTTTTATTTTTCTATTTTTAATAAGAAGAATTAATGACTTAGTTACTAATTTCTAAGGAATAATAAATACATGACTATGAGTGTTTTTTTCACCCTTAGATTTAATACAAATCAATGGTCCAAAAAATGTGTAACTCTTGTGAAATTACACCAGATGTAACTTGAACCCATCTCATATATATATATATATATATATATTATGAAGCCTACTTCTAAATTAAGCCTATAGGGGCCGGGTTTGAGCACTTCTACTGTTGAGAGAGTGGACTCAAGCCCAGCTAGCCCAGTACAATGAATTTGTAGAGAGCGGGTTCAAGAACTAGGCCCTAGCAAGCGGACAACGCCCAATGTAGCATTCGCCACCGTCGAATGCGGGCGGACCAAGATTATCCTCCAAAGTCTGTCCTCGGCACCGGTCCGAGGAGCTTGACAGTGGTCTCTCTCCCCCCAGGGAATCGTCCCCTATTCTGATCTGTTTCTTCCCCTTATATAGTCCTTTCTTCACAACCTCTTTCTTCCACTTGTTGATCATCCACGCCCCTTCCTTCTGACCGCCCGTCCCATCAGCCACTTTACCAGCACTCCTGTGAGTTGCAGCAACCAAGGCAGCCTTGTCCAGAGGTCACATCTCCATTAATGCGGCCGGGGGGTTAGGTGAGCGCACTTAATGTGGAGATGACAGCTTATCCTGAACTTGTTCCTCCACCATGCTGCTATGGCTGACGTGTTGGTCTCGGTTGGCCGAGGACAGGGTCGTCCTCGGCAGGGTTCCTGGCAATTTAGACTTTCACACTTCATCCTCGGACATTTCTTCCTCCTCGGCATGGGCCTTGGGCCGGATATAAAGTGGACCGGGGTTGCCAAGTTCTCAGGCCCCACAATAGCCCCTCAAAATCCTGCTGTCCGTATCCTCGGACGGGGAGGAGGATTTTGATATCCTCGGGCCTTCGTCATGACTCGCCCAACCTTGGCCTACGTCAGCGTTGGAGTCTTTTCGCCTGCCCAATGCACGTTTCTGGCGCCTCAATATATGGTGCGCACCCGCATTAAATTCTGGCGGCTCCATACTCCCCACGTTCAATGGTGTGATGGTAATCAGTCGGTGGGGATTTCCTGCCTTTACGGGCGGGAAACTCCGCCTAGTTATCTTTAATTGAGGATATAAATACTCATTTGAACCGATTTGACTCCTTATTTTTGCATTCAAGAACTCTGGCACACATACTCTAAATCCGGTCAAACCTCCAACCCAACCAGCGTCCCTTTCCAGCATAAAAAGCCTGTCCGATGAGCTTTTCCTCAATTCTGTAAGTTTTTTTCTCTCTGTAGCACAAATTTTTTCTTCGATTCCTTTATTTCCTTCGCTCTCTCTCGAGTCTTTTAGTCGTTGTTAGGGATGGGTAGATTTAAGAAGTTATTTGAGTCTGAAGAGACGATGGAGAAGTTCATCGCCGATTATAGGATACCCAGCAACGTGGGCCTAAGGTATTGCGAGGAAGGGGATTGGTATATTAGGAGGGAAGAGGGCGAAGTTGTGATTCCCATAATCGCCTTCTTAGAGGGGGGGTATGAGAATCCCTATGGGGCCGGTGACGAGCGGCTACCTCAGGCATTTTCGGTTAACTCCCACCCAGTGCGCCGTCAATGTGTTTAGGATACTAGGGTGCGTAGACGCCTTGAATGAGAAGATGGGGTTGAGGTTAACCCACCATGATGTAAACTGGTGCTATAACCTCCAACACCTGAAGGGTAAGTCGTACTACATGAAGACGAGGGACGATAAGGTTCGGCTTATCCAGTGCCTCCCCGAGTCCAGTAAGGGGTTAAATCAGGATTTTCTCATTGTGTCAGGGGAATGGCACGACGGTCTCCATTGCCCGACAGTAGAGGGAGAGCCAGGTAGGGTACTCGGAGTAGGAGAGGGTCTAGCCTTTTTTTTTTTGTTGTAAATCTGCTTTGTTCGGTTGATGACAGGAGTTTGTTTTTCTTTCTGCAAATCCGCAGGCCTTCGAGCGTCATTTTAACCTAGTCAATAAGGAGGACTTGGAAACTGTTCTCAGGGCGGAGATCTTTCTGAATGAGGCCGATAACCAAGTTAGAGCCGCCCACAAGATCCTCGGGTACGATCCGACCTAGAAGTCGTTCCTGCCCCGAAGTACGTGATCAGGGCTCGTGATCCTCGGCTTCGACAAATCACTGTGGTGGAGCACGGGTTCTCGTTTTCTGAAGGATCTTCCATTCCAGAGGGCGTCCCGTTGGCAGGTTCTTCCTCGTCCCATCAAGCTGCGGAGGTCGAGGGAGAGAGTTTGGAAAAGGAGGGAGAAGTAGTCGATCTGGGTTCGCCCGAGGATGAATTTGGTGCATTTAACCAAGCCTATATGTCTGAGGATCCCTCTGGTGACTTAGGGGATCCCTATTTGTCCGAAGCCAATCTTCTGTCTCCAAGGATTGGTATTCAGGCCGAAATGGGTTTCAAAAGACAACCCCAAACCAGCCTGTTTGACTTGCTTGAGGGCAAGCCAGGGAAAGACGCGCCGAGAGAGTCACAACCCAAGCCTCCTCCACCCACACCCAAGCTTCCTCCTCCCCCACCTAAGCCTTTGCCTGCGTAGACCAGGTCGTCCTCCATTCCGTCAATCTCGGACCCTCGGCTTGAGTCCACCGATCCGAAGAGGAAGAGGCCTTCCAAGGGCAAAGACCCAGTGGACGGGGGGAGATCTCATTCCTCCCAAGAGGAAGATGAAGCCCGCCGACCTTCCAAGCAGCTGAGGATTGGTGGTTAGGGTAAGGGGAAAGAGGTCATCCAGCAGTCCGAGCCCCAGGCCTGGCTGTCTGCTGCCATGCTCCACGGGAAGCTTTTGATGGACGACGCCACTCTCAGGGACTTCTGAGGGGGCGAAGGGGCTCGCGTAGCTGATGCCCTGGAGAGGTCCCTCTTTCTCCCCATCGACATGGCTGAGCTGGGGGGCATGAGAAGGCAAGAAGTTGCCCGTAACCTTAAGAGGTACCTGGGCATGGTAAGACTTCTGATACTCGTTCATTCGTTTGAATTTTATTGCTTAGTACCCAACTTACAGTGTATTTATTTCGGTTGGCAGGCAATCCAGGCCACTTTTAGGCTGGACGAGGAGGCCGACAATCAGGGGAAAGCTCTAGGTTAGGAGCGCGACAAGTACTTGAATGCCACGAATACCCTCAAGAAATCTGAGGCGGATCTCAAGAAGGCAATGGAGAATTTGGAGGAGATGACGAGGGCCAGAGACAGCGCGGCATCTGACCTAGCCGGCGCTATGAAACAGGCAGAGGACCAGACAGGGCGCTTGCGGGATGTCGAGGGTCAGCTACAGGTTGCCAAAGAGCATATTGCCGACCTAAAGCAGAAGTTGGCCGAGGTAGTGGGGGCGAGAGGCGTTGCCGAGTACGCCAGGGACGAGGCCGTGAGGGCTAAAGAAGAAGCCGTGTTTGCGAGAACAGATGCTGAGCGCTCCATAGAGCAAGCGGAGGAAGAGGCCTTTGCTGAGGGGGTGGCTAAGACCGAGGCTGCCCTTAAGGCTCAAGTCTCTGAAGTATGCAAGCGCTACTACTCCCAGACTTGGGAAGAGGCCCTCAACCAAGCGGGGGTCGAGGCCTCGTCTGACCTTAGGAGGGCCGAGAGAGTGTACAACCCTCCTGCTATTAGAGAGGTTGTCTACATCGCTCCTGAGGCTGGCTCCGCCTTACAAGCGACAGACGAAGGCCAGGCCAGTGCTGCCGAAGACCTAACTTCAGCTGATAAGCCTGCTGATGAGACTGAGCGCCATTGAGCATTGGAGGGGGGAGGAACTGGTAGCCAAGAAGCGCCCTAAGACGTAGTGAAGCCTCCGGCTAACTCCCAAGCCACCCTTGTCATCCCTCAAGTCCCTCCTGCTGAGAAAGGGTCCCTTGAAGTAGCCTCTTCGAGCCAGGGTCCTGAGGCACCAGTCGGAACCCTCCTGCGGACTCCTCAGGACAAGCTGTCTACCGAGTTGGGGAAGTAGGACATCTCATCGAGCTATCCTGTTTTGACGGCTTGGGCCACTCTGATCTTGCTTTCTTTTTCATTTTATTTTGCTTTTTGTCTTGGTGACATTGTAACGAAACTATTTTTGTGTAATATATTCAATCGTTTGTTTTTAGCTCTTCGAATGACGCTTCCTTTTACTTGTCGTACTTTAATGCTTTGCTCAATACCTTGGTTCTGTCTAGGACTTAGTCTTGTGAAGCAATCAGTTTCCCCACAGGTTTGAGTCCGAGAACCATACAACACCTTGGTTCTGTCTAATGCTTTTGTTCTTCTGTAAGTAACTAGTTTTCCCATAGGTTTGAGTCCGAGGACTATGCAATACCTTGGTTCAGCCTAGTACCCAGGTTCTCCTCAAAGTGGTTAGCTTCCCCATAGGTTTGAGTCCGTGGACCATGCAATACCTTGGTTCAGTCTAATGCTTATGTTCTTCTGTAAGTAACTAGTTTTCCCATAGGTTTGAGTCCGAGGACCATGCAATACCTTGGTTCAGTCTAGTACCCAGGTTTTCCTTGCAGTGGTTAGTTTCCCCATAGGCTTGAGTCTGAGGACCATGCAAGGCCTTGGTTCTGTCTAACGCTTATATTCTTCTGTAAGTAACTAGTTTTCCCATAGGTTTGATTCCGAGGACCATGCAATACCTTGGTTCAGCCTAGTACCCAGGTTCTCCTTGCAGTGGTTAGTTTCCCCATAGGCTTGAGTCCGAGGACCATGCATGGCTTTGGTTCTGTCTAACGCTTATATTCTTCTGTAAGTAGCTAGTTTCACCGAAGGTTTGAGTCTGTTAACCATGCAAGACCTTGGTTCAGTCTAGCACTCAGGGGTTCTTCTGTAAGTAACTAGTTTTCCCATAGGTTTGGGTCCGTGGACCATGCAAGACCTTGGTTCAACCTAGCACCCAGGTTTTCCTTGCAGTGGTTAGTTTTTCCATAGGCTTGAGTCTGAGGACCATGCAAGGCCTTGGTTCTATCTAACGCTTATTTTCTTCTGTAAGTAACTAGTTTTTCCATAGGTTTGAGTCCGTGAACCATGCAAGACCTTGGTTCAGTCTAGTACTCAAGTATATTTGAGTGGTTAGTTTTCCCATAGGCTTGAGTCTGCGGACCATGCAAGGCCTTCGTTCTGTCTAACGCTTATTTTCTTCTGTAAGTAACTAGTTTTCCCATAGGTTTGAGTCCGTGGACCATGCAAGACCTTGGTTCAGTCTAGTACTCAGGTGTTCTTCTGTAAGTAACTAGTTTCACCGAAGGTTTGAGTCCGAGGACCATGCAAGACCTTGGTTCAGTCTAGTACCCAGGTGTTCTTCTGTTTGGAGTGAAGGGATTTGTCCTCAGCGTTGGGAAGTTTGTCTTTAACGTGGTGACAGCCTCGGCGTTGCTTCAACAAAAATGGGCTATTCATCAGACTGGACCCTTGACCCCGCGCTGCCCTGGATAGGGGTGGCTCGAATTTCTATCCTCACGCGTGGCAGTAGCCCCTCCTTTGCTCTAATTTTCTGCCCTCCTCGATTACGAGGCGTCTTCTGACTGTTCGCATTCCGCGCTTGACGCTTCGGTGTGCGAGGCACGCCCTCATTAATATCCTCGTGGATTAATGCAGATCCAGCGGTTACGGGCTTCTTTGGAATTCGGTCAGGATTAATGTCGCTGATAATTCTTCTTTCGAATTCTGGGTGGACCAATTCCCACCAACCTTCGCCCTCTATATAAGGCTTTCTGGGGGAATCGTCCTTCCATACTTCACGAACCCTATAGTTAAATAGGAAACATGATTCTCCGACCCTCTAAGCTCCTTCAATAACCTTGCCAGGATTGTGATCAGAGCTTGGCGGAATGGGACGGCTCTGGGTGAGGGCGGGGGCAAGCAAGCCAAAGGTCCTCCTCCCTCGATTGAGAGCCGCTGCTGTTGTAGTCCGCGTCAGACTTCCGGCGCGGCAAGGCTTGGGCGTCATCCTGGTGGTATCATGCCTGGCGATTAGGAGGGAGGTCCATGAAGTACATAACGCTTTTCTCCGGTACGCGTCCATGCCTGCCCTTCAAGCTGGTAGTGACTCGCGCCCAACTTATCCGCCGATGGAGGCTCGCAAGATTACGTCATGTTCGGTGCCCGGGTGTTGCCGCCTCCAATGTTCAATCATCATGAGGCTGGGGGAGCATCAAGGGAACATCATGGGGCGGGGCCACCAGGCGCTTTTGCATCTGCTCCTCTCTTCTCGCCGGTACCATCCATACCGGCCCGGGGGTTGTTGGTAGCCTTGAAGCAAGCCTGCCTCAGCCCCTTCTCTTTTAGGGTTAGCTTTTGAACAAGTCCGTCTGGGCCTCTGTTTGTAGGGTTAGCTTTAAAACAAGCCTGTTTGAGCCTCTGTTTGTATTATGTATTTATTTTTTGTTTAATAAAATGCTGCAACGTTTATTCCCTTTTCCTTTTCTTTGAATCTTCTACTTTTATGCAATGACTTTTTCTTGTGCAAGCGCGTCGTTGTTAACCTTTCGCAAACTAGCCACCTAGGAACGACTGTTCGTTGCGCCTGCTAGCGCACAAGTTCTCCCCACAGATGGGGCCAATTGTAGGGACCAGGTTTGAGCACTTCTACTGTTGAGAGAGTGGACTCAAGCCCAGTTAGCCCAGTATAATGAATTTGTAGAGAGCGGGTTCAAGAACTAGGCCCTACCAAGTGGGCAACGCCCAATGTAGCATTCGCCACCGTCGAATGCTAGCGGACCAAGATTATCCTCCAAAGTCTATCCTCGGCACTGATCCGAGGAGCTTGATAGTGGACTCAATCCCCTAGCGAATCGTCCCGGGCCAAAAAAACCCCCCTTTTCTGATCTGTTTCTTCCCCTTATATAGTCCTTTCTTCACAACCTCTTTCTTCCACTTGTTGATCATCCATGCCCCTTACTTCTGACCGCACGTCTCATCAGCCACCTTACCAGCACTCCTGTGAGTTGCAGCAACCAAGGCAGCCATGTCCAGAGGTCACATCTCCATTAATGCGGCGGGGGGGTTAGGTGAGCGCATTTAATGTGGAGGTGACAGCTTATCCTGGACTTGTTCCTCCGCCATGCTGCTATGGCTGACGTGTTGGTCTCGGTTGGTCGAGGACAGGGTCGTCCTCGGCAGGGTTCCTGGCAATTTAGACTTTCACACTTCATCCTCGGACGTTCCTTCCTCCTCGGCATGGGCCTTGGGCCATGTATAAAGTGGACCGGGGTTGCCAAGTTCTCAGGCCCCACAAAGCCCATGCCTTAGGCATAAATTAAACTAAGTCAATGCCTTGATTCTTAAGCCCATTTGAACGGAGAACGGTCAACTCTCCATGAAATTTAAAAGTGGAAAACAAAAAGGTAAAAGACTTAAAAAGAATTAAAGAAGTAACTAGAAGTCTAGTCATTAAATAATAGCTTAAATGAAAAACAAAGACCAAGAAGAAAGTGGTTGGTCAGTAAGTAGATAACAGCCAAGCATTACTTCACCATCTCCATCATCTGCAAAGCAACTCTCGAGTCCAGACACAAAAACTGAAACGACAAAAGGCAAAAAACGTAGAAAAATGAGAGAGAAAGCGCGAGTGAGATAGAGAATAAGAAGAGAGGCGATGCAATCTAAAGGTCTAACAGCATCTCACGGTGGTTTGAAGCATCAACAATGGTGGTAAGTACCAAAAATAAAATCTAGTTTTGAACTGCAAGAACTGTCAACGGTTTTCAAATTCGAGAGGTTCGACCGCGTTTTGCACGGTTTACTGCTTTTCTTGTATAGGCCAGTTCTTGAGAGTTAAAAACCGGTATTGACAAACGGTTTCCAGTTAATCCGGTCGGACCGTACGGTCCGGTCCAGGTTTCACAACCTTGCAAATAACTTAAAGAATTAATAGTTAGCCTAAAAAGATTGCATGCAATATCACCAAATGACATGAAAAGTATACACAAAGTTAGCTCAAATTAGGGCGACAATATAGAAATTAATGTAAAAATTGAAAGATTTTTCCTATATCAATGAAATTTCATGAATTAGCAATGCAATTTACATTGGGGGCAATGGAGAAAAAGGTGGTGGTGTTAGTGCAATAAAGTGGGAATTGGGAGATGTGAAAATAGCGAGATGCTCTGTATCAAACACAAGAAAATATAAAAAATAGGGTAAATTACAAAGTTGGTTCGTATTCTTTACACTATATTTTAATTTAGTCCTTAACATTTTAAATGTGTCAGTTTAGTCTCTAATCTCTTAAGATTGTGTCATTATGGTCCCTATCATTAAGTGATGGATAGAAAAAGCTAACATGATTAACAGACATTTAAAATATTAATTTTTTTGCCAACTAGACTGCCACGTGTTTCTTTAATTAAAAATAAAAAATTCAGCCAACTAAATCACAAAAATGTACCTAAGAGCTAAGACTGAGAATTGGGATTGGAATCCCTAGTCCCAATTGTGAGACAAAAACAAAGAAGGGGAGGGTAAGAGAATGATTGAAGAACTTGAGATGCCAAGCCAACGGCAACTGCTACCCACCCATCCGACAATGATGCAACCCACCCATCTAACAGCAAACGACCAAGCTCAAACATCCATTAATCATTGGGTTTCTGGGTTTTGATGATTTTTTTGTTTCTTTGGTTTAGTCTGGGCTTTTTATTTTTTATTTGTTCTATTATTCCATTTCCTGCTAAGCTAAGAAAACATTAGAGAGGAAAGGTTTTTTTTTTTTTTTTTTTTTTTTTGGCAGTGTGGTTTTGAAGACAATTTTGGGCTGGTGTTTAATTTTATGTTTTTTATTTTTGTTGTTTATGCTGACCCCTCTCAAACAAAGGACGTGAATTGGGATCCAAAGAATTGGACATCCTAGCATTATTAGCAATGTCCAAATCTCTTTTGCCATATTTGTTGTGGACCATCTTTGCCAAAGCACATAACTTGTACAAAATGGAATGGTATTTGGGTCAAAGTTATGATTCTCAATGTCCCATGTAAAGAGCCTATGAAAATGAATAGAAATACATAACAAATTTTACAAAGAGAGAAAGAAGAGATTTTGATACGTGTTTATACATACCCACCTAGAGGAGTTTGAGCGAAAAAGCAGTCTCAACTTCCATAGCCAAATCATTCTTCAAGAAAAACAAAAATAAATCACAATAATTTCATTGAATTTCTAGGGAGCCAAACATGAAGTTAGTAAGGATAGGAGAGAGAGACTTGGTGCCGCTGGAAAAGAGATCTTGGGGATGAGGGAGAGGAGATGGAGATGAGTTTAGTTGGTGGTGGGATTTCACGTGTCTTAGTTTTAATTTAGTTAAAAATAAATAAATAAATAAAAACTGATGTGGTGGTATAGTTGGTAGCTGATATGACATGAAAAATATTTTTTTATATTCCATTTGACACATTAACTTTTTCCATTTAAAGGATAATGGCGAAGACTAAATTGACACGGCATTGAAAAGGTTAGAGGTCAAATTGACTCAATTGAAAGGTTATAGACCAATTTGAAATATGGTGTAAAGAATAGGGACTAATTTTGTAATCTACTCTAAAAAAAAAAAAAAACATTCCAACAATATTTAATGCAAAAAATGTAACAACCCACTTTGATTAAGATTTTAGCTCAACTGATTTGTCGGAATAATTTTTTAATATAAATGCCCAATTTCAAATCCTGCCTCCACAATGGATTGTTATTATCGAATTATTATAAAATAAATCCCAAATTTCCGAAATAGATCTCCATCTGGGACCTAGATGGCAAACAAAAAGGCCTGAGATGGCCTCTCGATCCAATGATACATAGTTTAACAAAGGCAATGAGATTAGCACTTAGACAGATTGAGTAGAAAATTAAAATGAAGAAATAGTTTCAAGTTTATGAATCTAATGTGGTCAAGGATTCCAACATTAAATTTTGAAGAGTCGTGCTACAAGTCCTAAAAGTTTTAGAACATTGATCTTATAAACCATGTGTCATCAATTGATAGAGAAGCACTTTAAATACTCAATTATGAGGTGGTTAAAGTCTACCGATAACATATATTGTCATATCAGATTATAAGTTTTATGTTATAAAACTTGTAATAACTTTAGAAATTAAATTCTATAAAGATGCGTGTGAAACCCAAGTTTTACACCCTGCTCCAATCCTAATATACCGTATCATCTTATCACAAATTCAAAAATAAATAAAACCACACCCAATTAATTCTAATACCCATTCAAAAATCCAAAAATTTTTGGATTTTATTAAGATATTATTAGGTGTGGTAGGATGTTTTGAGTTTTGATTTTATTAAAATGTTATTAGGTGTGGCAGGATGTATTGAATTTTAAATAAAAAATTATGTGATAATCTCTTATTGGATGGTGTAAAACATGAGTTTTACATCTCATCCTAACCAAATTCGAACTCAAAACTTTAACATTTTCCAATCTTGAAATTTCTCTTTATTGAAGAGCCACTAATTATTTTCAACTTTACTTTGAGTTCATTATATTGTTTTTTTCCTTAAAAAAAATGTTTTTACTTGATGATTTTTATTCTTGGTTGATTTATTTGTTTTGTTCTGTTTGTGTATTCTTAAGATTCATGGAATTGCGCTTGTTTTATCCAAGAGGGAGTTTGAAATAGGGGTGGTTCTACAGAGTTTAGGGTGATCATAGGACTATCCTGACTTGGAAAAAAAATAATTATTGTGCATAAATTTTAAAAATTTATGATTTTTTTATCTTTAAAAAAAAATTTGTGACCACCCTAATTTTTTTAGGCCCAACATAATTAAACTTTGTGGACAAGATTTGGTAACAAGCTTCGTTGTAGACTAACGTTACAACTCCATTTAATATTTTTTTTTTTTAATGGACGTTGTGGGGTCTAAGAATCTGGCAACCCCAGCTCACTTTGTATTAAGCCCAAGGCCCACACCGAGGATGGAGAAACGTCTGAGGATGGTCGAAGAAAGCCCAAGTTGCCAAGAAACATCGCCGAGGAAGATCTTGTCCTCGGCTTGCTGAGATCATAGAAAGGAAGAGTGGCATGCCATCAAAGGTAGCCTCCTAGAACATCTCAAGAGAAAGAACAAGTACAATGTGTCAGCCATTGAAGCATGGTGGAGGAACGATTCCAGGATAAACTGTCACCTCCACATTAAATGCCCACTACTAACGTTCTGGCCGCATTAATGAAGAAGTGACCCCTGAACAAAGTTGTCTAGGTTACTGCAACTCACAGGAGGTTTGATAAAGTTGCTGATGGGATGGGCAGTCAAGTACAAGCTTGGATGATCAACAAGTGGGTGGCAAAGATCGTCTAGGGAGGACTATATAATAGGAGAAACCAACCATAGGGAGGGGAGGAATTTCTGGAACGACTCTCATTCATTAATTATTAGAACAAAGCTCTTCGGATTTTGCCGAGGACAAACTCTCTTAGATAATCTCAGGTTCATCTCTGTTTGTTGGTTACGAACGCCATATTGACTGTTGTCCGTGGGCCAAAGAACTAGACTTTAGTGTACGGACAACAATCAATATGGCGTTCGTAACCATCAAACAGAGATGAACCTGAGATTATCTAAGAGAGTTTGTCCTCGGCAAAATCAGAGGAGTTTTGTTCTAATAATTAATGAATGAGAGTTGTTCCAGAAATTCCTCCCCTCCCTATGGTTGGTTTCTCCTATTATATAGTCCTCCCTAGACGATCTTTGCCACCCACTTGTTGATCATCCAGGCCTATACCTGACTGCCCGTCCCATCAGCAACCTTATCAAACCTCCTGTGAGTTGCAGTAACCTAGACAACTCTGTTCAGAGGTCACTTCCTCATTAATGCGGCCAGAACGTTAGTTGTGGGCATTTAATGTAGAAGTGACAGTTTATCCTAGAATCGTTCCTCCACCATGCTTCAATGGCTAACACATTGTACTTGTTCTTTCTCTTGAGATGTTCTGGGAGCCTACCTTTGATGGCGTGCCACTCTTCCTTTCTATGATCTCGGCAAGCTGAGGACAAGATCGTCCTCGGCGATGTTTCTTGGCAACTTGGGCTTTTTTCGACCATCCTCAGACGTTTCTCCATCCTCGGCATGGGCCTTGGGCTTAATACAAAGTGGGCTGGGGTTGGCAGATTCTTAGGCTCTATATATATATATATATATATATATATATATATATATATATATATATATATATATTATGAAGCCTACTTCTAAATTAAGCCCATGCCTTAGGCACAAATTAAACTAAGCCAATGCCTTGATTCTTAAGTTCATTTGAACGGAGAACGGTCAACTTTCCATGAAATTTAAAAGTGGAAAACAGAAAGATAAAAGACTTAAAAAGAATTCAAGAAGTAGCTAGAAGTCTAGTCATTAAACAATAGCTTAAATGCAAAACAAAGCCCAAGAAGAAATGTTTTTACTGGATGATTTTTATTCTTGGTTGATTTATTATTAAGGTCGAGCCGTGATATGTCATAATTAATTTAATAATTATTTAATAAATAAATAAATATATTAAATTAGAAATAATAGAAAATTTGACTAAAATAAGAAAATATTTAGGTAACAAAGACGTAATTTTATAAAAATAAATTTTATATATATTATGAAGCCTACTTCTAAATTAAGCCCATGCCTTAGGCACAAATTAAACTAAGCCAATGCCTTGATTCTTAAGCCCATTTGAACGGAGAACGGTCAACTTTCCATGAAATTTAAAAGTGGAAAACAAAAAGATAAAAGACTTAAAAAGAATTAAAGAAGTAGCTAGAAGTCTAGTCATTAAATAATAGCTTAAATGCAAAACAAAGCCCAAGAAGAAATGTTTTTTCTTGATGATTTTTATTCTTGGTTGATTTATTTGTTTTGTTCTGTTTGTGTATTCTTAAGATTCATGGAATTGCCCGTGTTTTATCCAAGAGGGAGTTTGAAATAAGGGTGGTTCTACAGAGTTTAGGGTGGTCATAGGACCATCTTGACTTGGAAAAAAAAATAATTATTGTGTATAAATTTTAAAAATTTATGATTTCTTTATCTTTAAAAAAAAATTTGTGACCACCCTAATTTTTGTAGGCCCAACATAATTAAACTTTGGACAAAAGTTGGTAACAAACTTGGTTGTAGACTGACGTTACAACTCCATTCAATATTTTTTTTAATGGATGTGATGAATTTTAATGAATTCACCATTCAATTACATTTCATTCTTATATTCTTCATACTTGCAAAATTTCAACAAGATTAAAAATCAATAATTATATCGTCTATCAAATGTTTAAATTTCGAGTTTTTGTAGTCTAAAATTATATATAAAAAATAAGTTTATAAATTGAATGGTAAATATCATCCAATTGGCATGAAAAGCATGTGTTTTAAGAACATAGAGAATATACAAATTGACGGTTAGATTTTCAAAATATATAGTAATATTAATTTGTTTAGTGAGAGTTGTAGCTTTAAGCTACAACTAAGTTTGTAACTAAATTTTGTTTTTAAACTTTAGTCTCCTTAACAATATATTAGGTCCTTAAAAATAAAAATGAAAAGTCAAAGAAAAATTTTATTTAACTAAACTTTTGAAGAGAGATATAATTTGCAACATTGATAATGAGACTATCATATGGTTTTTTTTTTTTTTTTTTTTTTTTTTGTCTCAATATATGCAGCTTTATTTTTATTAGATTTTGTATAATTTAAGTTTTTTAATGATTACCCTAAAAAAAATTCCTAGAACCACTATTGATTTAAAAGATAGAGTTGCAATGAAAATCATTGAAGAGGTTAATTAGTATTACATATAAAATTCCAAAAATTCTTTATTTTGGGTTTTTGGAATGAGTTAGGACGCCGAGTCCTACTTGGTTATTGGTTTCGTGCACAAGTAGATTCATGGAAGGACAAACCGACTTTGCACTCCTATATAGCCAGCCCTAGTCTCTAAGTCATACAAATCTCTGTGTCCCTAACCAGTAAGTGTTTCTTTTCTTTATGAAACTTGAAAGTTTAATTAGTCCATCTGTTTCTTTCCTTTTCCTTTTGTTTTGTGGTAATTGGTTTGCTTTGTAAGTGTACAATAGTGATTTTGGTTTTGGGTTTAAGTGTACAATAGTGGCTTTGTAAGTTTACTTGAATTTGCGATTTCTTGCTCGATTTTCTGTATATAATAGTGATCGATTTTGGTTTTGGGTTTTAGTTCTTGGCAATAGAAATATATTTTCTGGTTCAAATTTTCTTTGTTGGGAGATTAAGGAAAAGTTGGATTTATTTATAAGTTTTTGTGCTTTTTTTTAAAATTTATTTTTTATTTTTTATTTTACTTGCGCGCTTAGGAGAAACAATAAGAGAATTGATACAATATTTTACAGTGGATTGAATTCGGTAGAATTATTATTTATGCGCAAATATATTGTGCTGGCATAGGTCTCCATTTGGTGGATTTGTTGTTTAATAGATAAAATTTTCAATTTCCATGCGAATAATATTCATTTGTTTTCTGCTGCGGCTTTATATACAGGTTTGGGTTCTTGTAAGACATATTCAGCTCTCTCAAAATATTTACGACTTGATCAATGATAAATTCAGTTTCTACAGGACCATCGCCTCAAGAAAAACTTCTTTCCATTTCAATCAACAATGAGATTCCAAATTCCGATTCCTCACGCCCCATCATGGGAACAATCATTTTCTTCATCTGCGTCATTGCACTGTTAATTTTATTTTTTCTTCCACAAGAAAACGTGGACGGGTTACTAGTTCCAGTCATCTTCAAAGACCAACCAACATACTATCATATGTTACTAATTTTCATAGGGTTCGCGGGTGTGGGTGCCTTTGGTGCCCTGATCATCGAACACATGCACGAGCCAATGCCAAAGGCTGTAAAAGCATTGAGGATTGCTGCCGAGGCCTCCATGTTGCTAGCACTAGTAATTGTAACACTCCTGTGTGTTGCAGCTCTTTTCGCTAGGTTTTAGGCCCCTGTTCAAATAATAATGATGAGAATCATGAACATGGTTTTTTTTTTCTTTATTTAATTATTAGAAGAAAAAAAATCTTAGAATGGTTTCTATATGTGGCATTTCATCCTTCTTTTAACCTGTTTTTTTTTTTTTTTTTTTTTAAATTAAGCTTGCATATATGCTTATGTGGGTTCTTTGTTTTGTGGTTTCATTTCAATATCATCAAAAACTATTTCATCACAACAATTTCATAATTATCCATATAGCAGTTGATAATGATAGATAATAAAATGGTGTTTGGGATCGCCTTGCCAAATATGTGGAGCTGGATCATAGTCAGAATTAATATTTGGGATTGCCTTCCTATCTTGACTTCCACCTATTCCTTGGTGATGTGAGACTAGGGTAATGTGAGACAAAGAAAAATCATTTTGATATATCCTGCATTTTGCCCAAAGCTCAACAACTTGATGTACCAGCAACTATAGCAATTTCATCTCAAATATTCCCTCTAACTCACCAAGTAAACACCTATGTGCTAGTTGTGGGTATGCGCGGGCAAGCTTTTCATATGGAAATTCTCTACTTGTTAAGCAATAATCGGAATACAACTCATGCAAATTATCGTAGTATTTGTTTAATTTGTGGAGAACCAGGAAAGCATGCCTGCTTGCACCATATATATATATATATATATATATATATATATAAACCATATTAAAAGGGAAAATTTCCTCTTACTCTCATTTAAATCCACTATTTAATTTATATAAGTATCCGCAGTTAAAGCAAGAATGTCCACATTTATAAAAATAAATAAAATAAATTTAAATTTTAAGCATGCAAGTGAATTTGAAAAAATGGATATAAAAAAAATGAATGCTAGAGTATAATTGTTGGGTTTAAAACTTCAATCTAATATTGTTAGATTAGGCTTGAATAAGGTGCACCTTAGTGTCTATTTGTGAACAAATTATTTAATTTTTTGTTGAAGACTTTTTGCTAAAAGTGTGTTAAAGTATACTTGTACTTTGAAAAAGTGAAAAAAATGTAAATTTCATAAGCCTACTTTGACGTTTGTGATAATATTAACTACGTCCAAAACATTTTAAAACCCACCACTTTGGTCTTCAGAGATAACTTTTGTCCCTAAAAATACAAACACCATTAGTGATTCTCTCTTCTCTCGTCCCTCTCTCTCTCTCTCTCTCTCTCTCTCTCTCTCTCTCCAACCAAAAAACCTCAATGAATTCCTGTTACAAATAATCCCAAAATACTAGAAAAATCAGCACAATAACAACTCAAAAATACCCAACCCTCTCTAAATCCATAAAAAATGGTATAAAATTTCGCTAAAGGTCCCTCTGAAAACGTTACCCAAAAAAAAAAAAAACAAAAACTAGCAAAATTCCAATGTAAACAACACACATAAATACCTTTGTAAATTCCCAATGAAATCTCCTAAAAGTCCCAACAAAAACTCAAAAATACTAGCAAAAATCCTAGCTGAACAACACAAATGATCAACACAACCCCAATTGTCAACCTCATAAGAGAAACAAAACCAAAAAAAAAAAAAAACCATATCACAAGATCAGCTTCATCACCACCAATGTGTGAGTTTCGATATGAGAGAGAGAGGGATGAGAGTCTGTTGACAACGCTGATGGCGTCAAACTTGTGGTGGGAATCGGGAAAACCCTTGCGTGGTGGTGTTATATTAATGCCGGTGACCAAGCTCAATGGTTTCGCCATGGCTAAGGTTTGGTGAGAGAGAGAGAGAGAGAGAGAGAGAGAGAATAAAAGTAATGAGGTTTGGTTCGTTAGGGACAAAGTTGTCTTCTAAAGACCAAATTGGTGGGTTTTAAAATGTTTTGGACCAATTTGTATTATTACAAACCTCAGGTAGGTTTGTGAAATTTCCCCCTAGAAAAAAGATTTAAAAAAAATGAAGTTATAAAAAAAAAAAAAAAAAAAAAGTAATTCTAAAGATACAAACTTTTTTTATGAAAAATATTACAAACTACTTATGTGGTGAGTGGTTATTGGTAAATGAAAAAAATAATATTAATGGTAAGTTTAGATAAAAACCAATAAAAAGCTGGTCATTTGTAAAATACTTTATGGCGATAGCATTACTATAATAATAATAAAAGTAAAAAGCTTATTTATAATCTTGTTCCTAGACATGGCAAAATGGGCTGATCAGGTTGGGTTCGGGTCGAGCCAATCGGATTGCGGGTCAAACGAGTTGCGGATAAAAAAGGGTCAAAACTACTTATGTGGTGAGTGGTTATTGGTAAATGAAAAAATAATATTAATGATAAGTTTAGATAAAAACCAATAAAAAGCTGGTCACTTGTAAAATACTTTATGGCGATAGCATTACTAAAATAATAATAATAATAATAATAATAATAATAACAATAAAAGTAAAAAGCTCATTTATAATCTTGTTCCTAGACATGGCAAAATGGGCTGGTCAAGTCGGGTTCGGGTCGAGTCAATCAGATTGCGGGTCAAACGAGTTGCAGATAAAAAAGGGTCATTTTAAACGGGTTAAAAACAAGTTCGAGTCAATCGAGTTTCAGGTTGGGATTTTTCACATGATTTTTTTTTTTCTTTTAAAGAAAACAACATGTATTTGCCATTTAGAAAGTCATGCAACAAATTACTTGATGTAAAATGCATTACTTTGAATTCATCACTTATATCAAGAATGAATTATACTTATTAATACTTATTCAATAATTTTAAAATTATACAAATCCTAACATTGCTATCTAAAACAAAATAACACAAAGATAAGTAAAACAAATACACAAGTTTTATTTCTACACAATATCAACATCCCAAAATATAAAACAAAATTACAAATGACTTATTGGATAATTCATTTGACAAAGAATAAAAACATATAAGAAATTTATAATCTATTGTCAATTGTGGTTGGCACTCTATTTCAATTTGAGATATATATTAAAGTTTGATTGTTTACTTATTTATACATAATTTTTTTTTTTAATGAATATCATATCATTGTAAAGCAACACACACTCTATGAAATATCATAATTTATTTTGAAAAACCGTTTATTTTGGATATGAATTGTTAAAAAATTGGTCTAAATATTCATAATTTATGTTAATTTGATACTTTAGCTTCACTATTTTCACACTTGTGAATGTTTCTCACACATGTCTACAATTTTAAATCTATGTTTTAACTGTATTGTAACCAGATTATCTTGGCATGTACTTTGCTCTTTGATATCTAAAAATCTTCACTCATTATAGAATGCTTAATCATTCATCTTTCAATTAATTTGCATATAGTTATATAAATGTCTCAATTGTTTCCTCAAAACTCACAACAAACAATTAAACCAATATTATCTTTATTTTATTTTATTTTTACCCAAAAAAAAAGTTTTAAAAAATGATTCGGGTTTGGGTCGGGTTGACCCACAAAAAACACTGGTCAGGTCACGGGTCAACCTGTTTTTGCTTTGAGTAAAAAAAATCAAGTTCGGGTTAGGTATTTTTCAAGTTAGGTCGGGTCGGGTCAGAAAATTCAAACCCATTTTACCATGTCTACTTGTTCCAAACATAATTTAAATGTGCACCTCATCACATGCGATTGTTTCCTATATAAGTTAGCCCTAGTGCTATATATATCTCTATATATAAAAGTTGCGGCAATATTGAGAGTAGCAGTGCCAGTGCTGCCTACAAAGAGGGTTCTAAGCCATTGTTTTTTTTTAAGAGGAATTCCAAATTTTTTTTTTCCACAATGTATCCTCAAAACTTTCAACTAGAAACTAATCACTGATCGCGACAGGTGGACCTTAGAGGTGTAAATCACTGGCTTAAGGAGTTTTTTCAAAATGTAGGTACCTGGATTCGAACTAGGGAGCACACAGTCGAACTTGAGACAAGCACTTTGAAACCAAGCGCCCAACCACTTGACCAACCCATCTAGGTTCCAAGTTTCACTTTGTTACGTTAGTATTTTGGGTTTGTTTTTTTTTGCTGAATGGTTTGGATTTGGGTTTGGGTTTGGATTTGGTTTTGCTATGAAACTGTACAACTAATTGGCAAGAGATTAAGGGTGAAATCTGACTCTGTATTTCTTCAAGAAACCCTTCTTCCCCTCTCAAATAAAGTTGGGCTTCCAAAATCCATTACATTGTTATGCCTCATGAGATCATTCGTTTACATCATTTCCACTGCATCTTCAATTTCTATACTTCTTTGACATAAAACCAAGGACGGAAGGCCAGTTCCACTTTTGTTCAGGATCCGACTGATCCTCATGTGTTTATTTTCTTTACCCTGTTCGCAAGTTCCCTGATGATCAAACACAAGCACAAGCCAAGGGTTGAAAGATTTTTCTGGATTATTGCCATGGCTTCCTCTTTTTCAGCCACTAGTAATAGCCGTCCACACCACCACTCTCTGTTTTCGAATGATCTGTTGCTAGGTCCAGGCTTCAATGGAATTTCTGCTTACTTATATGCTTTGTGGGTTTCAATTTCTTTACATAATGCTCCATTTTTGCTTGGAATACTCTGTTTTATGTGAACATGTGTGTGTGTGTATATATATATATATATTTATATATATAATGATATTCGTAAATTGAATTTTGGCAGATTTCAGCTGTACCTACAAATTCCAGAGGAATTGTGTAGTCTTACAAAATTGGTGCTTTAAAGCAGCGACATCTGAGATAGCAATTAAAAAAAAAAATTGACATACCCACAAATGATTGTAATTGTTGATTGCCAAATATGTTGTCCCAGGTTGAAAAAGGTGCAGTCTGGCATTGATGGATTGGCTCATGTGCTGGTCTGTTTTGGAAGCTGTTGGTATTAATTAGACCCTAAGATGTCAATCTGGTTGAGTTGTTATTGACAAATCCTAGGAACTATGCTATCCCTACTTCTATTCTGGCTTTAATAGTTTGGGTGTTGTATTTTATGTCTTGTTGATCTGTAGTAGGTGGTCTTTGAAAAACTGTGTATCAGAGTGGCTGTACTCTGCTTGCTGTGAGCTTCTGTTTGTTCATAAACAGCATCAAAAAAATAAATTACGTTTCCCAGTCTCATGGATAAATTAAGATAAGAACTCGACGCACCATAGAAGATTGGTTAACCATACAGGCTACCAATGATTATTTGACCTGAGTTCTATACATCAGATGATGAATGTCCTCGAGACGAAGATCAACGATAAATAAAGACAAGTCAAGGGGATGATCCATAAAAGATAGTCGGGGAGAAACATAGCTATCATTAGTATGAACCCCAATTCAGCAGCGAGTGATCCTATTCTTCCTAAAACGCAGGCAATCTCGGGCCTCCAAGAACGTAGGACAATAGCAGACGAGCAACAAATGTAGTCTGCTATGTTGCAAAGCACAACAGCAATCAGGATAGAACTCCGATCCCCACTGAATTGAAGTGCAATTATAGCAGCTGTTGTTTGCGCGAAAACTGTTATGGACATCTCCGTCAATCTTGGGTACACTACAAGCTGTCTGGGATTGTTTTCTCCTCTTCCCCCTTCCAAGTCGTCTTGGCCTCTGCCTTCATTTCCGCCTCCAACTTCGTCTTCGCCATGAACTTCTCTTTCAGCACTGCCATGGGCATGGGAGACATGGTTGAGGGTCGTCATGAAGCTGAGATGTGTGCAATTGCAGAATCAGGATATGCTTGTTCTCCTATGTTTAAGCGACAGTAAATTTATGATACAAATTTCTGCCTCGTATGATTTGTAAATTACATCATGTACATCAACGTGAATAAAAAAAAATTATATTTGTATTCTTCCTATGTAATTCGATTGTACGTATTGTCCGTTTATCACAATTTTCAATGCAGAAGACTTTGTTGTTCACGCCCAACGAATAATGTTCCAGGTTTGCCTTTTAAGAAACTCTCTTTTAAGTATCGAGCAATAAAAACAAGCCGCCTGCACATGTTCCGTATTATACTAGTATTATTCCTGATTATTTCTCTGTGATGCTTTGACTTGAGGAAAATTTATATATAAACTCAAAATTTTTAAAATAAATAAAATAAAATTATTAAATAAATGAAATAATAAATAATAAAATAAGTAAATAATTTTAATAAAAAATTACTTTAAGTTCTGATTGTTTAGAGTTTGGAGTCTATAAGTATTTATCTATTTTTATATTTTAAAATTTGTTTTGTGTTAATTTTTTAATATGAGATATGGAATGAGTTTTGTGGGGAAACGAATTCACCCTTAGTCTATTTGTCCACTTTGGGGCAGGCTTTGGGCATGTTTATTGTGCAACTTCCCACCACATATCCCGCACGGCTTTGTCCCTTCAAGCGACGTGGGCATGCTTTGTGCAAGAGTCCCACATCGAAGAAAGAAGCGCCCCACCCCATGCAGGCTTTGGGCATGTTTATTGTGCAACTTCCCACCACATATCCCGCACGGCTTTGTCCCTTCAAGCGACGTGGGCATGCTTTGTGCAAGAGTCCCACATCGAAGAAAGAAGCGCCCCACCCATGCCTTGAGGTGGGGCGCTTCTTTCTTCGATGTGGGACTCTTGCACAAAGCATGCCCACGTCGCTTGAAGGGACAAAGCCGTGCGGGATATGTGGTGGGAAGTTGCACAATAAACATGCCCAAAGCCTGCCCCAAAGTGGACAAATAGACTGAGGGCGAATTCGTTTCCCCCACAAGTTTGATTATTCCTATTTCGATTATATTTAATAATTTATGCCTTGGCCCGCATAAATAATAATAATAAACAAAATAGTTTACAAATACCAATTTTTTCTTAGAAATAGTCTAATTGAAAAATCAACACACTTACAATTCAAATACAATAACCAAAGCCAAAAATCAAAACATACACAAAAGTGTTCAAAAATTAAGAATATATATAAAAAAAAAAAATTAAAAAAAAACTTACATAAGATAACCAAAAACTTAAATGGGTGTCCATTATTTTGTTTCTTTATAGTAAACTTTCTTTAGCATAATATCCTGCATACAAATTCAGAAGTAGCGAACAATAAGTAAGATGAATTTATTAGATTAAAACATAAGAGTACATTACATTTTGAAAAAGAAATACAATAAGTGGGGTGTATTGTGTGAGATTTAATTATAGAGATAAAATATTATTTAAGAGGGATTGTATCGAAAAACCATGACTGAATATATATAAATTTTGATGGCAGACTTTTAGTTGGAGTAGAGTTTAAATTTCTAAATCTTAGATGATAAAGTTTTATCTAAATTATAATATTGTTAAATCTTATACCTTAGTCAAGAGTTTTGTAAATTAATATTCTAATAAAATATTAATTTAATAAGATACAACTTGCTAGAAAAAAAAAAAACAAAAAAAAAAAAAAAAAAACCAAAAACAAAAGCATGGGTTGTGTGGTACCTATGTTTAGAAGTTTTTTTATAATAGACTTTTAGTTTGAATAGACTTTAAATTAGTTTTAAATTATTGTTAAATCAAGCAACTTGAGGGGAAAAAAACATGATTATTATTAAATCTTATCCCTTAGTCAAACGTAATTTTTTTTTTTTTAAGAAAGAAAATATGGGTTTTGTGGGGCCAGAAAGAGTCGAGCAAACCCGGCCCACTTTGAACCAGGCCCAGAGGCCCACGCCGAGGACGCATCTAAGGTCCGAGGACGTAGCGTGAAAGCCCAGTGGTCCAAGAGGCCATGCCGAGGATGATTACATCCTCGGACGTCTGAAATCAGAAAGCGAGCAAGCAGCACACCCTCAAGGGGAATCTCCCTAAGCATCCAAGGAGCAGATAGCGAGTGCCAAGCACCGGACATGGAAGCATGATGGAGGAGTAAGTCCCAGACGAACTGTCACCTCCACATTAAATGCCCTCAACTAACGCCCTGGCCGCATTAATGAGGATAGGACCTCTGAACAGTGCCATCTTGGGCGCTGCAACCCACAGGAGGGATGGGAATGCGGCTGATGGGACAGGCACTCAAGTGGAAACCGGATTGATCAACAAGTGTAGGGCTAAGATCAGCTGAGAGAGAGATATATAATGTAGGAAGTCCCTCTTGAAAAGGGAGACGGACGAAAAACCAGAGAAAAGATATACTGTAGTAGTGTATTTTCTCCCAACCATTGTAACCTTTCTTGAAGAGAAATAAGAACAACTTCCACCTCTATGAACCCGTCCGAGGAACCTTGTTGTGCCTCCTAACCCACGTTTAAATTATCGCAATCAACGAACAACCATGCATGGCCGTTGCGTTCCTCACTAGGGCCTAGCTCTTGAACCCATACTCTATAAATTCATTGCAGGGTTAACTGGGCTTGGGTCCACTCTCTCAATCTGCGAAGAGCGCTCGAAACCGGTCCCTACAATTGGCGCCGTCTGTGGGGAGAACTTGTGCATTAGTAAGGACAACAGTCAAGCATGGTAGGATCGGGCCCTCACCAGAGAACTCCCAATCGACCTGAACCGGCGAAGTCACGGCATCAGGGTAACTATGGCGACCCTGGGGGCGGTCAGAACGACAACAGACGATTTCGAGAAGGAAGCGTGCATTCTTCAACGGCGAACGAAAGCCAAGGGGACGGGCACGTTCCCCAGAAGCGTGACGATGACCAGGCCACGCGATCACAAGAGGCCCACAGCCACGCTTCCCAGAGAAAGGATGATAAGGTGGCCATGCAGCGCGAAATAGATGATCTGAAGAGGAAGCTGCGCCGCGCGCAGCGAAGACGGTCCGAGCCCAGCCCTGACCTACCCTCTGACGATGAGAGCGATGATGAATACAGGCAAAGGTCAAGAACGCCCCCCAGCGAGACTTTCTCCCACGAGGAGGAGCGCTA
Organism: Quercus aquifolioides; assembly: GCA_019022515.1. Classification (NCBI taxonomy): domain Eukaryota; kingdom Viridiplantae; phylum Streptophyta; class Magnoliopsida; order Fagales; family Fagaceae; genus Quercus; species Quercus aquifolioides. The sequence goes on from JAFHAW010000061.1 coordinate 146,050, forward strand.
CCAGAGGCGTAGGCGTGCCAACCCGACCCCCAGGGGCTTAGGAGGTGACGCCATGAGCAAGGCGCTGGACCAGCTCTCCAAGTCGCCCTTCACGCGTCGTATAGAGGAGGCGGAGCTTCCTCGGCGGTTCCAGCAGCCAACCTTCATTGCTTACAACGGCAAAACGGACCCTGTGGAGCACGTGAGCCAGTTCAACCAAAGGATGGCTGTCCACTCTAAGAACGAGGCACTGATGTGCAAAGTCTTCCCATCCAGCTTGGGACTTGTGGCAATGAGGTGGTTCAACGGTCTAAGGACGAGTTCCATAGACTCGTATAGGCAGCTGACCCAGGCTTTTGGTTCCCGCTTTGTCACGAATAGCAGGCCTCCTCGGCCCATGAGTGCGTTACTGTCATTATCCATGCGTGACGGAGAGACTCTCAAGGCTTACTCGGACAAGTATTGGGAGGTTTACAATGACCTGGACGGCAAGTACGACGCTGTCGCAATCAATACATTCCAGAATGGACTACCAATGGGGCACGGCCTGAGGAAGTCCCTAACTGGTAAGCCCGCCACCAGCGTGCGGCAACTGATGGATCGGATCGATAAATACAAGCGGGTAGAGGAAGATCTACTGCAGGGCAAGGGGAAGGAGAAGGCTATCCCTCAGGAGAGAAGGGATTTCAGGCCGGACCGGTATAGCAACGCCCGCCCGAGGAGGGATTTCGCGGAACAATCTGGGGCCAGCAACACCCAGGCTGTCGGCGCCGTGTTCCGAGAACCCGTACATAAGGTACTTGAAAAGATCAAGAACGAACCATACTTCAGGTGGCCGAACAAGATGGCTGGGGAACCTGATAGGCGCAATCAGAGTCGCTACTGCCAATACCACCAGGACCACGGACATACCACGGAGGACTGCAGGAACCTCTGGAACCACCTAGACTAACTAGTCCGGGAGGGAAAACTGAAGCACTTCCTCCACCATTCCAGCAGCCAGCAAAACCAGACCTACCAGGAGCCTCGGAGGGACCTCGCCATGGGGCAGCCCACAGGGACGATCAATGTGATCTTGGCGGCACCAGGAAGAACAGGCACGCGCCCTTCGCGGGTGCTGTCTGTAGCCCGACAACCCGCCGAGGAGTCCCGGACAGAGCCAAAGAGGGCCAAGAGGAGTTTTCCCCCAGTCTTAAGTTTCTCGGAGGAGGACAAGATTGGGACCACCCAGCCCCACGATGACGCTCTAGTTGTTACCCTCAGAATTGGGGGCTACGACGTGAGAAGAGTGATGGTGGATGGTGGCAGCGCGGCCGAGGTCATGTACCCAGACCTCTACAAGGGGCTGGGGCTAAAACCGGAGGACTTGACGCCCTATAGCTCCCCCCTAATGAGCTTCGACGGAAAGCTCGTCACCCCAAAGGGCATGATCAGGCTGCCCATACAGACGGGCCCAGAAGTGGTGGAGGTGAACTTCGTGGTGGTGGACACGTACTCCCCCTACACAGCCATCGTAGGAAGGCCCTGGCTCCACACCTTGGGGGGAGTTGCCTCCTCCTTGCACCAGAAGGTGAAATTCCCATCAGGGGATCAGGTCCTAGAGATCCGAGGTTGCCAGCCCACGGCGAGGCAGTGCACGGTGGCTGCCATATCCTATCGGCTTGATGCACAGCCCTCGGCTCCCGCCGAGGAAGGTTTATAGCAATCAAAGACCCTGGCGGTGCCTCCAGATGCACCTGCTAAGGATGCTAGATGTGAGGACCTGGAGAAGGTGGTAATTGGCGATAGCTTGGAGAAGTTCTTCCAGGTCGGAACCCAGCTGCCTCCACAGGAGAAGGAGGAGTTACTTGAGTTCCTCAAAAGGAACCTTGATGTGTTCGCGTGGGACCCCTGCGATGCCCCTGGGATTAATCCATCCTTCATCTATCACCACCTTAACGTCAACCCATCTGTGATCCCTAAGCAGCAGCCACCCCGGCGCCCGTCGAAGGAGCACGCTGATGCGATCAGGGAAGAGGTCAATAAGCTTAAGCGCGCGGGGGCTATCAAAGAGGTCTTTTACCCCAAATGGTTGGCCAACACTGTGGTGGTCAAGAAGAAAAGTGGGAAGTGGAGGGTTTGTGTAGACTTCACAGACCTGAACAGAGCATGCCCAAAGGACCCCTTCCCAATGCCACGAATAGACCAGCTAGTAGATGCGACGGCAGGCCATCCTCGGATGAGCTTCCTAGATGCCTTTCAGGGCTATCACCAAATCCCATTAGCCTTGGAGGACCAGGAGAAGACAGCATTTGTGACGCCCATTGGGAACTACCACTACAAGGTTATGCAGTTTGGCCTGAAAAACGCCGGATCCACCTACCAAAGGATGATGACAAGAATGTTTGAGCCAATGTTAGGCAAGAGCATCGAGGTCTATGTTGACGATATGGTGGTAAAGAGCAAGCAGGTGTCCAAGCACTTGGAGGACCTCGGCTGCACATTTGACGTCCTAAGAGAGCACAAGCTCCGCCTTAATGCCTCAAAATGCTCGTTTGGCGTCGGCTCTGGCAAGTTCTTGGGGTACATGATCACCCACCGTGGGATCGAAGTCGACCCTGACCAAATCAAGTTCATTCACAACTTGAAGCCTCCGCAGAACCCCAAAGAGATCCAAAAGCTTACTGGGATGATCGCGGCGCTGAACCGATTTATTTCCAGGTCGGCTGACAGGTGCATACCCTTCTACCGCCTGATCAACAAGTGGAAAGGATTTGAGTGGTCCGAGGATTGTGTCGTAGCTTTCCAACAACACAAGGAGTATTTATCCCGGCCGCCTATCATGTCCAATCTTGAGGCCGACGAGGTCCTATACGCGTACCTTGCTGTGGCGCCCCACGCAGTGAGCCTAGTACTGGTACGGGAAGACAATGGCGTACAAAAGCCAGTTTACTACGTCAGCAAGTCGCTGCACGAAGCGGAGGTGAGATACCTACCCTTAGAGAAGGCCATCCTGGCTGTGGTCCACGCCACAAGAAAACTCCCCCATTACTTCCAAGCTCACACCGTGGTTGTCCTAACCCAATTGCCTTTGAAGTCTGTGCTCCGGACCGCTGACTACACAGGAAGAATCGCGAAGTGGAACACGATTCTGGGGGCTTTTGACGTCAAGTACATGCCTCGGACCTCCATAAAAGGCCAGGTTCTGGCAGATTTGACAGCCGAGTTCGCTGAACCAGCTGTAGAGTTGATAGCCGAAGAGAAGAGTCGTGGTCAGAAGTCAGTTGAGGCAATCTTCATCCCAGAGTCACCATGTTGGAAGGTATATGTCGATGGCGCGACAAACCAACGAGGGTCTGGAGTGGGACTAGTCCTAGTATCCCCTGAAGATCATGTCATAGAGAAGTCCCTGAGGCTCAGATTCACGGCCACAAACAACGAGGCCGAGTATGAGGCATTACTACAAGGGATGACCATGGTGCAAAAGATGGGAGGAAAGTCGATAGAGGTGTTCTCAGACTCGAGATTGGTGGTAGGGCAGGTAAATAGGGAGATGGAGGCCAGGGATTCAAGAATGCAAGAATGCGTGGGCCAAGTCAGGCGCTTACAATTGAAGTTTAGCCTCTACAGCTTGTCTCATATCCCCAGAAGCGGGAATAGCCATGCCGACTTATTGGCCACGCTCGCAACCTCCTAGGCAGGGGCTCTGCCTCGGATAATACTTGTGGAACATCTGGGGAGGGTGAGTGGAGTGCCAAGGGAAGGGATCCCCGTCCATCAGATTGAGGTGGGTTCCAGCTGGATGGACCCCATAGTGAGATTCCTTAAAGATGATATCCTGCCCGAGGACAAGTCAGAAGCTGAGAGAGTTAGAAGGAAAGCTCCTCGGTTCTGGTTGTCCGAGGATCACAAGCTATATAAGCGCTCCTACTCTGGACCATACCTGCTATGCGTCCACCCCGGGGCGGTGGAATTACTACTCGAAGAGCTGCACGAGGGAATATGTGGGAGCCACACAGGGGGGAGATCTTTGTCCCACCGAGCCATCACGCAAGGATACTGGTGGCCAGGGATGCAGGAAGAGGCCCAGGAGTATGTCAAGAAATGCGACCAGTGCCAAAGATTCACCCCAAATATTCATCAGCCATGAGGGGTCCTCAATCCCTTGTCCAGCCCATGGCCATTCGCCTAATGGGGCTTGGACATTGTAGGGCCTTTCCCCAGAGCGCCAGGGAATAAGAGGTATCGTGCCACGCTCCAGACACGATGAGAAAATCCTCGTTCATCCCCTTGTTGGACTCGGGGAGGCACTGGATAAGCCGGACCCTGTCTTCCCTCGTCCTCATGTAGTAGGACTTGTTCTTTAGATGTTGAAGATTGTAACAGTAGTTCACATCATGATGGGTCAGCCTTAGACCCATCTTCTCATTAAGGGCATCCACATTGCCCAGAATTCTGAACATGTTGGAGGCGCATTGAGTGGGGGTTAACCGAAAGTATGTAAGGTAACCCCTCATCACCGGCCCCATGGAGATCCTCATCCCCCCTTCAAGGAAGGCGATGATGGGAATCACCACCTCGCCCTCCTGCCTCCGGAGGTGCCACTCCCCCTCCTCACAATACCTTAAGCCCACGTTGGCCGGTATTTTATAATCGGCGATGAATTTCTCCATCGCCTCCTCAGTAGAGACGTACTTCTTAAGTCTACCCATCCCAGATGACGCCCTAGAGAGCTAAAGGGAGAGCAAATAAAAGAGGAGTAGAAAGGAAAAAAGCTCAGAGAGGGATAGAGCGACTTACAGAAATGAGGAGGAGCTCCTCGGATTGACTTTTTATGCTGGAGGTGTAGGTGGAGATTTGGCTGGACTCTAAATGGAGACGCAAGAGCTCTTGATTGTGAATGAAAAAGGAGAAAGCAGTTCGAATGGGTATTTATACCCTAGATGGAAGAGCCGCACAAGTTTTCCCGCCCATAAATGCCAGATGCATCCCCACCGTTAGATTGTCATCTGCCCATTGAACGTGGGGAGCATAAAGCCGCCCGAATTTAATGCAGGACACGTTACGTGCACCAAAGCGCCAGTAATGCACCTTGGGCAGATGAAAAGGCTCCAACGCTGACGAGGGACAAGACTTGATTGGACGCGGAACAGGTCCGAGGGTGTCAAAATCCTCCTTTCCGCCCGAGGATACGGACAACACGATTTTGAGGGGCTATTGTGGGGCCAGAAAGAGTCGAGCAAACCCGGCCCACTTTGAACCAGGCCCAAAGGCCTACGCCGAGGACGCATCTAAGGTCCGAGGACGTAGCGTGAAAGCCCAGTGGTCCAAGAGGCCATGCCGAGGATGATTACATCCTCGGACGTCCGAAATCAGAAAGCGAGCAAGCAGCACACCCTCAAGGGGAATCTCCCTAAGCATCCAAGGAGCAGATAGTGAGTGCCAAGCACCGGACATGGAAGCATGGTGGAGGAGTAAGTCCCAGACGAACTGTCACCTCCACATTAAATGCCCTCAACTAACGCCCTGGCCGCATTAATGAGGATAGGACCTCTGAACAATGCCATCTTGGGCGCTGCAACCCACAGGAGGGATGGGAATGCGGTTGATGGGACAGGCACTCAAGTGGAAACCGGATTGATCAACAAGTGTAGGGCTAAGATCAGCTAAGAGAGATATATATAATGTAGGAAGTCCCTCTTGAAAAGGGAGACGGACGAAAAACCAGAGAAAAGATATACTGTAGTAGTGTATTTTCTCCCAACCATTGTAACCTTTCTTGAAGAGAAATAAGAACAACTTCCACCTCTATGAACCCATCCGAGGAACCTTGTTGTGCCTCCTAACCCACATTTAAATTATCGCAATCAACGAACAACCATGCATGGCCGTTGCGTTCCTCACTAGGGCCTAGCTCTTGAACCCATACTCTATAAATTCATTGCAGGGTTAACTGGGCTTGGGTCCATTCTCTCAATCTGCGGAGAGCGCTCGAAACCGGTCTCTATAGGTTTTTGTGTGGATTTAAGTTTATAAATTTTTTATAATAAACTTTTACTTTGAATAGAATTTAATTTTTTTTTAAATTTAAATGTTAAAATTTTACCTAATTAAACATTTGTAAAATATTATTCCTTAATTTAGTAAATATATCCCAGCAAAAAAAAATATAAAATTAATTTAGTAATTAGTAAGAGTAGCCACTTGGCGCAACGATGAAAAACCATGACTGAATATATATAAGTTCTCAAAATTTTGATAATAGACTTTTAGTTGGAGTAGAATTTAAATTTCTTAAACTTAGATAATAAAGTTTTATCTAAATTAAATTATATTGTTAAATCTTATCCTTAGTCAAGAGTTTTGTAACTTAACATCTTCATAAAATATTAATTTAATAAGATGCAACCTGAGGAAAAAACAAAAAACAAAAAAAATGTGGATTGTGTGGCATTTAAGTTTAGAAATTTTTTACAATAGACTTTCAGTTTGAATAGAATTTAAATTTTTTTAAAATTATCATGAAATCATGCAACTTGAGGGGGGAAAAGTGGGTTGTGTGGGATTTAAGTTTAGAATTTTTTTATAATAGACTTTTAGTTTGAATATAATTTACTAATTTGTGAGAGTAGTCACTTGGCACAACTATAACTTCTAAACCCAACTTTTTTTTTTTTTTTTTTTATATATAATACTAGTTATAGTCTTATGCGTTGCATGATTTTACTCATCAACTTATATACCATATAATTTATTTGAGAAACATTGTGTAAAGCATTATAAAGTATAAACTTTGATAGCCTTGTGGTGTGCAAATAATATTTTCTTGGGTGTCTTTGATACTTGTTTTAAGATTAAATATGGAGATAAAGAGAGATTAATATTTGGAAACAAATCCATGTAATCGTTTTTGTTTACCAAATTGGTTTAAGGCTTTTTTCGAATATGAGTATTGCTGCAAAGCCGTTGATGTCATGCTTGTAACTTTACGAAGGAAGCCCTGTCTTCTTCCTCAATCTCATTCAACGATTTTTCTCCATTGTCTTCTATAACCATAGTGTAAAAACAAAAAAATTAGTAGGTTGAATTCTAAGTAAATAAATTAGCAAATTCTCAAAAAAAAAAAAAAAAAAAAAAAAAAGCAACTAAATTAACAGATAAAACAAAACAATTACTTTTATATATATATATATATATATATATATAACCTATAGTTCTACACATGAGGCTAAGAGAGGAAGAAAAAAGGGGAGGACCGAGGATGAAGATAACTAATGAAATACTAATGATAATATGGAGTAGGACTTTCAACAGATAACAGATTTCATAAGGTATAGAGAAACAATTGAACTATAAAAATGTCTTTAGGGCTGGGATCTTTCGGTTTCGTAGTTGAATTGCTCAATATATGTTTACAAAATCTTAACCACAATTTATAATCTTTAAAATTAAAGTAGAGTACAGGATTGGAATATTGGATATTTGTTATCCAATGAGTGGAGAAGAAGTATAATTCCTTTTCTTTGGGAATCAAGATATGGAGAAACAATTGAACTATAAAAATGTCTTTAGGGCTGGGATCTTTCAGTTTCGTAGTTCTTTTTTTTTTTTTTTTTTTTGAAAAACTTCTTTGTAGTTGAATTGCTCAATATATGTTTAGAAAATCTTAACCACAATTTATAATCTTCAAAATTAAAGTAGAGTACATGATTGGAATATTGGATATTTGTTATCCAATGAGTGGAGAAGAAGTATAATTCATTTTGTTTTTTTCTTATTTCCTAATCGCACACATATTTGATAAATAAAAATTTATATATTCATTTAAATAATCAGGAAAAAAAAATAGTCGATGGGAACAAATAAGTTAATAGATTTGAAACAAATAAGTTCACATTAAAATTATTGATAAGTACAATTAAACTGTTGTTTTTATCTAAAAAGTTACTCCAAGGCTTCTAAGCCAAAAAAAGTTGCAAGGTTTTGTTAAAACATCAAGGAGAAGTTGATAAGAAATGTTGTTTCTATCTAAAAAGTTACTGCAATGCTTCTAAGCTTTTATGTAATTTGGTGAAGTCATTTGACGTAACTACGCGCGGTTTCTAAATCCAACTTTTATTATATAGAATATGATATAATTTTAGACAATTATAGGTTTACAACAAAATTAAATGTACATGAATGTAAATGTAAAAAAATAATTTTCCTTATATATAAATATATATATTTTTGATGGATTTGCAGTCAACGCATTAATTCTGACTTTTAGCCAATGGTATAACACTAGACGGATCAATATTCATTTTCTTTCCGTTGTGAAAACAAACCAGAAATCTCCTAGAGTCATCATCCAGCTATATTTTTCAATACAAAAGGTTGATGACATTCCTGTAAGCTATAATCTACTTGCTAGCTAGGTAAATATTTGATGTCAATGCCGGAACCAAATGAGAATCAATAACAATTTATCATTTAGGTTTTGTTGTTAAACTATTGTGCCTGTAGTACTACTCTAACATAAAAATGATTATGTCAATTTCTAGGGGGACTATCACTTCAAAATGCCATTCACTTTCAAGGAAGGAGCTTCTAAATTTCATTATCAAATTTATTATGAATAAGATGAGATATGTATTCATGGGGAAGGATACTGGGATATTGTTAGGTTCTAAGTACTTAGGAACTAATGTATTAGAACTCTAATTTGTATTGTTGGCAAACCATGATCAAAACAGATTGTTAGTCTAGTTTTAGACTTGCTCAAAGTATGTGTTTTATATAAAGTTGGAATCGAGCCGTTGCAGAATTCATTGTGCATTTCGGTCTGGCTCAATCGATCAAAAGTTAGACTCGATCGATCGAAAGTCGGCCATAATGTTTTTTCTGTAGAATTTCCAACTCAGCCTTAAGCCCATATGACATGTAGGGTTTTATGTTTTGCCCAGGTATAAAAGGGAAACTCTAGCCACGTTTTAGATGTTGCTCTGTTTGCTGTGTGTGTGAATCTCTTGTGAGATCTGAGAGGTGGTTGCCTTCACACATGCTTAGGATTATCAAGAAGGATATTTCTTTGAGAGCTTGATGATCATTCAGTTGCTGCACTAAAGAGTTTAAAAATATGCAAGCGGGAGTGCTTGTACTTGCTGGAGAATCCAAGAAAGAAGGAGTCCGTGGTCTTGGAGCTTGCACGTGATCGTGTCAGTAAGTTTTCTACTGGTGGGTAGCAATAGGATGTTAGTGGTCTAAGTCGCTATTGTAATACTTCGATTCTTTCATTAGTGGATTCAGTTTTACCTTGAGGATAGCTAGGTTAAATCCTCCCCAGGTTTTTTACCAATTTGGTCTTCCTAGGTCATTATATCTTTGTGTTCTTTATATTCCGCACTTTACATTGATATGATTATATGATTGTGCTAACCTATATCTGAAATTTGGACTAAGTAATAACTTGGCTTGTTAACTAGGTTAATCCAATTGTGTTTTAAGGGGTCTAAAAACAAACAGATACGATGTTTAGTTTGGCCACCCCAGTTCCTCAATATGAGATTATTATTATTATTATTATTATTATTATTACTACTACTACTACTACTACTACTACTTTCTTGAATGGAATTTTAGCTTTTAACTAAATTACAAATTGTACCTTTAAACTTTAACCAAATTTCAATTCAATCATTTAACTTTGCATTCATTCAGTTAAGTCCTTTAACTTTCAAGTTTATTCATTTCAGCTCCCTCATTAATTTTTGTCAAGATGAATATCCGTTAAGGACCCTCTAAAGCATGGATTTGTCTGAATAAAACGTCTTCCTTTATAGGGCCCCTAATGATTTTTTTTTTTTTTTTTTAAATAAAAACTAAAGATATGTTTAACGGTAAAAAAAAAAAAAAAAAAAAAAAAACACATATAGATCATATAGATACTGATATTATAGAAGCCCGTTGATAACTTATATATTGGAATTTTTTTGGAGCCTAGGTTGTACTCTTTTTTATTGCCTCTTATAACCTAATTAGAAAGTAATGTATTTATCAAAGATTCAAGTAAATCATGCAAATTGTCATGAGCCTTGTAGTTGAACTGATTAACATCTCTTAGTGTCTTGAACAGTAATGTTTCCAACAAAAACATTGAAAATTCAAATATCTCTCATTGTAAATACTAAATATCACATTATTATAAATAAATAAATAAATAAAAATAAGAGAAGAAGAAGAAGAATGTTAGGGCACCTATACTCTGTGCATGGACTATTGATTGCTACTAATACAGCACTGTGATTTTCTTTTGCTAAATATAATTTAACCCATGTGATTGGACAATATTATTAGTTGATTTAAAAAGATTCAATTGTTATTGAATTCCAAAAGTTTGGATTAAAATGATATTGTAGGGACTCCCTTTGTGAAGGATCCCCAACAATACATTTCTTAGAGAGTGGGACGAAGGGCTAGGTGCTAACAGACTTACCGCCGGTCCTCCGGAACCTTTTTCCTTTAGAGGGGTATCAACCCAGTTCTTCTTGACTTGAGGCTGCTCCTCGGCCCTTGTCCGAGGAGACCCCCCTTCCCAAGAGGGGCTCCTCGCATTATATATCCCTTTAGGTTGATCCTGGCCTTACAACTGTCGATCATCCGGGCTACTTGCTTAAGAGCCTGTCCCATCAGCCGTGTTCCCAACCTTACTGTGGGTCGCAGCACCCAAGGTTGTGCTGTTCAGGAGTCTTATCCGCATTAATGCGGCCAGGGGAGTCTGATAAATGCATTAAGTGTGGAGGGGACCACCTATTCTGGGTTTGTCCCCCACCTGGAATTAGACTAGGCATGCCGAGGAAGGGGGTGTCCTCGGCATGGGTCCAAAAAGGGCTGAGATCCCTAGACAACAACTTGGGACAATCGTCCCTCCTCGGCATGGGCCTTAGGTCAGCCTAAAGGCGGGCCGGGGCTTCCAGGCCCACGGGCCCCACAATAGCCCCTCAAAATCCTACTGCACCTTCCCTCGGACGGGGAGGAGGGTTTTGATATCCACGGCCCTTCTACTCCGAAAGGCCTTCCGCTAGCTGGTTCTTCCCCAAATAGTCAGTTTGGCGCTTCAATTCTTCGGTAAGTAGTTAGTTTCCCCGTAGGTTTGGGTCTTTGGACTATGCAATACCTTGGTTCTGTCTAACACTTAAGTTTTCTGAAGCAGTTAGTTTCCCCATAGGACTGAGTCCGAGGACCATAAAGTTCCTTGGTTCTGTCTACCACTTAAGTCTTCTGAAGCAGTTAGTTTCCCCATAGGACTGAGTCCGAGGAGCATGCAGTTCCCTGGTTCTGTCTAACACTTAGGTCTTCTGAAGCAGTTAGTTTCCCCATAGGACTGAGTCCGAGGACCATGCAGTTCCTTGGTTCTGTCTAACACTTAAGTCTTCTGAAGCAGTTAGTTTCCCCGTAGGCTTGAGTCCAAGGACCATGCAAGGCCTTGGTTCTGTCTAACACTCTGTTCTTCTGTAAGCAACTAGTTTCCCCATAGGTTTGGGTCTTTGGACCATGCAATACCTTGGTTCTGTCTAGTGCCCAGGTATGATTGCGTGGTTAGTTTCCCCATAGGCTTGAGTCCGAGGACCATGCAAGGCCTTGGTTCTGTCTAACACTCTGTTCTTCTGTAAGCAACTAGTTTCCCCATAGGTTTGGGTCTTTGGACCATGCAATACCTTGGTTCTGTCTAGTGCCCAGGTATGATTGCGTGGTTAGTTTCCCCATAGGCTTGAGTCCAAGGACCATGCAAGGCCTTGGTTCTGTCTAACACTCTGTTCTTCTATAAGCAACTAGTTTCCCCATAGGTTTGGGTCTTTAGACCATGCAATATCTTGGTTCTGTCTAGTGCCCAGGTATGATTACGTGGTTAGTTTCCCCATAGGCTTGAGTCCGAGGACCATGCAAGGCCTTGGTTCTGTCTAACACTTCTGTTCTTCTGGTGGTTAGGAGTTCATCCTCGGATCGTTTACTGGGAGTGGTTTTTCCTCGGGTCGGACTGTTAGCTTTACAGTGCTCTGGACGGGGATGGTTTGGGCCCTGATCTTACGTGCGGCCTGGACCTCGCCTTCAATTACGAGGCGTCCCTTGACCGTTCGCGCTCCGCCTTGACGTTTCGATGCACGAGACACGCCCTCATCAATGTCCTCGTGAATTGATAAGAATCCAGTGGTCCGCGGTCCCTTGGGATTTGGTAAGAATTAATTCCGCTGATAATCCTTCCTTCGAACTCTGTGTGGCTCAACTCCCACCGGTTTTCGCCTCCTATATAAGGCGTTCTGGGGGGAACGTTTCTCCTCATTCCATGGACCTTCCACCACAACCAGTAATACGTCGTTTCACCTCCCCAAGCCCCTTTAACAGCACCGCCAGGATTGTGACCAAAGTTGGCAGATATGGGGTCAAGGGCTGCCGTGGCCGCAGCCCCCACTGGGCTTCCGGCACGGTAGAGTCTAGGCGTAACACTGGCGGTGCCGTACGCGGCGGCCAGGAGGGATGTCGCTGAAGTACCTAACGCCTCTTCCCGGAGCACACTTCCGCCGGAGGAGACACGCGAACTCATGTCATGGCTGGTGCCCGAGTGTTGCCGTCTCCGACGGCCAACGCTCGTGAGGATTGGAGAGAATCAAGGAAACATCACGGGGGAGGGCGTCCTGGTGCCCCTGCATCTGCTCCTCACTTTGTTCAAGCTTCCGCCTTGAAGCGAGCCAGCCCCAGCCCCCTTCCCCCCTCTTATTGTGAAGTTCTCCCATTCTCTTGATGCCAATAAGAGTACGAGTTGACACTTCCCTCTAGCTGATTTTAGGACGGGTCCACCTGGGCCTCTGATTGTAGAATTAGCTAGTAAATATGTTTGTAAAACACGCCTGCCTGAGCCTCTGATTGTATTTCGTACTTTTCTTTTTATGAAATAATATCAAACTCTCTTTTCTTTGCTGTTAGATCTTCTATTTTGTTGCGATTCTCTTTTTCCTTTTTTTTTTTTTGATACATCGCCAACCTTCTGCGAAGTGACCACTTAGAACGATCGCCGATTGCGCCGGCCAGCGCACTAATCCTCCCCACAGACGGCGCCAATTGTAAGGACTCCCTTTGTGAAGGATCTCCAACAATACATTTCTTAGAGAGTGGGACAAAGGGCTAGGCGCTAACAGACTTACCGCCGGTCCTTCGGAACCTTTTTCCTTTAGAGGGGTATCAACCCAGTTCTTCTTGACTTGAGGCTGCTCCTCGGCCCTTGTCCAAGGAGACCCCCCTTCCCAAGAGGGGCTCCTCGCATTATATATCCCCTTAGGTTGATCCTGGCCTTACAACTGTCGATCATCCGGGCTACTTGCTTAAGAGCCTGTCCCATCAGCCGCGTTCCCAACCTTACTGTGGGTCGCAGCACCCAAGGTTGTGCTGTTCAGGAGTCTTATCCGCATTAATGCGGCCAGGGGAGTCTGATAAATGCATTAAGTGTGGAGGGGACCACCTATTCTGGGTTTGTCCCCCACCTGGAATTAGACTAGGCATGCCGAGGAAGGGGGTGTCCTCGGCATGGGTCCAAAAAGGGTTGAGATCCCTAGACAACAGCTTGGGACAATCGTCCCTCCTCGGCATGGGCCTTGGGTCAGCCTAAAGGCGGGCCGGGGCTTCCAAGCCCACGGGCCCCACAGATATTATTAAAGGTTATATCTACGATAAATAGGGTTGTCCAGATTCATCTGATTACCAGACCAACTCGAAGAATAGATCGGATCCGACCCCAAAACCTAAAACTTGAAAAACCCGAACCGACCAAAAGATTTCTAGATTCCGGCCAAATTTTTCTAGAATCCGGCGAAAAAACCCAGATTTCGATGATAGTTTTCCAAATTCCGGCACTATTTCCCTTAGATCCGGTAAGATTTTGATCGGATCTGGCGAAATCTTATCGAATCCGGTGAGATTTTCGTCGGATCTGGTGAAATCTCATAGAATCCAATGAGATTTTCATCGGATCTGTGTTTTTTCCATTCATTTTCTTGCCGTCTTGAATCCGACCGACCCACTCGCCACCCGTTGACAGTCTGAACATCCCAACCCGATTAATCTATCGGGTCGGCAACGGGTGACTTTTTTTCCCACCCGATTCCGGTGGGTCGGTTTCGGGTTTGACACAAACCCGACCTGAACTGACCCGTGGACAACCCTAATAATAAATGTATCCTCACATGCAGTGGCGGATTTAGGATTTTTTTTCTAAGTAACCAAGCTAAATATAGTAAAATTCAAAAGTAGAACCTAAAAAAAAAAAAAAAAAAAACATTTACAATTGAAAAATGTTTTATTTCATAAATTAAGTTATGCCCTTTGTTCTTTTACTATACTAAAATCATTTATAATTGATTATAAGCGATTTTTTAAGCCATATCTTTTTCTATACACTATACATAGTGAGATAAAATCAAATATAAGTCTTTCTCGGGGTTCAAAATAAAAAAATTTAGCATTTGGAAAAGAAGATTTGAGCAGGAGCTTCTGAATCTTGAAGCATAAAACCAAACATTAGTCTCCGCCGGCGGTGACGGCGCCTCCACCTCCTGCTACCTCCGCTGCTCCTCCACCTTCATCTCTCTCTACGCTTGTACTTCCACCTCTACTTTCATCTTCCTCTCCACCATCACTCTCTCTTTTTGCATCAACACAGAAATTAGTAGCTTGTAAAAGCCGATTTTTAGAATAATATGACAACTGCTGTGGATGTTGGTAAATAAGTACATCAGTGAAGATCATTGAGAATAACTTGAAGCGTGACTCAAAAAATCTTTTGGGTCCATCTTGTTCTTCGCCATTGCCTCCCCCTTTGCTCCAATATTCTCTTTGTAATGAAAAGTCTCACCACCTGTACCTTTATCGTCACTGCCAAGTACAACAACTCTTGAGTGCAGCTCAAAGTTCCCTTCCAGACACTGGAATATATCATACTCCCTGAAGCTAAATTGGTGGAAACTGATGGATTCCCATGAATTAAAAGCATGATTATACCAGACCGCGAAGAATTTTCTCTGGTCCCAGGTTCCAATCTCCACCTTTTTCACCTTTGCCACCCAGAAGCAATGGTGGGTTTGGTTCAGAGAGGTCTGATTGCATCTGCACGCGCAGTAGCCATGGGTTGTTTGTCTCGCCAAGTCATGAATAAGGCAGAAAGAAACTAGTTGGTCCTGGAGATCATATCTGGGTTTTTGGAGGATGATCAGAAAAGCTAGGACTCACGGCCCAAAAAACTAGGAAAATTAGAAAGGTTATATACTTATATTTGAGTGTCCCATATTGGATCTATACATATACATGGACCAGAGATGTTTATTACTACGGCAACAAAGCGAGATATAGAATGTTATTTGTCCGCAACAGAGAAATTGTCAGTGAGAGAACCAGGTGGATACACTACAAAAAAAGAGTCTACTAGCAAGGCTCAAATACTCTCGCAAAAATTCAAATATCGTCGCAAAAAGTTATTAGTGAGGGCATATAGCCCTCGAAGGCCGTCGTATTTGCTTTTGTTGTTAAAAGAGATTTCGCGACCATACATTCGCAAATAAATAATTTACGAGGGCAATCCATCGTCGTTACTGAACAAATCCGCTCTCACAAATATATTACCAAACAACGAGAAAAGTCGATGACTTATTTTTAGCGAGGGAGAGTAGTCGTTGTTAACAACTATTTGTGAGGATTTTTATACCCTCTCAATTAGTTATTTGCGAATTTCAAATTAACAACATACTTTTTAGAGACAAATAATGTCGTCAGTAAAAATTATTTGTAAGGGCTTTTAACCCCTGGTAATTAGTTAGAAATAATAGTGACGACATTAAGCTGTCACTTAAAATGTTTTTGTAAGGGGTTAAGAGGCATCGTTATTCTATAAATTGTGAGGGACTTTGTCGTCACTATAAAATTATTTATGACCAAATTTTTATGTCATCGGTGATAATATTTTATATAATTTTTGAAATATTTTATTATTTATTTATTTTTAATTATTTTATATCATTTTTTTTAACTATCATGTTAAGATAGTATAATAATTACTAAAAATTGATCAATTGAAAGATAAAAATTCTTGTAAGTTCAAACTTTAAAATATATAATATACAAAGAAATCCTAAAATTAAACCTTGTTTTAAACTTAAACAACTAGAATTATGACAAGATCTATACTAGTCTTCCTCTGAGTTACCCTCCAAGCTGTTTTCAACCTCCCTCGTGTGATTGATTGAGTTGTCCTCTTCATCTCTACTAGTATCATCCTTAAAAAAAAATAAATAAACAAAACATTAAACATAATTCATACACTAGAACATTAGCTTTTATAAAAATAATAACAAATAATGGTTAAAGAGAGTGCAAGAGAGATAGAGAGAACTCATGACATGTATTTCATTTATACTCACCCGCTAATCTTCATCCATCCATTTATCCCCCATCTTTTTCCAAAAGAGTGTAGGAATGAAGGAAGGACCATTCTTATAACGATCTTCTTTCTCTGTGTACTTCTTAAAAATAGGATTTTTAATGTGAAACATCCAATCAGAATAACAGCATTTCACCAATTCTACAAATTCTTTCTTCACTTCCTCATCTGGTTGCTTATGCTTAAAATGTTGAGCTCTATAGCAAGCATATAGAGTTTCGAGCTCAGATCTTGGGTATTCACTAAAAGTCATCCAAGCTCCATTTAGTTTTTGGTGAAAAGAATAGTAATCTCTCGAGTAGCTTTTGGTGTGATGATTTTGCCTTTACTTTTACCTTTCCTTGCCATGTCTGCCTTTTTTTTTTTTTAATAAGCCCTTGCCACGTCTACCTACTATTAGTTAGTATTAATATGATAAAAGTATATAACATAAATATGTATTTCCAATATGATTGTGTTAAAGACATAACCCACTAGTAAAAGATGATACTCTAGTATAAGATGATACTAGACCTTATCCTCAATCCAACAATACTTATTGCTACAATCAACACACAAATAATTGTTTTGCATATCTTTATTTATTGAATGTTTAATGCATACTTAAGAAAATTTTCAACCCCATTAATATATCTAGTAGAATGATGCATCCAAAATTTATCAACTGACATTTTATCTACTCCCTATAAAGCATCATATTATATAACTAACAACAATAATGGTTGCTAACACATGTATAATTATGCACTCTTAAAAATAACTAGCACAGTTAACATTGGGTCTTATAAAATAGAAATATCAAGGGTTCGCATATTTGGCCACAAAATAGAAATATCAACACAACCTAAAGCAAATCTCAAGCCAAACAATTGAGATTGGACAAATATGTTGTCAACATCGTCATCCTAATTAACTTTTTCAAGTAATCTATAGATTTTCAGCTCACTACAAGCCTTACACATTTAAAACTCACATCAGAGAACTCTACAAAATTTCCGCATTTAACATTCCTTATAGCGTTCCAAAAATTACCACAATATATATTTTTCCAATAAGATACAAAAGTTTGTATTTTCATGTAAAAAAAAAAAAAAACTAATTATAAAAACATATATAAATAAATAGCTTCAATCAATATCAATATAGATATATATGACTAATTATTTTATGGGTTTATTCTAAAAGAAAACATAGATAATAAATTGAACTTTGTATTATATGCTTAATTTAAATGACCAGCCCTTGCAAAATTCTTCTTAAGTCCACAAAAACCAATGCGACTTGATCCAAGTAGAGGGAGAAAAGGAACTCTTGTGTTAGAGCTGTGAAATTATAGAACATAACAAACAACTTTCATTATAATATAACTTTGTCAATAATATTGGTTAATAAGGCGGGTATGAGGATCTGAATTATAACACATGAAATCAAGTCAATCAAAGAAATTAAATTAACTTGCATTATATACATAACTAATAAAAAATTCGTCTCTTCCCTCAAAAAAAAAAAAAAAAAACTAATAAAAAATTCAAACAGGACAACAAAGCATGCATAGTCCTAAAACACATAACAGAGGATAAGGAATTGTTTAGACTCAAACATACATGTGGTATAAACTTATAGTAAGCAATCATCAAAGAAAAATAAGCACAATTTAACCCCCCACCCCAAACATGCATGATTGATGACATGACTATTAATCTTTGATTCCCTTGAAATTTTTTAATCATGACAAATATATCAAGATAATATAATCTAACGGTAGATTTGTCAAAATTCACATTGAATTAAGAAATATAAGATTGGATTCAAGTTACATCTGATGTAACTCTAAAAAATGTAACACCAACCAATAATTTATTATTGAATTCATATTTTGAAAATCCAACCGTTGGATTACATGTTCTATATGTTCTTAACATGCATGCCAATTTTCATGCCAATCGGGTGTAATTTACCATTTGATCTTTAAACTCATCTTTTATGCATTATTTTAAACTACAAAAACTTGAATTTAGACAATTGATTGATGATATGTCTATTAATCTTTGATCACCTTGAAATTATGTAAACATGAAAAATATATGAAGATAATATAATCTAACAATAGATTTATCAAAATTCACATCGAATAAAGAAATATATGGCTAGGTTCATGTTACACCTGATGTAACTTTAAAAAATGTTACACCACCCAATAACTTATTATTGAATTCATATTTTGAAAGTCTAACCATTGGATTACATTTTCTATATGTTCTTAACATGCATGCCAATTGTCATGCTAATCGGGTGTAATTTACCATTTGATTTATAAACTCATATTTTATGCATTATTTTAAACTACTAAAATTTGAATCTAGACAATTGATTGATGACATGGCTATTAATTTTTGATCACCTTGAAATTTTGTAAGCATGAATAATATATGAAGATAATGTAATCTAACGGTAGATTTTCAAAATTCACCTCGAATTAAGAAATATAGGGTTGGGTTCGAGTTACACTTGACATAACTTTAAAAAATGTTACATCACCTAATAACTTATTATTGAGTTCATATTTTGAAAATCTAACCGTTGGATTACATTTTCTATATGTTCTTAACATGCATGCCAATTTTCATGCCAATCGGATATAATTTACCATTTGATCTATAAACTCATATTTTATGCATTATTTTAAACTACTAAAATTTGAATCTAAATAATTGATTAATGACATGGCTATTAATCTTTGATCAACTTGAAATTTAGTAAGCATGAAAAATATATGAAGATAATGTAATCTAACGGTACATTTTTCAAAATTCACATCGAATTAAAAAATATAGGGATAGATTCAAGTTACACCTGACGTAATTCTAAAAAATGTTACACCACCCAATAACTTACTATTGAATTCATATTTTGAAAATCCAACCGTTGGATTACATGCTCTATATGTTCTGATCATGCTTGCCAATTTTCATGCCAATTGGATGTAATTTACCATTTGATCTATAAACTCATCTTTTATGCATTATTTTAAACTACAAAAACTTGAATTTAAACAATTGATTGATGACATGACAATTTATATTTGATCACCTTGAAATTTTATAAGCATGAAAAATATATGAATATAATGTAATCTATCGGTAAATTGGTTAAAATTCACATCGAATTAAGAAATATAGAGTTGAGTTCAAGTTACACGTGATGTAACTCTAAAAAATGTTACATCACTCAATAACTTATTATTGAATTCATATTTGAAAATCCAACCATTGGATTACATATTCTATACGTTCTTAACATGCATTCCAATTTTCATGCTAATCGGATGTAATTTACCATTTGACATATAAACTCATCTTTTATGTATTATTTTAATGGGAAGAAATTTTTATTCACTTTTGAGAGAGAGAGAGAGAGGGAGAGAGTACAAAAGGCAGAAATTCTTGAATTTTAGGCTACCATTTTGAAGTTGAAAGTGCTATCATTTTTTTTTATGGGTACAATTGTTTAGAAAATAAGTACAGGCCTTTCTTATATAGGATGTAGATAAAATGTTTTTTTTTTAGATTGTAAACAAAAGGTTCATCTAAAGAATACAAAGTGCTATATGTTTATGCATTTTTTTTTCTTTGAATTTTAGAATAACTTTTATCTCCAAAAAAAAAAAATATTTTAATAATTTTTTGCGAAGGTCAAACGTGGCCCTCACAAATAATTTAGTATTAGTAAGGGCATATTTTTAATCCACACAAAAAATAAACTTTTTGCAAGGGATTTTTATTGTCCCTTGGAAATAATTTGGTGGGAACATTTCTCTCCAAAAATTTTGACATTTTAATGATTATTTGTGAAGGTCGATCCTAGCCCTCGCAAATAATTTAGTATTAGTGACAGCTTTTTTTTAACCGTCACAAATAATACACTTTTTGCGAGAGATTTTGAATTGTCCCTCACAAATAATATGGAGGGAAAATTTCCCTCCAAAATATTAGTTTTTGTGACCGCTATATCACATAATTGCGACAGCTTTTCTTGCTGGTCACAAATATTTCACATTTTACCAAGTATTTGCGAGGGTTTTATTTTGCCATCGTAAATAAGATTTTTTGAGAGGATTTTTTGGGTCCGTCAAAAATTCTTAGTCGCTGATTGGCATTTTTCTTGCAGTATAGCTTTTTTTTTTTTTTTTTGGCATGTCTTTCCCTAGAAATTCAGGCTAAAGTCATATCTTACCAAACCCTTTTATTGTTATAATTAAATTGAAAAATGCTTTGTACACAACATTTCATAACATGTAAATAATATTTTCACAAAATTTTTACAATAAATCCTAAGTAGCCATTTGTTATTGTTTTAATAATATTAAAAAAGTAATTTCAGTAGTAGTTTCAAATTATAACCAATAACAACTTACCACATAAGATTTATTGTGAAAATATTGTGTACATAACATTTTTCAATTAATTTATACTTTTTAACTGAATATGTGAGTAGAGTGACTAAATTTGAATGTGCTTTTTATTTGCTATTTGTTGAGTGAAGACTAGGGGCATGAGCCAATTAGCGGGTAGCAAATGCTAATACTAAAAATAATTAAACAATTACATAGAAGGTGATTCTAAAAAAAGAAAACTATACAAGGGGCGTGTGATAGAGAAGTGATTGAGCGAAGATAAAAGTAAATATTAACACAACAAAAATTTTCTTCATACAATTACAAAGACTAATAGTTATCAAATTTGAGTTGAATTGTTAAATAAAATAATTGTAAAATATTATAGACATAAACTTATAAATAAAAGTATTCTTCAAATTAATTATTAAAATTCACTTAACAACAATAATCAATATGTTTATTGTATTTAGAATATAATATATGATTTTCAAGATTTAATTTTAGCAACAGTAATTATTATATTCATTGTATTAAGAAATAATTTGCCAAAAGAACTTATAATTTATCTTTTATTCTCATGTAAACTACAAGCTTTGTAAAAGGAAAGTGTAGGTAAACTGCAAGATTTTTCTCTTGACTAAGATACATCCTTTTATTGAACCCCTAAAAAAAATCCTAGAAACACTATTTCATCCATACTACACTATTAGTTTATGAGATTTTTAAAGTATCTTACGAACAGAGAGTGAAATAATATGTCACTTCATTTTATATATATTTGCTTAGTTTCCATGTAACTTACACTCGAAATGACCATTTTAAATTTAAAATAAAGTGTACAACGAGAGGCGTGTTCGAATAAGAATTTCCATGTGAAATATTAGACCATCTTCACGCGGAATGACTCCAATATATAAATTTTAGGTGAAGTTTAAAATTTTACAGTAGTTTCGTTGTATTAATGTAATGTGAACTCTGGAGAATATGACATACTAATTAAGAAACAAGACAAGGAAGGTAAATTTCTTCGCAATTAAGGTTGCCCTTCCTGCCATGCCTTCGCAAGTAAGGTATATAAAGAAATTCCTCTCTAGATGTGCAGGAAAGTATCATGCACGTTTCTGGGTAATGCTTTCAGACTTGACTTATAGCTTTAATTTGGATGAAATTTTCTTAGGAAAATCCTAAGGTTAGGATTGTTTATAAAACCCAGCAGCCTCAAAATGTTTGATATTAGTTTCAAATCTGAAAAAAAATAAAAAAATAAAATAAAAAGGGAGTCTGCCAAGTGCCATCCTTAAAGAACTTGGTGTATTTTTCTTTGAAATGAGGTATTTGGTAGTAAAACTTCTTCCATATTTTCCCATCATGTTTATCACATATACTTCTTGCACCATGGGCACCATGTTTATGCTTCTTCCTCATGAACAAGTGGATGAAAGTCTAGTCCCAATTTTGGTCTTCAAGGACAGACCAATTGCATATCATGCCTTCCTAATCTCCATAATGATCTCGTTAACCAGTGCCTTTAGTGTGTTGTTGACCCAACACAGGCCAAGAGTTGAAAGATTTTGCAGGGTTTATGCTATGGCTTCCACGATATCAGCTTTATCAATACTCTTGTACGCCACAATTTATTGGGGTTTCAGGTATCCTCCTCATTTAGCAGAACATGAAGTTAGGATATGGATGAAGAAATACACTACTCTTTATTGGTAATTACATTTGCAACCCCAAATTTCACCTTGCTCGTACAGGGTGAAGGAAAGTATGTCATTTGAGTAGTGTTTATTTATTTTTTATTATTATTATTTTTTAAATCTACCCGATGACCCCAAAAAAAAAAAAAAATGTACTGCTACTATTCATTTAGAAAATATAAAATAAAATGTACTTACTGCTTAGAGAGAATCTTGCTCCATTGCTTGAAACGATTTAATGTCACATATGTCCGTGGAACTAGAAGAGCCTTCATTTTGTACTATGAACTTTGGAGTTTTCTATTTATCTTTAATTACTGGATGAACACTTATGGTGTGCTATGTAATTTGGATACTAATAAAGTGACAATTAATGAGATATTTTTTTTTTTTTTTTTTTTCGCCAAAGCTTCAAATTGTTCATTAAGTCTAGTTAACAAAATTGGTGCCTAAAAAGAGTAAAGTTAAAATCGTTGGTATTTGGAACTTATCTTTTCCAACTTATTATTACGTGGCAATGATAAGACTGTTCATTTACGTTTTTTAAATCAGCCATATGTGTAACTAAAACAATATTAGAATGGATTTTTTAATCACCACATCATGGTTGAAGTAAGATAGCACTAAACATGTTTGAATTATTATTTTTTTAATAATAAACATGCCAATCTACAAGAGCTATTCATAGCTCATCCAAATTTCCAATGCTTGCCCAGTTATGATGAGCTAAGAAGCACGGACATAGACTTGAGTACTAGTACGATATAGTAATACGGTAAATTAAAAAAAAAAATTAAAAATAAGACATAGTGAGGATATTTATATTAATTAATTTTAAATAAATATTTTTTTAATATATTATTAAAATTTTATTTTTCATATATTTTTAAACAAATTTCAATTTAAAAGCAATAGTAAATAATAAAACAACTCCATAGGTATTAAAATCTTATAATTCCCAAATTTAAAAAAAAATAATATATATATATATATATTTTTTTTGGCAGGACACGTTAGGGACATTGCATGCAAAAGTGCTTGTGGCGTGTTCATGTCCGATACATGTCCAACAAGGATACGCAGCCCATTCCAAAATGTATGTGCTTTCTAGATAATAAGTCAACAACAAACCAAGTTCGTATTCATATTGGCTCCAGTTTCTCAAATTTTTTTTTTTTGAACACTCCAGTTTCTCCATTTTTGTGCATCCAAAGAATTTTACCAAATAACTTATGGCCTGTTTGGAAGTTTAGAAAGGGAGGAGAGTAGAGGGGAGTAGAGGGAAGTAGAGGGAAGGAGAGTAGTGGGGAGGAGAGTAGAGGGGAATAGTTCTCCTCCACCTTGTTTGGATGTTTTTAAAATTAGTAAGGGGGAAGGGAGTAATTAACCCTTCCCCTTGTTTGGATGTTTTAAAAATTAGGATGGAGATGAGAGGAAATTATTAAAATAGACAAGTTTACCCCTATTTGAAAATGGACTTGCAACATTGGTCTATGATTAATTTGTTAGAAAGGATAAATTAGGGAATTTACTTGGACAATAATTTATCTACTCTACTCTCCTTCCAAATCTCTCCAATTTGGGGGAATTAAAAATAAGGGGTTAGAGAGAGTTGAAACCCCTCCAAATCCCTCCCCCTCCTTCCTTAAAAAACTTCCAAATAAGGTAATTGAATTACTCTCCCTCCCTCTACTCTACTCCCCTCATTTTTTAAACATCCAAACATGCCATTAGAGAATTAATAGTTAGCCTAAAAAGATTGCAAGCAATATCACCAAATGAAATGATAAGTATGCACAAAGTTAGCTCAAATTAGGGGCGACAACACAGAAAATAATTAAAAAATTGAAGTTTTTTTCTATATCAATGAATTTCATGATTTGGCAATGTGATTTACATTGGGGGCGGTGGAAAATATGGCGGTGGCGTCAGTTAGCAGAGTGGGAATTGGGAGATGTGAAAATAGCGAGAAGTTATGTATCAGACACAAGAAAATATGAAAAATATGTTCCAAAAATATTTAACGCCAAAATGTAAAAACCCACTTTGATTAAGATTTTAGTTCAACTGATACCTCCGAATAATTTTCAATGAAAATGTTCAGATTCAAATCCTGCCTTCCCAATATGATTGTTATTATCGAATTATTAAAAAAAAAAATTCCAAACTTCTTAAACATATCTGCACCTGGGACCTAGTTGGCAAACAAAAAAAGATTGAGATAGCCTCTTGGTCTAATGATACGTAGTCCAAAAAATAGACAAGCAATTCAAATATTTTTTTATGACGTAGTTGAAGTCCAAAAAATCACATTTATTATCATATCAGTTTGTATTTTGTAAGTTTATGTTTTAAAACTTGTACTGATTTTAACATTTTCCATTCTTGAACTTTTCCTTATAGGTAAATGTCAAATTACATCCCTAAAATTTGATAATATTTGGATTTTACATCCTAAAGTTTCAGAATTTAGATTTTACTCCTTGAAGTTTAGGGGTGTTTGGATTTTATACTCTAATGTTTTAGAGTTTAGATTTTATCCCTTAAAATTTGGAAGTATTTAGATTTTACACCACAAAATTCTAAAACTTTAGATATAAAATCTAAACACCTCTAAACTTTAGAAAGTAAAATTCAAACATTCCTATTTAGGGGACAAAATCCAAATTCTAAAATGTTAGGTTGTAAAATCCTAATGCCGCAAAACTTCAAGGGATAAAATCCAAATTTTAAAATTTTAAAGTGTAAAATTCAAACACTGAAATTTTAATTATGTAATTTACAATTTACTCTTCTCTTTATTGAAAAGCCTCTAATTATTTTCAACTTTGCTTTGATGTCATCACATTGGTTTGTTTCTCAAAATTTTTTTTTTTTTTAATTTATTGAATTTTTTTTCTTGGTTTATTTTTTTATTATTATTATTATTATTTTTTCTGTTCATGTATTCATAAGAGTCGTAGAATTGCACGTGTTTTATCCAAGAGGGAGTTTTTTTTTTTTGGAGAAACATCCAAGAAGGAGTTTGAAAGATAGAGTTGGCGGTGAAAATCATTGAAGAGATTAATTAGTATAACATATATAATCACTACAAAAAACGCGTATCAGATCTGCGTTTTTTAAAAATGCGGGTACTGTTTGAGCTGCGTTCATTGGACGTATGGCTATGTTTACTAAACACAGCTATAGACCAACTCTAAAGCTGCGTTTTGTGATGATGAGGCTGCATTTATCTTGGTAGGACTGGAACTGCGTTTTATCTTGGTAGGACTGGAACTGCGTTTTAAAAAACGCAGCTCTAGACCATTTGAGGATTTATTTGATTTTATTTTTTTCAATATCCCAGAGCTGCGTTTGTTAAACGCAGCTTCAACACTTATATAGAGGTAGCGTTTGGCCTCTGCGTTTTGAGTGTGCGTCTGCGTTCAAGTTTTTCCTCTTTTTTTTTTTTTTTTTTTTTTTTTTTTTTTCCCGGCCAGTGAACAGTAAAATCACATGATTTTACTGTGCAGAGACAAAAAACACTGTTTATACACTGTTTAGCACTATTCACAGCACTGTTCACGCACTAAAAAATATTAAAAATGGGTCCCACGGTACTATTTACACATTTAAAAATTATTTTGCAACAGTATTTTCAGTTTTCAATTTTCAGTTTCAGCAGCAATAAGTTCAATCCAAACGGACCCTCTGCGGTGGATTAAACGCAGGTCCAGACATGTTTAAGCTGCGTTTAATCAAACGCAGCTCTAGGTTTGCTATAAATTGAAAAAACTCCTAAATTTCAACACAATTGAAAAAACCCTAAATTGAAAAACACTCTCAGCCTATAGCTCTCAACCGAGCACCCGATTCCTAATCTCGGCGCCGTGCTCTCAACCCAATACCCACAAACCTCTCTGTCTCTTTCTCTCTCATCGATCGTCTCTCTCATGGGAATCGTTTTCCTCATCGATCTTCGTCGACTTCACCGATGCAAGGAAAAAGGGCTTTCCAACGGCTCCAATCAAAACCCATTTCAGGTAAGCTTCGAAACCTATTTTTGATTTTAGTTTTAACGTTTCTGTCGGTTCTTTCATTCTTGGCTTTTAAATCAAAAACTTGTATCGAAATCACAATCGTCCAATACCATGACTTCAGTCGTCGAGATCGACGGTCACCAGCTAGTCAACGCTCTCCAACCCCTTTCTATCCAGGACCATGATGATGATGATCGTGATCAGGTACGCTTCTCTTTGATCCCAATCTTTCGAACCCAGATCTAGTTTTTGATTATCCTTCTTTTCTTTTGAAAGTTTTGTTGTTGAATAAGCTGTGTTTGGTTGCCAAGAAAGTGTAGGATTTGGAAAAGAAAATAGAATAAATAGTATGTTGTGCGTGTGTGTTTTTGTTTGATTGTGGAAAACTAGGCTAATGGAAATGAAGTTTGACATTTTTTTTCTTGCATTTTAACCAAACAATAGATTAACAGCTGGTTATAATAATAGAAGAAAAGTTGGAATGCAAATACAATGTTCAATACAAACTTTGTTCTTTTTTTTTTATGGGAAATTTGAATGATTTGTTATGTGTATTCACTTGGGTTTTGAGAATCATGGTGGGATATGTGCTGATTCCAGTTAAGAACAGTGTGGTTGTTTGTTAAAAGGTTCTTATATGTTGGTCCCACCGATTAGTTTACCGAAGACATTTTTAGCTAATGGTTTTGAGTATTGAGTACAACTATACCTGGCAAATGCATAGGAAACTTCTTACTTAGCCAAAATAATCTACTTTTAGATTTGAAGTGATTCAAGGAGCGCAAAGACAATTTTATGTTAATTTGGTTTATATAATTTTAGAAGTCAAATATATTTTTCTCTTGGTTTGTTCACTGTTATTCTAGGTCTTCTTATCTAATTAAGTTTTTAGCATTTTATATAATTTCTTAAGAGTTTTGGGACTATGCTTGGTTGTTGTATTTAATTTCCTAGAGTTAAGGTTGTTTTCGTTAGTAAATAATTGGCTTTGACCCAAGTTAGTTGTCAGTAAAGTGGCCAAACTTGTAAAATCCATTTCAGCTGTAAGTATATTCCTTCTTACACATTATATATGTAAAATGATTCTTTTGGTTGTCTGGCAATTGTGTTGTTGTAATGTAATGTGTGGACTTTGGATTTTAATTAGTTACTAGTTGCATGCACTTAATGGTCATTTGATTGCTATTCAGCACTTGAAAGAATTGTCTGACAGCCTTACTGTAATTTAAAAGTACAATTACTGAGATATCTATATTTGGGCCCTGGTACATGTCATGAATCCTTTTCTTCGTCTGCTTCTGGTGTTTCCTATGGAAGTCCGCTTGAGGTCTTGGATATGAAATCCATGTATTTTACACACTAGTGAAATCTGCATCAAATTGCATATTGGCATTATGAAATTGTTTGACCAGTCAATGGACAGACTGTGCATATTAAATGACCAGTCATTGGTTTTAAAATTTATTTGGCTTAATGAAGCGTTGTTGGGATGAAATCCATTATTCATAGCTCAAACTCCTGCATTGTTAAACTGGAATAGCCAGCTGTTTACAGCCTTACTGAGGCATTGAGGTAAGTCGTTGAAATTGCAGGGCCTGCAATCTTTTTGTTACCTTACCTCTGTAGGTATTACCGAACTTACTTTAATTAAATATTGCTCTTGAGACAAAAATTTTATAAACAAATGATGATTAAAAATGCACGTAATTGTAGACACTAATACAGGTCATGTCAATATTCCGGCCACAGTTATGCATTTTTTAGAAGGGAAGACAAATAGGAGAATGTTTGCAAATAGCATATTAGTCAGGTCTTTTTTGTTTAACTTAGTGGTTGTTAATGTTTGTTTTTGCAGCTGGTGGAGAATCTTCACCTGAATTCACAATATCATCTCTTATGTTTTTTTTTCTAGAAATCATTTTCTTGTTTCTTACATAAAGTGTACCTTGTACTTTACATCTTAAAGTGAAATAAATAGTTATTACCCATTAAAAGCATGTGTATGTAGTTCTATAATCTGTACTTGTAAAAAAAAAAAGTAGTTCTATAATCCGCTAGAAAAGTTTCTGCAGATCACTTTACTTTACTTATATTTTTTGGTGATAGGATCCAAGGGAGAAGGCTAAATCAGAGACAAGGGATTGGTTGAACAATGTGGTATGAAATTAAGTGTTTTGATTCATATGACTTGTCTAATTCTAGCTTGTATGTGTTTGTGAAGCTGCATGCGTATTTTCTGCCCATAGAACTAATGTAGAATTGTTATTAATGGAATATGGGTGAGCATTGTTTTTGTGCTAGTTTTTATTAATTGTTATGGCTTATGAGAGAGCATTGGTTTTGTGCTAAACTGGCCTAATGTGGAGAGCGGTCCCCCTTCATGATAAGGGGAACTCATGGTGGCTTTCCAAAGCAAAATTGTTAGTCTAGAGTCTAGACAACTCTTTTTCTTTATAAAACAGATCATCTATTTTGTTCTGGTTTATAATTTTGAGAAAGTCACCACCTGTAATATGTAATTAAGTACATTTTAGTTGCTATTTAATTTAATTTTTTTTAAGTGAAATTTGAAAGCGGTTTGTTCAGGTTAACTTGTATGTGACAATTATAAATACAGAGGATTAGATATAACATAAAAGCCAGACTTTTCAGCCATGCAACCATTGCCACATGATACTCGAATCATTCTGTCCACTTCTTTAAAATATATCCCTTTGTTTTCATCTCCCACCCTATTGACAGGCCTCTTTGTTGGTGTCAATTTTCTTGCACTTATATGCTTCTACCACTTTGTTTTAGGATAAGTTAATTAATCTACTTTTTATTTGTTGTTGGCTTGGTGGTGATTATAGTCTTGCATTATGTATTTCAGGCTTTATTTGTGTGGTTTTAACTAACTTAATACTTTCTTTTCCCTTATTGTTAGCTGGATACGTGTTTAAAATATTAAAATATGTGTCTGGGTTGTGTTTATTTCAGGCTGCATTTTCCGATTTCAACCAACTCCAGGGCTGTCCTACATGTTTTTCCTACTTCCATTTTCTATGATAATTGACTTGACTTATTGCAACTATTCAGAACTTAATATCATCAATTTGTTAAATTACAACCTGTGTAATTTTAAGCTTGTTCAGTATTGTCATTTATTTTCATTTAGAATTTATTGGTGCTTTTCTCCTTATTATAACTTAAAAATCTTTTCTTTTCTTTTTTTTGGTTCAGTATTTTCATTTAGGATTTTGATCATGCTTCTTGTTGGTATTGGACAGGTATATTCCTCTTATTGGTGTGGGGCAGGTAGATTGATGCCAATGCTTTTGTTGCCAAGGGAGAATTATATAGGTTATTGGTTTGTCCTGTAATTGCCATTAGTTGGGTTTTTCTGTGAATGAAATGCTTTTAACTTACGTTTTTTAATTTTTCATCATTATTCATATAATATGTTGCTGATTGATTTCCTATTCAAAGAAAATGAGTGAGTAGATGCCATCAAGACGTCTTTACAAGCTTGTGGTGCTCTCTTTGTTGTTTTATGAACACAATGTTGATAATTTAATTTTGATTGTTTACAGGAGGCAAAACTGATTTCCCTATCAGTCTGATAAAGGATTAATCTGGTGTTCCTGATTTCATGTTGCATGGTAAGTGCTGCTTATGAGTGAGTGTTTTAAGACAATCTGGAGGGAGGGAAGTTGGATAACTTTGTGGCTTCTAAGTTGTGGTTTTTATTGCTTTTTCTTGGCTGGTCCTGATTTTAAAATTGTATGGTATGGCACATTTACTGATTTATATATCTAACATCACTTTCATCTATGTCTAATCGTTATCAATTCTATTATGCACCAATTATAACTAAACACATATATTTGTGAGATACGTATGGAACATGAGCTTAATTTATTATGTAAAATATATCCAAGAGTTCAAACAAGTGATTACAAAGCATAAGATGGTTTGCTATTAGTGTTTGTTTGTGAACAATGGTTCTTTTTAACTTTGTGAGTGTAGGAAAATGGTTTGCTACTTGTGTTTTTTTGTCTCAAATTTTGTTCTTTATGGACTTGAACCTTAAATTTCTGCAGGGAGCAAACTTATGTAGGGAAGTGATGGTAGGCATGGCAAGACTGGAACTTTGAGGTCAGTTGGGAAGTGTTGTTGCTGCTTGCTGGCTATCTATACTTCTTCATGCAATTAGAATGTAAAAAACTCCTTGTAAAGATTTTTTGTGATGTATAGGATCTTTTGTCGGTAGAACTTACAAACTGATATATTTTTTGTTGGGAACTAGCAAAATTTTGGCAATGAACTTCAGAAAAATTAGTATTTATTATCTGTTGGGAACTTGTTTTGTATTTCTTCATGCAAATTTGGGCAGGAATTTGAGATTTAGCAAGGGAAAAAATGTTTATAGCAGCGTTTTTATAAACGCAGCTATTAATGAGTTTATGTGCTTAGTTTTTTTTTTTACTTGCGTGCTTATGAGAAACAAGAAAAGAATTGATACAATATTTTTTAGTGGATTGTATTCGGCAGAATTATAAATTATTATTTATGTGCAAATCGATTGTGCATGCATAAGTCTCCATTTGGTGGATTTGTTGTTTAATAGATAAAATTTTCAATTTCCAGGCGAATTATATTCATTTGTTTTCCTCTGCAGTTTTATATATAGGTTTGGTTTCTTGTTAAGACATATTCAGCTCTCTCAAAATGTTTTACAGGACCGTCGCCTCAAGAAAAGATTCTTCCCATTTCAATCAACGATGAGCTTCCGAATTCTGATTCCTCAAGCCCCTTCATGAGAACAATCATTTACTTCATCAGTTCATCTGCGTCATTGCACTGTTAATTATTTCATTTTTATTTTTTCTTCCGGACGGGTTACTAGTTCCAGTCCTCTTCAAAGACCAACCAAAATACTATTATATGTTACTAATTTACATTGGGTTCGCTGTGGGTTAGTGGGTTCCAGCTAGTTCAATTGGTAAAATCTCTGATAGTTGAATAAGAGATCTGGGGTTCAATTCCCGCCTACACGAAAAACTGATTGGTGTTTTTATTTGATGATAAAGAGCTATCATTAGGAGTGGACATCATAGGTTAAAACTCTCTCAAAAAAAAAAAAAGGTTCGCTGTGGGTTTCTTTCGTGCCGTGATCATCAAACACACGCCCGAGCCAATGCGAAAAGATGTAAGAGCATTGAGTATTGTTACCAAGTTCTCCATGTTGTCAACACTAGTAATTGTAACACTCCTGTGTTTTGCTAGGTTATCATGAACATGGTTTATCTTTATCTTTTTTTAATTATTTATAAGAAGAAAAAAAAATCTTAGAGTGGTTTCTATATATGGAATTTCTGCCTTTCTTTAACCTTTTTTTTTTCAAAGCTTTTAAATATGCTTATTTATTAAGCTATGTTATGTTATGTTATCTGGGTTCTTTGTTTTGTGGTTTTATTTCAATTTCATCAAAAACTCTTTCATCACAACAATTTCACAATTATCCATATAGTAAGATGATAATGGTAGATAATAAAATAGTGTTTTGGGATCGCC
This sequence comes from Quercus aquifolioides, assembly GCA_019022515.1. NCBI lineage: Eukaryota > Viridiplantae > Streptophyta > Magnoliopsida > Fagales > Fagaceae > Quercus > Quercus aquifolioides. Next base: position 178,138 of record JAFHAW010000061.1, read on the forward strand.
CTACTATGTGGGAGCTAGATCATAGTCCTAACTAATATTTGGGATCGCCTTACTATCTTAACTTCCACCTATGCTTTGGTGATGTGAGACTAGGACAAATCATTTTGATCGTGCATTTTGCTCAAAGCTCAAAAACAACAAGATGTAGTAGCAAATATGGCAATTTCATCTCAAATCCCTCTAACTCACCAAGTAAACACATATGTGCTAGTTGTGGCCCTTGTGGGTATGTGCGGGCAAGCTTTTCATATGGGAATTCTCTATGGGTTAAGCAAATTAGAATACAATTCCTTCAGGTGATCAGACAACATGAGAAGTATTTAGGCTTACCCTCATTGGTTGGCAGGCACAAGCGTAATACTTTTAGTGAGATAAAAGAAAAATTGGGTAAGAAGTTGGAGGGTTGGAAGGAGAAGATGTTGTCCAAAGCGGGTAAGGAAATTTTAATCAAGGCAGTGGCACAGGCTATTCCTACGTATACCATGAGCTATTTCAAAATTCCAGACTCATTATGCGATGAACTTACTACTTAGGAATCTCTGGTGGGGACAGAAGCGAGATGAAAAGAAGATGGCTTAGTTGAGCTGGGAAAAATTATGTAAGTCTAAGGAGGAAGGTGGTATGGGGTTTAGGCAATTAAAAGAATTTAATTTAGCCCTTTTGGCTAAACAGCGTTGGCAGCTTCAGATGAAACAGGACTCTTTGGTGTATCGGGTCCTCAAGGTGAAGTATTTTCCTAATTGTGATTTTATTGATGCTACTATTGGCCATAACCCCTCTTTTACTCTTTTACTTGGAGAAGTATAATGGCGGAGCAAAGGCTGGTGAGGTATGGAATGTGGTGGAGAATAGGGAATAGGGAGCAAGTCCATGTCTGGGGCAATAAGTGGTGGCCTTTCCCTACCACATATCAAGTGTCCTCCCCAAAATTATTTTTGAGTGCTGATACTCGGGTGTGTGTAATTAATAAATAAGTAGGAGGCAATGTGGAAGAATGATGTGCTCAATGTTTTATTTCTGCCTCATGAAGCTGATTTAATTAGCAGGATCCCTCTTAACTCTCAGATGCCAGCTGATAGGCAGATTTGGGCCCTTACTTCCAATGGTATGTTTAGTGTTTGTAGCGCTTACTATGTGCTCTCCAGCTATACAAGGCCTAGAATGGTGGTACGTGCTCAGATGATAGCCTTAATCGGGGGTTTTGGAAGCGTATTTGGCAGCCTTTTGTTCCGCCTAAGGTTAGACAATTTGTTTGGAGGGCCCGCCGTGACATCTTGCCTACAAAAAGGAATCTGATGCGGAGAAATATACTGCAAGATAGTCGGTGTGAGGGCTGTAATTAAGCGGAAGAGACAATTGGACATTTGTTTTAAACGTGCCCTAGAGCTCATGACCTGTGGCAGATTTCTAAATGGGTTTTTTCAGTGGAGACTGAGCAATGCAATTCATTTAAAGAGCTCTTGTGGAGTTTGTTAATGGATGATTGGCCCAAATTCGAGCTTGCTGCTATGATGGGGACATGTGCATAGGCGCTATGGCATAATAGGAATGAAGTTCATCTTGGAGGCGTTAGAAAATCTGGTACCATTCTGTTGCAGTGGGCTTTGCAATATTTAGAGGAATTTTATGCAGCTTCAGACCTCCCTTCCTCTTCCTTGGGTTTAGTTGTCCAGGGACAAACTTGGTCTCCTTCGATGGGTCGCTCATATAAGGTTAATGTTGATGGCACCACATTTTCAGAACTTGGAGCTGTTGGGATCGGGGTGATAGTCTGTGATGCGTATGGGCAGGTTATTGCAGCGTTGAGCAGCAAACTCATGGCTCCTTTGGGGGCAATTGAGACGAAAGCAAAGGCTTTGGAGGTTGGGATTCAGTTTGCTAGGGATGTTGGGATTTAGGAGTTCATTCTAGAGAGTGATTTGTTGGTGCTTATTCACTCACTTCTGGGGCTGTCCTCTCCTCCATCTTCAGTGGCTTTGGTGGTGCAAGGTTTATTGGAATTTTGTGGGGAGTTTCGTAGTGTTTCCTTTTCTCATGTTCGTCGTCAAGGCAATAAACCGGCTCATCTTTTAGCTAAACATGCCAAGGGCATCGTTGATTTTTCTACTTAGTTGGAAGAGAGTCCTTGTTTCTTAGAACAAGCTCTTTCGAATGATGTAATTTCTTTTGCTAGTTCTTAATAAAGTTGTTGGTTTTCACATTGAAAAAAAAAAAGAAAAAAAAAGAAAATGCAAATTATCGTAGTATTTGTTTTGTCGAGAACCAAGAAAGTATGTCTGCTTTTACCATATATATATATTTTTAATGTTTAACCATATTAAAAGGGAAAATTTCCTCTCACACTTGATTAAATCCATTATTTAATTTATACAAATATTCACAATTGAAGCAAGAATGTCCACATTCACTTACATCTTAAAACATGTAAGTGAATGTGAAAAAATGAATGTAAAAAAGTGAATGGGAGAGTATAATTGCTGGTTTAAAAATTCCATCTAATATTTTTAGATTTGGCTTGAATAAGGGAGCACCTTAATGTGCACCACATGGGATTATTTCATATATGACATAAGTTAGCCCTAGTGCTGGTCAAACCTATTGGATGGCAAGAGATTAAGGATGAAGCCTGACTTTGTATCCATTACATTAAGCCGAAGACGGAAGGCCAGTTCCACTATTGTTCAGAATCCGACTGATCCTTGTTCATGTGTTTATAGTCTCCACCTTGTTTGCAAGTTCCCTGATGATCAAACACAAGCACAAGCCAAGGGGTTGAAATATTTTTTCTGGATTATTGCCATGGCTTCCTCGTTTTCAGTACTAGTAAACGGCTTCCACAGCGCATTTTTGCTTCTAGGTCCAGGTTTCAATGGATTTTCTACTGTTGGGTTTCAGTTTCCTTACAAATAGCATTTTTGCTTGAAACACTCTGTTTTATGTGAACATGTGTATATATTTTAAGAGTTTGAATTTGGTAAAAAAGAGGTGTAAAACTCATATTTTATACCATTCAATAAGAGAATGCCACATTAATTTTTAACCTAAAATTCAATATATCCTACCACACATAATAACACCTCATTAAACTCATAGTTAAGTTGAATTTTTCAATAAGTATTAGAATTGATTGAGTATGATTGTACCTATTTTCTAATATATAATATAATGATATAGTATATTGAGATTGAAATGACAAAATTTAGATTTTACACCACATTCTTATTGAATTTAATCTCAAATTTTAATGATTATTAGTAAATTGATTTTCAGTAGATATCAACTGTACCTACAAATTCCAGAGGAACTGTGTAGTCTAACAATTCACTTGTTGCTGCGGCAAAGTCTTCCATATATAACTTATCAGAAAGTCTCACTAAGTCTTGTTGCTTGTTAATAATTGTTTGTATTTTTATTTATTTTAATAAATATAACTATCAACTATTATCCTACCAATTTAATTGGGAGATTTATCTCAATCTTGGAGCACAAATGATGTGGCAATTTTTAATTTGCCAACATAATATGTTAACTTGAAAGACACATGACACAATTTGATTTAATTAATTTCATGACACATAAATTTGTAATTTGTCACTAAAATTTGAGGTAGCCTTTTATTATTAGTTTACTATTTTGAGTTTGGAAATTGGGCAAGTGTCGAAATATTGGTGTTTAGTTTTGTATACACCACATAAAAATAAAAATAAAAATTTGCAATCGGAGTCAAGACCCATCACTTATTTAATGGACCCCATTACAACAGCCTTCATTGCTAAACAGAACTGGTCCCCTTTTTTATAACTTGTATAACCCTGACCCATAATGTATGAAAGCCATCCAAAGAGACATTGGACCAAAGCCCAGGGAGCGACTATCATGAGAAAGCCCATCAAACCGTGCAAGTGTAGACGATATTGGACCAACGTCCATAATGTTGGCCATGACCCATAGGAAATATTGAAGAGGTGGCGCATGTTTGGGGATGGCAATTTTGCTCCGCCCACTTAACCCGCCCCTCCTTGCTTCGCCCCGCACGGGTTTTTCCCACCCCGCAAAGGTGGTGGGGTGGGAATGGGGCAAGATTTTAGCCTCGTATCATAGAGCAAGGCGGGAATAGGTTTAGACTTTTTAGACCCACCCCGCCCCGCCCCTCCCTGTCCTCGCCCTGCTCCGCATTGCTAAGAGTTATAATTGTAGAATTTTCATACCCTAAAACTCTACTATTTAAATAAACATATCAATATTAGCTTATTTTATTCTACTTAATGTGGTTCTCAACCTTTATTTTATTTTACCCATTATAATATACGTTCATCATAGTTCATAGCCTGAGAGTTACCCGGCAAAGTACACCGCAGACAGGAGCATGATTGCTCAGGAACGCTGTATCCCGGTTACCCGGTACTGCCTTGGGAAGTATCGCTGCCGAACATCCCTTCTGAAGTGGGGAGCCAGTTTCAATGCCACTCTCACCACACCCCACTCCCAACTAAACATCCATTTAGCAATAATAACATTGGACCTCCTCTACCACAAACCACAAGAGTAATCATAACTCCCCACTAATTATTAGGCTATAAATATGAGAAGCTAAAGAAGGAAAAGGGGTTGAAAGGTTGACAAAGAAACTGAGGGTAGAAAGAGCGAGAGTGTACCAAGCTAGCACAGTAATAGTAGGAAGAGAGGAAGTAAGATAATTTAGAGGGGAAGGCTATTCCATTGGGTCTCTGTATGAGGAACTACCTAGAGTAGGAAATCCAAAGCTCACATCACAAATAGATTGTGAGCCCAAGTGAGGGTTGGTCCATCAACCTCACTTTTGGCGCGCACAATTATTATTATCTATCTTCTTCTATACTACTTTTAACAAGATTTCTTGTTTGTCCATTTGAATTCCAATGCTTCTATAGAGAAAGATCTTAAGAATTCTGACACTATCACTTTCTCATTTTTAAACACTATGATACTAAACTCCCAAAAAAAAAAAAAAAGTCTCATCTCACGTGTAAAGTGTATGTGATAAGCCTAGTTATTATTATATGTGAATATAATATGATTGCAACATATGCCCACATGCTCAAACAAAATTATATATGCATTTGAACTTTGAAAACACCAATGAATAATTATTTTTGTATACATTTGTTAATTTTCTTGAAAATATTAGCGAAATCTTATATATATATATATAACTAAATTAAAATTATAGAATTATTCATAATTTGAGATACGTTTTATATAAATTAAATTTAAATTTAAATTAAGTATTTACATGGTATCTGAAATTTTTTTTTTCTTATTCATTAATTAATAGATATGTTTTACTTTATTGAAACTTTTAACCTCTTACACATTTAAATTTAAATTTAGAAAAAAATAAATTCATTTACCATTAACAAATAACAATACTAACAAACTTGTACAATACACTATATCTTAAGTATGTATAACCATTATTTGACCCACAAGTATCGAAGAAAAATCCAATATCAAGGATTATTTCAAGACACAATTATTCCAATCAATCTCTCAAAAATCTCTTCAAAAACTTAATTTTCTAGATTGGCCTTAATAGATAGCTCAATCCATATCTATAACGATAAAATATTTTACCAGTTTTGTTAACTGGAAATCACATGACTCTCCACGTTTAATGTATTTTGTTTTAGTGAGATTCTTATTTACTCCATTTATTATCCCGAATTGGTAGGAGTTGTATCCTTCACAACTTCCGGTCTTTAGACTTTAACAATTTAATTCTACAAGTACAGCAAAGAACTTGCAACGCTATCTCCTCCTTCAGATAAACTCTTTTCCTAGACATACTAGTCTTAACTATATAACTTCTAGTAGGAATTAAATTCCTTGACCAACCCTATAAAAGAAGACTTTGATGGCTCCAGGTGAATTTGTAATTTGTCACTAAATTAAAATTTTTTTATATAAGTTTGTTATTTTGCTTGAAAAGATTAACGAAATTTTTTATATTTTGTTAAATATAACTAAATTGTAATATGTTTTTAGCTTATTTATTAATTATTAGATATGATTTTCTTTATTGAAACTTTTAACCTCTTACACATTTAAATTTAAATTTAGAAAAAAATTCATTTACCACTAACAATACTATTAAAATTGTACAATATAATACACTAAATCCTAAGCATAAATAACCATTATTTGACCCACAAATATTGATGAAAAAGCCAATTTCAAGAATTATTTTAGAAAACTATAATTCCAATCAATCTCTCATAAAACTTACTTATAGAACAAAATCTCTTCAAAAACTCAATTTTTTTAATGACATCTAATCTGACTTTGCGTTCTTTCTTGTCTAAAAAATCAACTAAATACTAAAATAATAAATTAAAGAAAAAAATATTTAAGTAATCAAGAAAACTAAGTATATTGAACACATAATCCAAAAAGTGCCTTGTTGAAAGTAACTTGACAGAGCCTAAAATTCCTTGAACACTATTTTATCATTCATACTAATTCTACTTAATTTGGATTTGACAATGGATTCTCTTCTGCCACATATCTTAAAAGAATTGTATTAGAACCACTAAAGAATTGTCATGTATTATTTTCATAATAAAAATAATGAATTGGACTATTTGACTAGGCTTTTTTTGTAATATTTGTATAACATATTATTATTTTTTATGTCACGCCAGTTTTTTTTTTTTTTTTTTTGGGGGGGGGGGGGGGGGGGGGTGGGGGGGGATTTATTTTCGTTGAAAGCCAAACTCTTAAAACTTTTAATTTTAATAAATAAATAAATAACAAAAACACATACAATATGCTAAAAATTATTGAGATTCCTGTTTACATAACCCTCTATGTTCAAGTTGTTTTGCATTAGTGAGATTCCTGTTTACTCTCAATTTATTATCCGGAATTGATAGGAGTTGTATCCTCAACAACTTGGGTCTTTAGACTTTAATAGTTTAATTCCACAAGTACGATAAGTAACTTGCAACACCCTATCTCCTCCTGCAGATAAACTCTTTTCCTAGAGATACTAATCTTAATGTGAAGAAATACTAATCTTAATTACATTAGTAGGAATTAAATTCCTTGACAAGCCCTATAAAAAGTCATCGACACTGGAATTAAGTTCAAAGAAGGACGACTTTGCCATACCAACAGGTGAATTTCTTTCTCTCTATCTTCTTCTTTTTTATCAGCCGCAATATTTGTATGAAAAGCCATCTCGGGAATTCTTCACTGAACTTCTAGCCGCACATGTATTTGAATAATTGTATTGATGTGCTTTGACCACTATACTTGGTTTCAGTGCCATCTTTCTTTGTTTTTGTTGGTTGAAAACTTGATCTTGTTTTCCACTATATATAATTGACACAGGTGGCTTTCTTTTCTTTGATTTTGTTATAGCATAAATATCAATATTCATGCTTTCATATTAGGGATGTAGCATTTGACTTTCACTGTACACATTAATGCATGGGAGGAACTTTTTTGTTTTGATGGTTGAGTCTTTGTGAAGTACATCTGCCTCAAGCCATAGAAAGTATATTGAAGGTTTTAACTTATGAGCCGTACTTTGTTCTAGAGAAAATTTTAGGTTTTGTGAGAGACTGAGAGCTACCACCTTTGTAATATCTCTATTTTCTTTTCTGTTTTTCTAACCAATACAATCAACAAGAAAAACGATTGATCTAATATTGTTTGACATGGAAGATTTTTCATAGTATCACAAGAGGTTTTCAATTCTGTTCTCTAACACATAATTTTTTTGTACGCAGACAATAGTGTTTTTTCGAAGTTCTACAACTAATGATGAAGGCAGATTCTAAATCTTCTAGACTATCGTTTCGAGAAAGCCCTCCAAAATCCTATACTTTAGGGTTTGTGGACGCAATCCTACACTCTGTCGCTGCATTTTTTATGCTTAGAGGCGTGGACGGAAGAGTACTAGTTGATTCACCGAAGCTCTATCCTATATTTTTGGTCATCAACCTGTTGGTGATTACTTACAGCTTGATTTCCCGGAAGTTCCAACACAAGGATGATAGATTTCGCATGTTGACAGCACTAGTAATGCTAGTAAGGCTAATACTTAAATATAGTGTGTGATACTAAAATATTCCTGTACACCGCAGCTCTATCTTTTTAGGGCCTGCTACTCATAGGTCATGAACATCATAATATTGGGGTTATTGGTTTTTATTTTTTTATTTTTAATTATTAGAAAAAAGAAATCCTAGAATGATTATTAGATATGGCACTTCTCTGTTTTTTTTTTCAAGCCGGTATTTCTGCTTGTTTAATTATTAAGCTATGTTATGTGGGCTCTTTTCTTTTATGGTTTTTTTTTTTTTTTTTAATTTCATCAAAAACTCTTCCATCACAGAAATTTCACAAAAATATTTAACAAATGGTTTCTATATATGGGTTTTTTTCTATATATGCACGCATTTCTAGAAATTTCACAAAAATATTTAACAAATTGTTATGTGGGTTTTTTTCTTTTAAGGTTTTCTTTCAATTTCATAAAGGACAAGACTTAGGTATCCTTAGGTTCCTCTATTAAGATTAAGTTATGTGATTACTTAACTAAAAAATACACTTCCATCTCATAAGAAAAAATTCACATGGTAGAATTTTTAAAAAAAACCTAAGAAGCAGCACTTAAATAGTGTACTTAAATCTTACTCTTTCATAAAAACTCTTCCCTTCACAAGAATCACAACAGTTTCACAAAAAAAATTAACAATTATCAAGATAACAAGTTAATAATGGTAGATAATAAAATAATGTTTGTAGACATAAATGAGAACCAATATAATAATAATTAATTAATAATAACAATATTTAATCTAATGTGAGTGTTTTATTATTTTTAATTAATTGCAGAATTTAAACTGCACCTACGACTTATTGTAGAGTGCATTTTAGTCATTTTTGTTGTTCCAAGGATATTTTGTTCATTTGAGTTATTTTGGGGTATTTTAGAGGATTCTTGGTTTTTTATTCTCATGAGTAAAATACAATTTATTAGCTTGGGCAATTTTGTCAATTCATAAATTATTATATTCCTACCAAAAAAAAATTATTAGTAACTTATAAAACTTTATTGTGATGAAACACAATAGTTATCACAATATTGTGTTTCACCATTGTCCACCATTGGTGCAATGGTCACTCTATAAGTATAAGTACTTGTAGGGTGTAGGGGGCAAGGGTCAGGGTTTAATTCTCTAGAAGGGAGTTTCACACATATATACACTTAGATTATGTTAGAATATAAATTTTATCTTGTAAAAAAAAAAAAAAAAAAACCAATATTGTGTTTCAACGAAGGAAACATAAGCTCTCGGATGGCCTATTGTGACAAACTAATGTCACAATAAATATATTTTTTTGTCACAATAACTCATGAAATTCAAAATATAAATAATAATAAAAAACACCTAACGTAATAGATTTGAAGTCCCATGATTCCCATCTCTCTCACACGCTGAACCTGTAGGCCTCCTGACGCGGACCATCTCTTTTAGCCGCTGGCCAGGTATTTTCTCTCTCTATCGCTCTCTCATTTGTGTTTTCATTTTTTTTTTTCTTTACTTCTTGTTCGTGTTAGTGTTAATCAATTTGGTTTGCTTTTCAATTTTTTTTTACAGATTCGATATTAAATTTTGCTCCAAATCCTACCAGAGGGACCCTAGGTATGACTTTTCTTTTCTTTTTCCGTCATTAAATTAATAATTATATAATATAATATACCAAAGATGGAGTTAAGGATTTAGCTACAGTACTACAATCCTTATAATATTCAGAACCCCTCAAATGCTTATCGTTTCTTTTCTTTTTTGGGTAATTAATGCCTGTGGTTTGCTTTACTACGAATATGTGCTTCATTCCAACTTAGACATCTGCTTATATATTTCACTGACCCTGTAAACAGAGTTGCTTATATAATATATATATATATATATATATATATATATATATATATATATATATTTGACAATTGCACCCAAAAAAAAAAAAAGGTTTGACAGGGTCCTTTAAAATGTGTTTGTATTCATTACTGTGTGGAAATTTCAAGAAACTCCAGAATTTGATATTCAATTCGATAACTATTTATAATGAAAAAAAAAAAAATGCACAATTTTTTAACTAAAGGCTCTGTCTTCGTCTACCAATAAGGATCTGTCTTTGTACTATATATCTAACTATGTACTTGGGATTCGAATGTTTTTAGTAAAACTCTTAATGTATAGATATATTTTTATACTATTATTGGCAGGAAAAGCAAACCAAAGCTGACATGGGTAGTACTCTTCCAATCGATTTTGTGTGGGCTATTTGGGTAATTGGATACATCCTCTTTTTATATTGGTTCCCCCAAATTAATTCACACCTACATGAGGATCTAAAACTTTAACATATTAATATTGTAGGGATTATTAGCTCAAAATTTATACATTAAGAGCCTAGCCTTGACATCTGCAACATTTTTCAGCTATAGCTAATCTCATTCGTGCCTTTACCTTCATCGACTGTACGTCTCAATCGGGTATGACCATCTCTCTCTCAAAATTAATTCTATTAAAGAAATAATTTTCGTGGTGCTAGAACTTTGTTACTGCATGTGTATTAATTCTATAAAAGAAATCAGTTTTATAGTGCTACAACTTTGTTCCTACGTGCCCTCGCAAAAGGTCAAATATCTTTGCAAAAAGTTATGGTGAGGGCGTATGACCCTCGAAGGCCATCGTATTAACTTTTGTTGCCAAAAGGAATTTTGCAACCATACCTTCACTAATATATAATTTACAAGAGCAATCCATTGTCGTTACTAAAAAAAATCCGCATTCACAAATACATTACTAAACAAGAAGAAAAGTCAACAACTTACTTTTAGTGAGGAAAAGCAGTTGTCATTAATAATTATTTATGAGAACCTTTATACACTCGCAATTAGTTATTTGCAAATTTCAAATTGACAATATACTTTTTAGAGACAAGTAATGGCGTCGCCAAAATTTATTTGTGAGGGCCTTTATGCCCTCACAATTAGTTAGGAACAATAGTGACAATATTAAGCTGCTACTTAAAACGTTTTTGCAAGGGATTAAGTGGCGTCGTTATTTTATAGATTTTGAGGGACGTTGTCGTCACTATAAAGTTATTTACGACCAAATTTTTATGTTATCTGTTATGATATTTTATATAATTTTTGCAGTATTTAATTATTTATTTGTTTATAATTTTTTTTATATAATTTTTTTAATTATCCTATTACAATAGTACAATAATTATTAAATATTGATCCATCAAAAGGTAAAATCTCATATAAGTTCATACTTTAAAATATAAAATATACAAAATAGTAAAGAAATTTTGAAATTAAATAACCATGAGATAAAATTACTGTTTTAAACTTAAACAACTATAATCATGATAATATCTATATTAGTCTTCCTCTGAGTCACCCTCCAAGCTGTTTTTGACCTCCATGTTATTGTTAATTTGGGTTGCTCTCTCTATCTCTAACTCTGTCAGTACCATCCTAAAAATAAAAAAGTAAAAACATTAAACATGAAATAAAATGAAAAATTACTCTAGACACAACAAAACTTAATGCAAAATCTAATCAATAATGTTTAATTCTTATACAAGAATTTACAAACAATTACTATTTAAACTAGTACCTTTAAAATAAAACAAAAGCATTAATCCATTCACATTTAACAAGTTTCCAAACATTTGTATATGAATGTCTAACTTTGTCAGTACCATCCTAAAAATAAAAAAGTAAAAACATTAAACATGAAATAAAATGAAAAATTACTCTAGACACAACAAAACTTAATGCAAAATCTAATCAATAATGTTTAATTCTTATACAAGAATTTACAAACAATTACTATTTAAACTAGTACCTTTAAAAAAAAAACAAAAAACAAAAAACAAAACAAAAGCATTAATCCATTCACATTTAACAAGTTTCCAAACATTTGTATATGAATGTTCAATATGTGTATAAAACACCCTTGAACGTTTAAACCCCAAATTACAAATTATCAATTCAAGCTTATTATCAAACAATAAATGTGCGGAACATGAACATAAGCTAATAACAGAATTGATAAACAATCTAAATCATAAATAATCACAATCACAGCAGTAATTAAATGGTAAAGATAAAGGGAAGAGAGATGCAAACACAAGGACAACACTCAATTTGTTATCGAAGAGGAAACCGAAGCCCTCGGCGTAAAACCTCTCCGCCGCCCTCCAAGCGGTCAATAATCCACTAGAAATTGTAGTTGGGATACATGAACAGTAATAGACCCTCCAAGCCTAATCTACCCAATGTACCTAAGCCCTCCAAGCTTCTTGCTCCAACGAGGTTGCGTCGAACCTTTTTCTCGTCTAGATTACCGGATTCCGCTATAGCCCATAGCGTCAACCAATATGAATTGGTCCCTTCCTAACTACTTCCCAAAGTACCAAAAAGCCTTCTCACAGATGTGGGTATGGTGAGAAAAGGATTTGGCTAAGAACCTCTCAAGGATGTAACAATGGAGAGGGTGAGAGTAGAGGAATTTGAAAAGTCTCTTAGGTGAAGATTATGGATGAATCAATCTTGTTTTTCTCTAGGGTTTCTTTCTCAAAATTCTCTCTGGAAGCTCTCTACATTTCGTGGGTATAATGGTCTATATATAGTGGTGTGTGTTTGGAATGCGAAGAGTTAGTTTTTCCAAAACAGAGCTGGCTGGTGGCTTGGCCTCGCGACTTGACTGAGTCGCGAGTTCAAGCCTCGAGGTAACTGCATTGCCAGTCTGGAATTTTTGTCCAATAGTGCAATAGCTGGCATAACGCTTCAGCTTCCCGCATGCTTGACACGTGACCAACTTCTGGCGGCTTGCCAGTCGCGAGCCACCCGCGAGTTTCAGTCACGAGTCCCTGCTTCTTTGCACAATCTTGAACATTTCTTCACACTCTCTCACACACTACCCTTACATGATTCCCACCTAAATACAGGGTTACTAAATGCTGAATTACAAGCAAATTTGGCACGGAATAAAGCCAAAAAAATGGTTGATTAAATTCAACCTTACAATCTCCCCATTTGACTATTCCGTGACAAAACCCTACAACAGACTCTAGACTTAACGTGTGGGTTGGGAACAGTTGAACAAAACTCACTCACACCTAACTCTAGATTCTGTGAAGCTCTTGAACCATAAGTACAAGTATCTCCTGAAACATAACAACACAATAACATCATTGTATGCAGAAAACTTGTAATGCATATGTAGCAAGCACAATGCGATCAAGCAAAAATGGACTTAAGCGATAAAGCATGGCTTGACCAAAAACAAACAATCACTATAAATAGTGATCACAATGCTCATTCACACATGGAATGAACATCCAGACATGCAAGCTAATAAGGTCATTTGCAAAGTATTATTTGCATGTCCAACACTCAATCAATGCACAAAATATATAAACATCTAGGAACAAGATCCTACAAGGGCACAAGAGTGATGTACTTAAGAAAATGCATGACATTTAACAACAAGTACTTAAAGCTACAGGGCATAAGTACAAAAACCTAAAAGCTTACAAAAGCAAACGGTTACAAATTATAAAGTACTTCCCTTATCATATCACTCCCCCTATCATGAATCATAGGAGCTGTGATGAACTTGGAACTTATATACCTGTAACCTGAAACATTTGCACAAAACACATTAGACCTTCAAGGTAAAGCAAGTAATAAACGGACAAGTATAATATAACAAGTAAATTGCGATCATGTAATCATGATGTGAAACATGTGAGCAACTTGATCATACACCAAACACCAAAATAAAGTTTTCTTATTAGCTCAATATCTTCTCCCCCTTGGTATATGCATCTCTCCTATGGAATATCTTTCCCCCTACAAATGTGCATGAGAAATAGAATTTCTCCCCCTAAGAATGTGAACAAGAGTCATATAGAAATGACAAAAACACTTCGGTATACTCTCTAGAGTACACTTTCACCCTTTTTGTTAGGAATAGACAAAGGGTCAAGAAGAAACTAGGGCAAGAGATGAAGGTATGAATAATGATAATGATGCATGAGGGGTGCAATAATGCACGAGGGGTGCAATGATGAATGAGAAAATGAAGCTCAAACCTAAGACGAAACAAAATGCTACAAAGTATGAGGTAAACATGACATGCTAGGTTGAAGAAACAAGGTATAGACCAATGCATGACAAGGGTAGTAAGGTGTGTGCAAGAGGTAGCAAAGTGCAATGCATGACTAATGCATAGAAAATGCACATGTGGGGCAAGGTGTGTTAAATACACAAACGATGAACCAAACATGTTCCTAATGAGGAGACATGAGAAACTCTAAAGTTTGATACTCATCGGAATCTAAACAAGCGAGAAAATACCTAAGAGACATTTTATCAAACACCTAGCATGCACACTATGAACAACAATGTGAAACAATGAATGAACATCATGAAATCCACCCTTAATACATGCTCTTTTTGCCACAAGGGGCCAATATCCAAAGCAAAATATCAAAAGAAACCAACCCCATACAAAATTTTGACAAAAATTAAGTTTTCCCAACCCCTATGATAAAAATTCCAACCAAGAGCACAAAACTCACTAAAACATAATCCAAGGATCCAAATCAATGAAAAGAGTTTAAAATTACCTTAGAGATGTTAAAGGAATGAAAAACCATTCAAATTGGTTGGGTTATGATGTAAAAATATTGAAAAAGGGGTTTTAGAGAGGATGGGAGAGGTTTAAAACAAGTTTTCCACGAAAAAGCTCTTTAAAAAAAGCTGATTCTGGGCGTTTCGCGACTAGCGAGTTGTGAGCTGAGTCGCGAAACCATTCTGCTTAAACTCGTGACTGGGCTCGCGGCTGGGCAAGTCGCCAAAACGAGTAGCCAAAACTGGCAACTTGCTCGCTACTCACGCAAGTAGCCAGATTGAGTAGCCAAAAATTCTAACACATGTTTTTCAACACAGAACATGTTCAAACAAAATAAGCACTAAACATGAATATAAAGAGTGATAAAAATCACTTCCAAAAACATATAAAATGATCAAAAATCTTTTTGGATTGATCCATATATAGTTGAGCACACACACACACCACATTTAAACAAGTACAATTGAACAAATGAATAAGGCATTCATTGAACATTAGGCATGTGTGTTGTGTGTATGTATCAAGTGTGGAATAGTCCTTAGTCTAGAGTGAAGCTTCAATGATCAATTCAGTTGGCACAATGCTTCAACTTCCGGCATGCTTGACACGTGACCATCTTCTGGCGACTTGCCAGTCTCGAGTTAACCGCGAGTTCCAGTCGAGAGTCCCTGCTTCTTTGCACAATGTTGAACATTTCTTCACACTCTCTCACACACTACCCTTACATGATTCCCACCTAAATACAGGATTACTAAATGCTGAATTACAAGTAAATTTGGCACGGAATAAAGCCAACAAAATGGTTGATTAAATTTAACCTTACTGTATAATTACCAAACAACATATAACAACATCAATGAACAATCATTGCGGTAGTAACACCACCTACAAAATAAATAATTGTAAGCAACAATAACAACCTAGTCACTCTCTCTACCATTAAAAGAAACCAACATGATCATGACCTTGATACTTGCAAATGATATATAAAAATTTATCAATAACATCAATTCAACAATAACCACTTGCAGCATCCATAACATATTTGCACAATCTTAAACTTATGGGAAATAATAAATATGTGCAAATATGTTATGAATGAGGCAAGTGATTGTTATTGACTTGATATTATTAGTAAACTTTTCAATATCATTTGGTGGTATTAAGGTAGTAATAATGTGGGTTCCTTTTAATGGTAGAGAGTGACTAGGTTGTTATTGTTACTTAGAATATTTTTATTTTGATGTTGTGCGATGTATTACCAGTTTGGTGATTATCTATTGATGTTGTTATGCATAAATATATTAATGTTTTTTGGTTGCTGTACAAATTTCTGGAAACTTGTTAAATGTAAATGGATTAAAACTTTTGTTTTTTAAAAGGTACTAGTTTATATAGTAATTTTTTTATAAGAATTAGACATTGTTGATTAGATTACGATATCATGTTGCATTATACTTTGTCGTTTAAAGTAATTTTTCATTTTATTTCATGTTTAATGCATTCTCCGGAGAATGCAACCCAAATAATAACATAGGGGTCGAAAATGGCTTGGAGGGTGTCTCATAGGAAGAATAATAGAGAGTTTGTCATGATTGTAGTTGTTTAATTTTAAAACAGTATTTTTTATATCTTGGTTATTATTTAATATCAAGATTTCTTTATTATTTTGTATACTTTATATTTGAAATTATGAACTATATGAGATTTTATCTTTTGATGGATCAGTATTTAATAATTATTGTATTATCATAATAGGTCAATTATTTTATATAAAAACGTATAACAAAATGAAATAAAATAAATAAAGAATAAATTAATAAAAAATTATATAGAATATCATCTCCAATGACATAAAAATTATATTACTACTTTTTATGTTTTTGTCTTCTTCTACCATTTGTTTTTCATTCAACTTGAATCAATTAGGGTCAGGTCAACATAGTTTGGGGATTAATCCAATAAATTTAAGACCTTTTATACATAAATATTGTGGGGATAAATGGCTTGAAAAAGGGTATTGGGCCGTGGGCGGCGTTCGAGGACGCCAATGGACGCCAAAGAGCCCAAGGACAAACAAGTATTAGTAAAGGCAAGTAGGTTATCAGGCCGAGAGTGCAAGTTGGTCACGACAAGCAAATGATGTTGTCTGAGGAGACAAACCTCCTTGGGAAACAAAGTGGAAGCCTGAAGTCTGACCACCCAACAAGTGCTAGGAAGTGCACAACCATGCTTGGAAGGAGGATAAGCCTTGAAGAGAGAAGAGTCAACAGAGAATTGAGAAATATCTAGGAAAAAAAGCTGCTACCACCACATTGAATGCTCTACACCTAACCAACTGGCCGTATTAATGTGGAAGTGATACCTGAACAATGACCTCTAGCCTTACAGCTACCCACAAAGACTTCAAGAAAGTTCTGATGGGACAAGTATTAAGAAGATTAGTTATTCGATCAACAAGTGGAGGGCTAGGATGAAATGAGGAGTATAAAAGGGAAAGGTTTCCATTACAGAGGGGGGTATGAGAAAAGAGAAAAGAAACCACTTTGTAACCAAGAACTTGAATGTTTGTATAAGTCTGAGAGATATATATAAGAACATACCATCCTTGGATTTGACGAAGGAGTGTTTTTCTTTTCAACTTGTTCGTCTTAGTCATTCTAACACTAACTAACCTATTGTGATTTACATTTAACTCATTAAACATTCAGTGTTAGACTCACTCTCTAACAAATCTATTGTTATGGGCTTATTGGGCCATTGTCCAAATCTTATTGGGCTGTGGATCAATTTGTGCCCTTACAAATATCATTTTAAATAAATTGATTTAAAACCAACCAAATCAAGGTTAATTTGATGAATTAGTTCTAAACAAACTAATCTTGTCTAATTTGTTGAGGATCCACATCTTGACTAAAAATATTTTGGTATTAAGGGTAGAAAGATGGGAGGATAGAAAATGGGAAAAGGATAGAAAAAAAAAAAGAAGTTTTTTCTCATACGTGTTTAGTTGGAAAGATAGAAATTTTGAGAGAAGAAAATTTCATTTGTTTAGTTGAGAAGAAAAATGAGAGGATGAAAAATGAAGTTAGTATAAATTGACTCATATGCTCTTATTAAAAAAATTGTGCTCAATTAAAAAATAAACAAACAATCAACCAAAAATAACAATCCCACCAAGTTTATTAAAAAAATCATGCCCAATTAAAAAATAAATTAAAAGCAAAGAACAAAATTAAAACCCAACCATGCCTAGTAAAAAAAAAACAGCCATGATAGCATACAACCATGCGGACGCCCATTTAGCAAAGGAAAAAAAAAAAAAAAGCACGTCACTTTGGGGCACAGAGATAGGAGCTGACAAAAACAAATAAAGAAAAAGAACGAAACGAATGAGTATAAAAGGAAAGCTTGTAACAGTGAAGAGGGTTAGTTTTGTAAAACCAATTGGACCAGTTTTACACCCTTATTTTTTTTCCATGTTTTGGAGAGACTAATTTTTTGTGGGCCAGAAGAAAAAATGTCTAGGTCCTACAAAACATTTCTCTCGCAAAAGTTATGAAAGGAAAATTTCCCTCCAAAAACTTTTGATATTTTAAATGACTATTTGCAAAAGCCCTCACAAATAATTTATTACATGTGAGGGCATTTTTATAGCCATCACAAATAATATACTTTCTAAGAGGGATTTTTATTGCTCCTTGCAAATAAATTGACAAAAATATTTATCTCCAAAAAAATTAATAATTTTAATGGTTATTTTCAAAGGCCAATCTTGGTCCTCACAAATAATTTAGTATTAGTAAGAGCATATATTTAACCCACACAAAATATAAATTTTCTACAGGGGATTTTTGTTGTCCCTCATAAATAATTTGGTGGGAACATTTCCTTCCAAAAATGTTGACACCAAAATTTTTGACATTTTAATGATTATTTATGGAGGTTGATCCAGGCCTTCGCAAATAATTTAGTATTAATGACGGTATTTTTTTAACCATTACAAATAATACACTTTTTTGTAGGAGATTTTTAATTGTCCCTCACAAATAATATGGAGAGAAAATTTTCCTCCAAATATTAGCATTTGTGACAGTTAAAACACATAATTATGACAGCTTTTCTTGTTGGTCACAAATATTTCATGTGGGGGAGAAAAGCCCAACCCAACTTATTGGGCCCAAGGCCCTATCCGAGGACCACTGTTCGTCCGAGGAGACCAGGACGCAGCCAGAGGCCCATGTGAAAGGAGAATGTCCGCAGATGAGCACGTGCACTTTCCGAGGAGATGCTCATACGTCCGAGGAGACCGATACCCTCGGATCCGACGGGGTTTTTGTCCGGCACGTGTCAAGCGATCTGTTTGACAAGTGTCAAGGGAGAAAAGGGACCTCGGACACACAAGAAGGTGACAGGAACAGAGAAATATCAAGGAGACAGACTTCAACCACCGCATTTAATGCACTGCACCTACCCTCCTGGCCGCATTTATGTGGAGAAGACCCCTGAACAGTGCATCCTCAGCTACCGCCACTCAGACAGGGCCAAAGGGGGAGTGTGATGGGACACGCACTCAAGTGGGCGCCCAGATGATGAACAAGTGGACGGTGGAGATGTAGAAAGGCAGTACTATATAAGAGAGAAAGAGGTCCCTGATAGAGGGATCGAAAGTGAAGAGAGAGAAGAGCATATTATTTTACTGTAGCTCCAACATTTGTAACCTAAGTCCATCAATGAAAGTCACCTCCTCGGACGAGACATTCACCTCTGTCCGAGCACGTATTAGTTCAAATCTTCTTATCATCAGTGCCGTTTAATACTGTTATTTTTCATTATTAGCCTAGCTCTTTCACCCACTCTCTACAAATTTATTGTTTTGGGTTCAGTGGGCTCCAAATCCACATCTCCTTGGGCTTGGGCTGCAGAATCTGACCCTACATTTCATATGTTACCAAGTATTTGCGAGGGTTTTATTTTGCCATCAGAAATAGAATTTTTTTTTTTTTTTTTTTTTTGAGGACTTTTTTGGGCCGCCAAAAATTCTTTGTCACTAAAAAGGCATTTTTCTTGTAGTACAAGTTCAACAAAAAAAATCCACTGCTTAATTTGGCATCACAAATGTGGAATCCCTCCTAAATTCGGTGTTATTTTCACTGAATTAATTTTCTTAGGTCATAAAAGAAATAAAAAATAAAAAACTTACATATTAACAATATTCTGCCAAATCACTCTAACCAACTTATGTTCTTGTACCGAATGACAAGGCAAAGATTACCAATTAAGGCAAGACAAGCTAGGTCGATCATCCAAAGAAGATAGACTAGGAGGATCATAGCTATCATTAATATTAATCCCAAAGCAGCAGCAACAGATCCTATCTTTCCCAAAATTCTGGCAGCCCTTGGGTTCGCATGGCGTTGCCAGAGAGCAGCAGTGCAACAAACGAAACCAATTAAGTTAATTGGGAAATGACTAGCTCTAGATGATTATCCAAGCAAGTCGAGGGCAATTGGGAAATGACTGCAATGAATATCTCTGCTAGTTTAGAGAATTCCATCATTCTCGAGTTACTTTCTCCTCTATCGGATTCTACATCACCACTCCTGCCTCTGATTTCGTCTCTGCCTCCAACTATAATTCCATCTCTTCCTTCACCTTTATATACACTTTCAGCTAAACTTCCACCTCGGCCTTCAACATTGCCACTCACTTGTGATAGTGAGATGCCGAATCCAAATGCAGGCCTTCCACCAACACGAACACGGGATACGAAGAATTTTAAGGCTTTATGGAGTGTTTGATACATGCAATTAAAAATATGTGTTTTGTTGTTTGAAAATATGTGTAGAAATACTTGTAAATGAAAAAAATATGTAAAAATACGTGTAATGTTATTTAAAAACTGAAAATTGTTGTTTGAAATGGTGTACCAAACACCCCGTTAGGGTTTGCTTGAGCAAGAAGGACAATTTGCATGAGCGAGATAATTATAGGAAGTATGTTTTCAACATAATTTTGTAGAAAACGAGGAAAATGAATTTTTTTTTTTTTTTTGGTATTCCAAACTTGTATTTGACTCGACTCATTCATTAAGCCTCTATTATTAAATTTTAGTTTTTCTTGTTGATCACTCATTTTTAATTTATTTTTGTATATTAAAATTATATTAAATTTTTTATAGTTTAGATGTAAATATTAATAACACAACTCATCAACTTGATGAACAATTTTGAAATATAAATGTTTTCAACGTCTGATCTACTACTAATATTAAGTAGCTTTTTTGTAAGTTCATTTTAGACTTTCTTCCTAATTATTTTCTTGTTTGTTTTAACTAACATGTTGCGATTTAGTATATATTGTTACTATTGTATGAGTTTTGATTACATTTTTTTCCTTATAAATTTTTAGTTTCTTTATTTGTGAACAGTTTTTTAAAAGTCTTGAATTTTTTTAAAGTACAAAAATTTTACCAACTTTTAAAGAAAAAGAAAATAATATTTTCAACAAAAAGTTAATGCAAAAGCACACTTTAGTTTTTAGGTGATATATCTTAATTTCATGTTATGTGAGATATATATATATGCATGTTTTCTTTTCCCTTTTATGGAATAATTAAACTGATAGAATACTATAATTATTTATCAGAGTATAAACTTAAGGATCTAAGGATTATTCAAATTCTATTTTTCATGTGTTTCTTTCTTTAAATTTTATTGAAAGAAATACAACAGAAACAACAAAAAAGATTAGAAAGTATGTTAATTTATTTTTTTATTTGTGAAAAAATACGGGTCATATATTCTTGGTGGACACAACATGTCAAATTTTGGATAAGGGTCATAGGAAACCTAATAAATTTATAATTGGAATTCTATCTTATCTGAACTCAGTGTAATTGAACTCAACCTAAAATGACCAAACTTCTTTGCTAGGTCTACTAGTAGTAACTACCATAACAACATTTTAATATTTATCCTAATCTTTATCCTAATCGGGTGTGATTGTTGAGATGGATAAATGGGAATGTTACGGTTACGAAGAAGGAAGATTTAGTGATGGAAAAAAAATATGTAATGATAATCACACACTCCTTAGTACCCACTCACCATACACAAATAGTCGCATGAACTTAAATTGTGTTTTAAAAACACAATTTTCACAATTTTAACTGAAATTATGTTTTCAATTTTCGAGTGGAATATTTCAATTTTGAAACAAAAACTCAATATTGAGTTTTATTCAAATGGAGGGGTCTGATATAGAATAGAATATGAGAATTTTTTATTTTTTTATTTTTATAGTTTATTAATTTTTTAATTTTTATATAATTTTCATAGTTTTAGGAGATAAATGCCACGCATGGTTTGATGGTACCAAAATACTACTCTAGTATTATGGTTGGGGCTAGGTCTAGACTTAGACTCATGAAACATGTTAAATACATTATTATATGTATTTATTTAAAAATAATTAACATCTCTTGCTCAAGGGATGAACTGCAAACACAAAATGTAAGTATTTATAATTTAAACAGCTGAAAATGTTTCATAAAAACAAATTTGTATTTATATTGAATAGATGGGTACAATTATAAATTTGATTCTTTTTACAAAAGAATGCTTTTCTGAATCAGCCTTCTAGAAAATTTCTTCAATCAACGATTTGCATTGATGAAATATTTATTCGAATACAATATATTCCCTTCTTTGGTTCGAAGATGGATAAATTGTCTTCACAACGAATTTTTAGCTTTGAACTTTTTAGATTGAGATTGGTTGTTTTTCAACTTCCTTGAATATTATTCGGGTTTAAAGGCTTTTGGATGGAAGTTTTTCGGACTTTAAAGGCTTGGACTTGTAGAGCTTCAGCCTATTTTTTGTTTATTTTAATAAAGATAATTATCAACTATTATTATACCAATTTAATTGGGATATCTATCATACCAATTTAATTTGGAGATTTATCTATATTTTATGGGGAAAATGACATGGAAACTTTTAATATTCTAACATAATGTCAACTCTTGGATGACATATGTCACCATTTGATTTAATTAATTTAATGACACATAAATTTATAATTTGTCACTAATTTTTGATGTAGCATTTTATAATTGGCTTAAAAAAAAAAAAAAAAAATTGCCTCCTTCAAATGCCCCCATGAGTCTTATTGGACCCGTTTACTATTTTGAGAATAGAAAGTGGGTAAGTTTCGAAATATTGGTATTTAATTTTGTATACACCACAGGAAAATTTAAATCGAAACAAGACCATTTTTTTTAATGGACCCTAGTATAAGAGCCATCATTGCTGAACAGAGCTGGACCCCATTTTTTGAACTCATATAACCCATAATGAATGAACTATGAAGCCCATAATCGTTCAAGTGTAGAGAATATTGGACCAAAGCCCATAGCATGGGCCATTACCCATGGAATTGATTACTGATAGGTGGCATGTGTTTGATGGGGGAAATTGTTGCACACGGTAAAGTGCACATGCAGTACACACAGCACTTGAAAATCTTGCATTTAAAACGCAATTTTATTAATGAACTAGTGTTATGTCCGTGTGATGCACGGTTTAATAGAAAAGTATATGTAAATTAAACCATCTATTTCAATAATATAATTAAATTACTTATCTTAAAAGCCTAAATTAAAAATTTTGAAGTTATATATAAGGGAGATTTTAACTATTTGATAATAACACTACACACAATTAAGGACAAATTTAATACACTGAGATGATGATTATATGAGAATAAAAATGATTACTTTAAGAAAGATAAAAGGTTAGAATGGAATAACTAATCATATAATGAATATACGGCAATTTTTGTTAAAGAAAAAAGTATTGAAAAAATTATAAGTAGAATTAATAGAGAAAAAATTTATTTAAATGGGAATTGAACGGTTGTCCTTAAGGGTTCGTTTGGGTGGGAGGATGTAAAAGTAGAAGGATAGAAAATGGTGAGAGGATGAAAAAGTGAGAGGGTATAAAAGATTTTAGTTTTTCTTATTTGTATTTGGTTGAGAGGATGGAAAAGTGGAAGGATGGAAAACATTTTTATTTGGTTGAAAATAAAGTTTGTATAAATTTACCATCATGTCCCTATTAAATAAAACAAAAATTAACACATTATACTTAAAAAACAATTGTGTATAGATGGATACTTCATTAAAGTAAAAAACACACACACACACACATATATATATAGCAAAAAAAAAAAAAAAAGAGAAGCCAACACGTTGGTTGTAAAGTCCAACATGGGGGGTATTTTTGGAAGCCTTCCAGTTTTCTCCCCATTTTGGGGAGAAAACTTTTTGGTGGACTCGCGGAGAAAACATCCAGGACCTACTATTTATTTTCCTTCCTTCCCACCCAACCAAACATACTCCAAAAAATTTCTCTTCCTATTTTCTCTTCAAAGTTTTCCACCCATCCTATTTCACCTCCAAACAAACATACCCTAAGAGTGAGAATTATATCTAAATTTACCTTCCTTTTCCAAGAGGGTAATTGGAAGTTTAGAACAAAAAAAATAACCAACAAAAAAAATGGGTCTGACAACATACATAACATTTAGGGAAAAAAAAAAAAAAGGAGGAAAATAAGCACGATTGAAACTAACTCAGGATTTATGTTGAAAGTCAATAAGGCTTTGACTTGAGATTTATTCTCTATACGCTAAATCTCCTTCTGACTTATGTTAAACAAAATAACATCAAAAACACATAAGCTCTTGTTGTGTCTTATTGCATGATTGCACATCTTGTAAAGTTGTCTGATTGCATTCGGTGAAGTTGCCTATCAAAGACGGGCTAGCTAAGCTCCTAGGAGTTAGTGCTCTTCTTCATTCTATCATGATTGCAAGAATTTGTAAGCATATATACATCACCCAAGAGTCTATTCCGTGTATCCAATTTTTTAATATTTTATTAGTTGATATATATAGTAGATAAATATACATTATAGATTACCCATTTACGCTAATTAGGAATTACTATTATACTATAACTCATTCGCAACGAAGATCGGTTTTACCTCAATAATCAAATAGATATAAATATATTACTATCTAACTCATGCACATGCCTAACTCTTCCTAACTAAGCAAGTTGGTTTTTTTTTTTTTTTTTTTTTTTTTTTTTTTTTTTTAACTTTAAAATTTGGTGAGATAGCATTAGCACGTATCTAAATAATTATTGTTATTTTTATTTAAAAATTAGTGATAAAGAAATAGTTGATAAGAACAAATAAGTTGTTTTTATCTATAAATTTGTGTAAATTTGATGCTAAAGTCTAAATCTAAAAAATAAGTAGCATCTGAAGACGAAATCCACAAAAAAAAAAAACGTAACTGTGTGTGAGGAGGGAATCCAAAGAAAAAAATAAGTGATGTTGCTGCTTATTTTTACTAGTAGTAATATAATTTAAGTAAAAAAATCGTAAAAAATATATGAATAATAAAAGGATTAGAATTCTAAATTCGTATGATGGTTTAGAATTTTCATTTCTATAATTTCATCAACTTTGTAACATTTGACTTGTTTTGTCTATAGCTTAATAAGATTGCCATTATTTTCTATTAACTATATAAAAAGCGGCTATGCCGCTACAGTGTTTATCTACTGTTCATATAACATATTGCACTGTTCATCTACAGTGCAGTTTTGGTGAGCCACTTTTTTTTTTTTTTTTTTTTTTTTTTTTTGGTTTTGAACAATTATAGTTTTTTTTTTTTTTTTTTTTTTTTTTCGGTCTTCTGTTTGTTTTTTTTTTTTTTTTTTCTTTTATATATATTGTTATACTGACACAACAAATTTTACAATATTTTCACAATTATTGAGGTGTCAATTTCTTATAAGTCAAAATAAAATAATAGAATATGAAATTGTGACCAACCACAACTGAAAATAAATGTTTTGTGAAAATGTTGTGACACTTGTTAGGTGAATGTGTAAAAGCTACAATACTTTGGTTTGTTTAATATGTACTTTTTTTTTTTTCAATCATCGATTTGTGCTCTTTTTTCTACTAACTATATAAGAAGAGGCAATGCCTCTATAGTGCCCCTTTTGGTGTAGTGAGCCATTTTTTTCCCCCAAGTTTTGAACAGTTGCTACAATGCCACTTTGGTTTGTTCAAGTGGCACTATAGCTAGCTACAGCATTTTTTTTTTTTTTTTTTTGTCTTCCATTTGTACTTTTTTTTTTTCTTTTAAATATTCATAAGAACCCACATATATATTATTATACTGACACAATAAATTTCACAATATTTTCATAATTATTGAGGTGTCAAATTCTTATAAGTCAAAATAAAATAATAAAATATAAAACTGTGACCAACTACAACTGAAAATAAATATTTTGTGAAAATATTGTGACACTTTTCTTCTGTATAAAAGCGCGAATGTGCGTAAAAGTTTTTTTTTTTTTTTTTTAGTAATCGGTTTGTGTTTTTTTTTTCTTTTAAATATTTATGTAAGCTGGTATATATATTGTTATACTGACACAATATTTTCACAATTATTGACATGTCAATTTTTTACAAGTCGAAATAAAATAATAAAATATGAGACTGTGACCAACCACAACTAAAAATAAATGTTTTGAGAAAATGTTACAACACTTATTGTGCAGTGCTTTTGTTTTATCTCCAATGCGTGTATGCACTGTAGCTACAGTGCTTTTGGTTTAGTTAACTGGCACTGTAGCTACAGTGCCTAAAGTTTTTTTTTTTTTTTTTTTTCTTTTAAATATTTATGTAAGTTGGTATATATATTGTTATACTGACACAACAAATTTCACAATATTTTTACAATTATTGACGTGTCAATTTCTTACAAGTCGAAATAAAATAATAAAATATGAGACTGTAACCAACCACAACTAAAAATAAATGTTTTGAAAAAATGTTACAACACTTATTGTGTAGTGCTTTTGCTTTATTCAACTGGCACTTTAGCTACAGTGCCTAAAGTTTTTTTTTTCTTCTTTTTTTTAGTAATCGGTTTACGTTTTTTTTTTTTTTTTAGATATTTATGTAAGCTAGTATATATATTGTTATACTAACACAACAAATTTCACAATATTTTCACAATTATTGACGTGTCAATTTCTTACAAGTCGAAATAAAATAATAAAATATGAGACTGTGACCAACCACAACTAAAAATAAATGTTTTGAGAAAATGTTACAACACTTATTGTTATCACAATATTTTCACAATTGTTGAGATCTCAGTTTTTTATAGATCAAATAAAAAAATGCTAAGTCTACAACATTTTAACATTAATTTCTACAGTGCCTAAAGTTTTTTTTTTTGTTTTTTTTTTTTTTCCAGTTATCGGTTTGTGTTTTTTTTTGTTCCCTTTTAAATATTTATGTAAGCTGGCATATCTATTTCTATTAACTATATAAAAAGAGCCAAAGGCTCATGAATAGTGTTTTTTTGGTTTATTCAATTAGTGAGGTGCACTTTTTGTTTTTGTTTTTTTTTTTTTTTAAGATCTTTATATGTTTACTTTGTAATTACAATGCAAGTTTACATTGTAAATACACAAAAGTGGTTAATATTATACACATTTGCACAAAAAATGGTAAATCTTGTACAAATTTTGTAAATGTGTACAAAATTTGCCAATTTTTTTGTGTCTACAATATAAATTTACATTGTAATTAAGTACAATGTATACATAGAGATATTGTGAAAATGTTGTGACGCATTTGTCAATTCCTTATAGGTCAAAATACAATAAAATAAAATAATAAAATATCATACCGAGATCTAGCATAACTAAAAATGTCGTGACATATTGTTGTTGTAGGGTTAGGATTTGTAGCTCCAGCCCAAACCAATGAATTTGTAGAGAGTGGGTGAAAGAGCTAGGTTGATTATGAGATTGACAACAGTTAACCACAACCCCCAAGTATGAACTAGCATAAACACACACGTAAAAAAAACGAAATGAATTGGTGTCCGAAGAGATATATTATTGATTGAACAGTGATTATAGTTCTTGGAGCTACAGTAAAGTCTTTCTCTTGCCTTTATTCTGATTTTTTCCGATCCCCCTGTTATTAGAGATCTCTTCTCTTTATATAGCGCCCTTTCCCATCATCCACTTGTTCTTCATCTAAGCATCTACTTGAGTGCATGTCCCATCAGGTATCTTCTTTATTTCTTTGTGAGTGGTAGTATCTGAGATTACACTGTTCAGGGGTCTTCTCCACATTAATGCGGCCAGAAAAGCAGCTGCAGTGCATTTAATGTGGTGGTTGCAGCTTGTCTTCTAGATATTTTTCCATTCCTATCATCTCCATACGTGCCTGAAGCCTATCCTTATCGTTGAAATCGGTAGGAGGATTACTCGAACCTCCTAGGTATCTGCTTGACCAAGACTTTTTGTATCCGAGGAGAATGGCCTCTTCGGACCATTGGTGCCCTCTTCGGATTATACCCCTCACTCATTTCCAATTATATTTCTTCCACATGGACCCCTTTCTAGATATTTTCCTCTCTTCAGACACACAGTAGTCTTCGAATAGGGCCCCAGGCCCAATACATGAGGTTGGACTTTTATCCCCTACAATAGCCCCTCAAAATTTTAGTTTTTCCCTCGCATCCGAGGAGAAAAAACAGGATTTTGACTTGTCACGAAATAAAAGCTTGAAAAAACACACAAATATCTGGATTTACACGTGTGTGGGCATAGATGCAAGCGTTTCATCATTGCTGCTGTCGTTTCAATATTCCCAAAGCGCTATTAATTACTCTAGGCGGCGTTTTGTCTCTGGTATCCAACGGTAGACTATTGATCCAACGGACGTGGTTCTTCCTCGAAATCTAGGCGGGATGACTCCTGGCCTTTCCTCTGTCCCCATATATAAAGCCTTAGAGGAAGTTATTTCCTCTTTACTTTGCAAATTCTCAGATTACCTGGCGAACTCAAGCATTCGAATCCACCAAGCTCTTCTAAGCAGCAGTCCTAGTTTTTCCCAGAGTCTAAGAATCTTTCTGCGAGTTCGAGGATCATTCTCCGATTTAGTTTGTGTAAGTTCTTCTCTACTCAAACCTTCCGTCCTCTCTTCGGCCAGCCTCCTCGGCCTTCGAGTAGTCACTCCTTAGTTGTCACGTTTAGTATTTCTTTCTTTCCAGTTAGTGGAGATGGGTAGATTTTAATATATGGTGGATAGCCCCGCCCAGATAGAGGAGTTTAGGGCGACCTACCGCATACCTCAAAATGTGGGTTTGAGGTATTGTCCTCCAAAAAAAATACTAACCGATCGGAAAACGGGCGAAGTGGTAATCCCCATTATCGCCTTTCTGGAAGGGGGGATGACTATCCCCATGGGTCCCATTACCAGTAATTACCTCCAAAACCATAGGCTTAGTCCTGAATAATGTGCGCCCAACGTCTTTAGGATCTTAGGGGCAATTGATGATATGAACCGTCATCTAGGATTGGGACTCACCTGGCTCGACGTGGTACACATGTATGAGTGCCACAGCCAGAAAGGGGCGGGATATTATTTTAAATCCCGGTCCGACGTTGTTAGGCTCGTCTCCTGCTTCCCAAGTCTAACAAAGGGATGAAAGACGACTATGTGATCGTCTCGGGCGCGTGGCATGACGGTCTTCATTGCCCAACCAAGCCAGGAGAACCAGGTAGGATATCCTAGATTTAGGCTTACTACCAGTAGATTTAGGATCTCTGCTTTTTAGCAATTTTGTATTTTATTATTGTTATTTATTTTTTTCTTTATCATTCTTTTCAAGATTCTGACTAAGTTCTGTTGTGATGTTGACAGATAAAGAACACGTTTCTCCTCGGCTCAGCCTTACAAACGTTGCCGCCCTCAATTATCTGCTATGCTCAGAAATTTGTGTAAGTGAAGACGGGCAACTCCGGTCGGTTCCGCTTATTCTTGGGTACACAGCGAAACCGAAGGATTTTCAACCGATCGGCAACGCGATAAGATAGGGAGACTATCGCCTCAACCGCATAGACGTTGCTCGGAAGGATTTCCTAGCTCCGTTTAACCTCGTGCTCGTGCCACATCCAAATCCACAGGGTGTGCCATTGCTCCTCCAGCCAATTCAACAGGTTTCTCTTGGTCCAATTGCAACAGAGGAAAGAGTCGCCTCCTCGGCCTCTTCGCTTGAGGAACAGATTGATAAGTTTAGATCTAAAGGAGAAGTTTCGGGAGAGGTTCAAGTGATACAAGTTTCTGACGCCGATGAGGAAATTGACAGGCAGTCTAGTGTTCGCCCTCCTGTTTTGACAACTGCTCTTCTACAAGGCTCTTCGGAGGAAGAAGATATGACGGATTTAAAGAGCTTAATGAAGAATAGGGGTAAAAAAGCTGAGCCCAAAGGGACTAGTATGTCCCAACCAGCTGCGAGTCTTCCTCCACCACCCCCTTAGGCTCCTGATCTCGGCTTGAAGCCATTGCCGGACCTGAAAAAGAAAAGACCCCTCGTTGATAAGGAAGAAAGGGAGGTGGTTCCTCCAAAAGGGACCAAGCAGCAAAAGGTGGTGGAGGACCACCGGAGCAAGAGGGCCTCATCTACTGAGAGCCGAGATGACCCTCTTGTTGGTGAGGTGTGCCGAGGGCCTCGCACATGGTCCCCAAAGTTGGAATTGGACGGTGCTCCCACTCCTTAGGATACCTCCCTTAGAAACTACAATGGGGGGAAAGCAGGGGTCGTTGCTGAGGCCTTGGAGCAACCACTACTCCTCCCCCGAGACATGGATTCTTACAGGCGCTTCAGCCAATATGAACTCTTCTTGTCCCTAAAAAGGGATTTAGCCATGGTAAATGAGTTAATCCATCTTTTCAGTTTAGGATGTTGATTTTTTTGTTTGTTTTATGTTGACTTTTTCATTCTGCTATGCAGATTACCCAGCAAGTCTTTGTGGCGGAAGAGTGGAACAAAAAGACATATATTGAAGCCCAAGCAGAGGCCCACTCTCGGTCCGAGGCAGAAAAGTCTTTGGGCAGTCTGAAGGAAGAATATTTTCAACTGTCTAAGCAGTTCAAAGAGATTACCAAGCAAAGGAATAGTCTTGATGCGGGTCTGAAGAATGTTGAGAAGCAGGCCGAAGACCAACGCCAGCTGCTGAATGTAACCGAGATCAATCTGGCAACAGAGAAAGCACTGGTGAAGGATCTTCGAGCTGAACTTCAGAAAGCCAAGGAGACTGCCAAACTGGCTCAGAAGGATGCCCAGCTGGCCAAGGAGGCAGTCGAGGCTGAAAGAAAAGCAGCATATCAGCTGGGGGTGGATAAGACCCAAGTCAATCTCACTGAGCAGTTTGCCTCGGTCAGCTGAGACTACTGCGATATAACTTGGGGGAAAGCAATGGATGCTGCTGGGGTCCCTGTGGACTCAAACCTGAGACTGCCTAGGAGCATATATTACGATCCGGAAATT
Source organism: Quercus aquifolioides (assembly GCA_019022515.1). NCBI lineage: Eukaryota > Viridiplantae > Streptophyta > Magnoliopsida > Fagales > Fagaceae > Quercus > Quercus aquifolioides. Next base: position 209,301 of record JAFHAW010000061.1, read on the forward strand.
CGTGAAATCCTAGAAGCTCCGGAGTAGCCCCCAGTCAGCCAGACCCCTCCTGCTCCTGCTGAAGCACCCAGAGAGTTTGAGGGTACTCAGGAAAAGGATAAAGAACAAGTCCCAGACGTTGCTGCTGCCCAGCCTAGTCAGACAGTTGATCCCTTGGCCACTCAGACAAAGACTTAAATATCTAGGAGTTTTTGTTCAGTATTTGTATTGTTATATAGTTAGTTTTTTTTATGGAAGGACTTGCAAACCGTTCTATTTTGATCAATGAAATCCTTTCTCTTTTACTTTTGATGTCCTTCTTGCCTGTATCATAAGGCTCACTATTATTACAAATAACTATAACTTGTGATTATGGTAGTGTAGGTAAACTTAACCGTGATATCAGGCTGATAAAGCAAATAACTTAAATTAATACCGAAAAGAGTGGTTTATATAAGAATTATTAGTAAGTAATGAAAGCAATAAGTGATATGGAAATTTCATAGGCCTTCTTGAAGGTGTGCAAAGCATATTTTTAACTGAGGAGTCCTGTTGTGAGTTAGAGTCAAATACATCTAAGAATTTTAGGCATGATTCATTATAAAGTTAAATTTCAATAATAATAACTGTATGGAGGTGTTGAGTAACCAATATCATCTGGTCCGAAGACTACAAGCATGCGAAGGAGTGCCAACCCAAATCATCTGCTCCGAGGACTACAGGCATGATTGGATTTAAGTTTAAACACTTAGAGAACCTTGAACGAGTGCTAACTAACCCAAATCATCTGGTCTGAGGACTACAGGCATGATTGGATTTAAGTTTAAACACTTATGGAACCTTGAACGAGTGCTAACTAACCCAAATCATCTAGTCTGGGGGACTACAAGCATGATTGGATTTAAGTTTAAACACTTATGGAACTGTGAAGGAGTGTTAACTAACCCAAATCATCTGGTCCGAGGACTACAGGCATGATTGGATTTAAGTTTAAACACTTATGGAACTGTGAAGGAGTGTTAACTAACCCAAATCATCTGGTCTGAAGACTACAGGCATGATTGGATTTAAGTTTAAACACTTATGGAACTGTGAAGGAGTGTTAACTAACCCAAATTATCTGGTCCGAGGACTACAGGCATGATTGGATTTAAGTTCAAACACTTATGGAACTGTGAAGGAGTGTTAACTAACTCAAATCATCTGGTCCGAGGACTACAAGCATGATTGGATTTAAGTTTAAACACTTAAGAGATTTGTAACCTAGTGTTAACTAACCCAAATTATCTGGTCCGAGGACTACAGGCATGATTGGATTTAAGTTCAAACACTTAGAGAACCTTTTAGATAACGAATTGACATGTTGATTGAAGAGAAGATTTGATTAATAATAGTACCTTTTGAGGTTATTTACATTCCAAGGGCGGGGTATCACATGACTATCTAGGTATTCTAGGAAATATGCCCCAATGCCAGCCCCTAAAGTAATACGATATGACCCTTCCCAATTGGGTCCTAACTTTCCCCAAGCTGGGTTCCTTGCAATGCCGACAACTTTCCTCAGCACCAAATCACCAGGTTCTAGAGGCCTTAGCCTTACGTTGGCATCATAGCCCTATTTGAGCTTTTGTTGGTAATGTGCCAGTCGGACTATTGCATTTTCCCTCATTTCATCAATCAGGTCCAAACTCTTCTCTAGCTGCTCATTGTTGCCGGTCGGACTGAATGAACTAATTCTTAGTGTTGGGAACCCAGTTTCCAAAGGTATGACAGCTTCAGCCCCATAGGTCATTGAGAAGGGGGTCTCTCTAGTAGATCTGCGAGGCGTAGTTCTGTAGGCCCAAAGTACGTATGGCAATTCTTCCACCCACTTGCCCTTCGCATCGTCTAGTTTTTTCTTTAAGCCATTTACTATGACCTTGTTAACAGCTTCTGCTTGCCCATTACCCTGGGGATAAGCAGGAGTGGAGTATCTGTTTACGATTCCCAGTTCGCTACAATAATTCCTGAATGCTCTGCTATCAAACTGTAGGCCGTTATCCGAAATGAGAGTATGAGGAACCCCAAATCGAGTGACAATATTCTTCCACACAAATTTCTGTACATCCACATCTCTGATGTTGGCTAGAGGTTCAGCCTCGACCCATTTGGTGAAATAGTCTGTGCCGACCAGAAGGTATTTCCTGTTTCCTGCAACCTTAGGGAATGGTCCCACGATATCTAAACCCCATTGGGCGAAAGGCCATGGGCTGGATAGTGGATTGAGAGTTCCCCCTAGTTGATGAATGTTCGGGGCAAATCACTGACATTGATCGCACTTTTTAACATACTCGTGGGCTTCTTTTTGCATGTTCGGCCACCAATAACCTTGAGTAATGGCTCGGTGAGCCAAGGACCTACCTCCAATGTGGCTTCCACAGACTCCTTCATGCAATTCCTCTAGTAGCAACTCAGCCGCTTCAGGATGCATGCATAACAGTACGGTCCTGAATAGGAGCGTTTGTATAGTTTCTGGTCCTTGGATAGCCAGAATCTAGTCGCCTTCTTCCAAATTTTGTCAGCTTCCCCCCTTTCTTCAGGCAAAATATCTTCTTTTAAGAATTTAATTATAGGATCCATCCAACAGAGCCCGATTTTGACTTGGTGAACTTGGACTACCTCTCTTCTTGCCTCGGTTGGCCCATGTAAGTCTTCGACGAGGATAACTCTCGGCAAATTTTGCGTCGAAGAGGTAGTGAGTGTGGCCAAAGAATCAGCATGTGCGTTACCGTTTCTGGGGATGTGTAGCAGACTGAAAGATTCAAACTCCGATTGCAAACATTTAACTCGGCTCAAGTATCCCTGCATTTTTTCATCCTTCGCCTCAAACTCACCCTGTACTTGGTCAACGACTAACCTCGAGTCCGAGAACAACTCCGCTGACTTTCCTCCCATCCTTCGGACCATAGCCATTCCCATCAGTAGAGCTTCATACTCCGCTTCATTATTTGTGGCCAAGAAGTCCAGCCTCAACGACTTTTCGATGATGATTCTTTCGGGGGATATCAGCACTAGCCCCATTCCAGAACCTTTCTGGTTCGCTGCGCCATCCACGTACACTTCCCAATGGGAGGGGCCCTGTTGAGAAATCATGCCAACTGATTTTTCATCCATGTCCGATGTTGGCGTTACTTCTTCTAATTCTGGCTCCGTGAACTCGGCTACCAAATCCGCAAGTACCTGGCCCTTGACCGACGTGCGAGGCATGTATTTGATATCGAAAGCCCTCAAGATCGTCCCCTATTTAGCAATCCTTCCAGTGTAGTTAGCACTTCAGAGTACAGCTTTGAGTGGGAGCTGAATGAGAACAATGACTGTATGGGGCTTGGAAATAGTGAGGTATCTTTCGTGTACCAAGCACTACCGCTAGGATGGCCTTCTCCAGTGGCAAATAACGGATCTCGGCTTCATGCAACGACTTACTTACATAATAGACTGGTCTTTGCACACCACAATCTGTTCGTATCAACACTAAGCTCACAGCATAGGGAGCTACAGCAATATAGGCAAACAAGACTTCATCTGGCTCAGGACTGGACATCATTGGTGGCCGAGCTAGATAATCTTTAAGCTGCTGAAAGGCCACAACACATTCTTCAGTCCACTCAAATCCCTTCCACTTGTTGATTAGAGAGAAGAAGGGCCGGCACCTGTCTGCTGACCGAGAAATAAATTGATTCAGGGCAGCAGTCATTCCAGTCAGTTTCTGAACCTCCTTGGGATTCCAAGGAGCTTGTAAATTGTTGATGGCCTTTATCTGGTCGGGGTTAATCTCAATTCCCCTGTGGGTCACCATGTACCCTAAAAACTTGTCTGACCCCACACCAAATGAGCATTTGGAAGCGTTTAGGTGCAGTTTGTACTTTCTTAGAACTTCAAAGGTACTTTCAAGGTCCTTCACATGCTCAGCAACAATCTTGCTTTTCACCACCATGTCATCTATATAAATCTCGATATTTTTACCAAGCTGTGGCTCAAACATCCTCGTCATCATTCTTTGATAAGTAGATCCCACGTTTTTCAATCCGAATGGCATCACCTTATAGTGGTAGTTACCAATTGGGGTGACAAAAGTAGTCTTCTCTTGATCCTCCAGGGCTAGTGGTATCTGATGGTAACCTTAGAAAGCATCCAAGAAACTCATCCGAGGATGGCCAACAGTCGCATCCATAAGCTGATCAATTTTTGGCATGGGGAATGGATCCTTAGGACAAGTCTTATTTAAGTCAGTGAAGTCTACACAGACTCGCCATTTCCCCTTTTTCTTCTTCACCACCACAGTATTCGCTAACCACTCCGGGTAAAAAACTTCTTTAATAGCTCCAGTTTGTTTGAGTTTTGTTACCTCTTCTCTCACTGCATCTGCATGTTCCTTAGATGGGCGCTGAGGAGGCTGCTTCTTGGGAATAATCAATGGGTTGACTTTAAGATGATGGCAAATGAATTGGGGATCCACTCCTAAGGCTTCGTAAGAATTCCAGGCAAATACGTCAAGATTCCTCTTGAGGAACTCTATTAGCTCTTCCTTCTCCTGAAGAGGCAGCTGAGATCCAACTTGAAAGAACTTTTCAAGATCGTCTCCAATAACAACTTTTACTAAATCTTCGCATTGAGCGCCCTCGTCTGGATCTTCGACGGGCAATACCCGAGACTTTAACTGCTATAAACCCCTTTCGGCCTTAGACGAGGACTCAGCTTCGGGTTCATGTTGGATGGCAGCCACTAAGCATTGTCTGGCTGCAGACTGATCTCCTTGAATTTCACAAACTTGTCCTTCAAATGGATACTTAACTTTCTGATGCAGGGTAGAGGAAACAGTCCCTAGTGTATGAAGCCAAGGCCTGGCTACGATTGCCGTATAAGGGGAATACACATCCACAACTATGAAATCCACCTCTACCACCTCTGAGCCGGTCTGCATGGGTAATCGTATATGACCCTTCGGGGTGACAACCCTTCCTTCGAAACTTACGAGTGGGGAATCGTATGGTGTTAAGTCTTGAGGCTTTAGGTTTAGCCCCTTGTAAAGATCAGGATACATTATCTTTACAGCACTACCTTGGTCAGCCATTACCCTTTTCACATCATACCCTCCAATTCTGAGGGTGATGACTAACGCATCATCATGGGGTTGGATGGTTCCAATCTTGTCTTTATCCGAGAACCCTAAAATCAGTTGGGCATCCAGTTTAGCTCTCTTCGGACCTTGGCCAAAGTCCCCTGTGGGTAACCGGGCGACTGACATAACCTTGGATGGCTAGGATCCTGTTCTCCCCAGTGCTGCGAAGATGGCATTGATAGTTCCCAATGGAGACTTTGAAGGGTCATCTCTTCGGGGCTCTGAGCTTATCTGACCTCCTCGGCCGCTGGAGTGGTGTAGGAGGTGCTTCAATTTACCTTCGCGGACTAACTGGTCCAAATGATCCCACAAGCTTCTGCAATCCTCAGTGGTATGCACATGGTCTTGGTGATATTGGCAATAGAGATTATGATTACGCCTCTCAGGGTTCCCCACCATCTTATTCGGCCACCTGAAGAATGGTTCATTCTTGACCTTCTCCAAAACTTGGTGTACTGGCTCTTTGAATACAGTGTTGACTGCTTGAGGATTTGTTGATCCTGATTGCCCAGCAAAATCTCTCCGTGGCTTATGATTATTGTAACGGTTCGACCTGAAATCCCTCCTCTCCTGGGGGATAACCTTATCCTTTCCCTTCCCTTGCTGTTGATCCTCCTCAACTCTTTTATATTTTTCAATGCGGTCCATGAGCTGACGCATGTTAGTAACTGACTTACTAGTTAAGGATTTCCTTAAACCATGATCAATGGGGAGACTGAGCTTAAACGTGCTGAGGGCCATTCCATCAAAATTGCCCTCCATATCATTAAACATCTCCTAGTATCTATCTGAATACGTCTTCAAGGTCTCGCCCTCTTGCATGCTCAAGGATAGCAGTGAGGACAAGGGCCTGACCACTCTTCAGCAGGTGACAAAACGGGAGCCAAAGGCTTGAGTGAGCTTTTTGAAGGAATTAATGGAGTTTGCCTCCAAGCTATCAAACCACCTCATTGCAATCGGTCCAAGGCTGGAGGGAAAGACCTTGCACATTAGAGCTTCATCTCTGAAGTAGACAGCCATCCTTTGATTAAAGTGGCTCACATGTTCTACAGGATCCGTCTTACCATTATAGATGGTGAACGTCGGCTGGTTGAAACGCCGAGGAAGTCTCGCTTCTTCGATCCTACGTGTAAAAGGTGACCTAGAGATTTGATTCAAAGCCCTGCTCATAGCATCGTTCCCTACGCCTCCACGTGATGGGCTTCGAGGTTGCCTCTTGTGATGATGCTCTTCTTCGTAGGAAAAGGATTCACTAACTGGTGTTCGAGATTTCTGTTTGTAAGTGACGTCCTGTTCGTCATCAGAATCTTCATTAGAGTACGAAGAGATCCGTTTCCTCTTTGCATGGCGCAGCTCCCTTTTTAGCTTTTCAATTTCTAGTTGCAAATTCTGGTTCTTCTCTGCATGAGACACGTGACTTCCGCCATGTGACTGGCTTCGATCAGTATGTGTAGTATGCACACTACCTTCACGATCTTGTCTCTGCTCCAAATTGAGAAAAGGATCTACGTGTTGGGACACCCTGGATTTTGTTGGTTGTTGCCTTGGTTCAGCCATTATCAACTGTTGCTCCCACTTTCGCTCAAGCTCTCCCCACAGACGGCGCCAATTGTAGGGTTAGGATTTGTAGCCCCAACCCAAAACAATGAATTTGTAGAGAGTGGGTGAAAAAGCTAGGTTGATTATGAAATTGACAACAGTTAACCACAACTCCCAAGTGTGAACCAGCATAAACATACACGTAAAAAAAAACGAAATGAATTGGTGTCCGAAGAATTATATTATTGATTGAACAATGATTATAGTTTTTAGGCCTACAGTAAAGTCTTTCTCTTGCCCTTATTCTGATTTTTTCCGATCCCCCCGTTATCAGAGGCCTCTCCTCTTTATATAGCGCCATTTCTCATCATCTTCATCGTCCACTTGTTCTTTATCTAAGCATCTACTTGAGTACATGTCCCATCAGGTATCTTCTTTAGTTCTCTGTGAGTGGTAGTAGCTGAGATTACACTGTTCAGGGGTCTTCTCCACATTAATGCGGCCAGAAAAGCAGCTGCAGTGCATTTAATGTGGTGGTTGCAGATTATCTTCTAGATATTTTTCCATTCCTCTAATCTCCATACGTGCCTGAAGCCTATCCTTATCGTTGAAATCGGTAGGAGGATTACTCGAACCTCCCAGGTATTTGCTTGACCAAGACTTTTTTTATCTGAGGAGAATGGCCTCTTCGGACCACTAGTGCCCTCTTCGGATTATACCCTCACTCATTTTCAAGTATATTTCTTCCACATGGACCCTTTCCTAGACATTTTCCTCTCTTCGGACACACAGTAGTCCTCAAATAGGGCCTCGGGCCCAATATATGAGGTTGGGCTTTTACCCCGCACAGTTGTTATTACAATATATTCACAACTATTGAGGTGTAAGTTATAGGTCAAAATAAAATAATAAAATATTGGAGATCCGTCACGGTCTTATACGAATGAGATTAACTTTTTATGACATAATTATCAAAATTCTTAAAATTAATATCTCTTTTGATAAATGTAAATTTCTATGTATTTTAAAATTCAAATGATTTATATCTTTATTTTGTGATACAAATAAAATTTAAAATTGATTCTAATCACTACTTTTATTTTTCATGGCTAGCATGTGCTTTGCACATGCTGCTCTAACTAGAGCACTACTTTTTTTTAACCATTTGCAGCTCTTAATGCTTGGCTCTCCTTTTTTTAGGCACACTATCTTAATTAACTATAATAAAGGCCCCCTCAAAATAAATAAATAAATAAATAAAGGCCTATTTGACAGCTCGGATTGTGGGCATGAGCCACGTGACCTCTCTCCCACGAGATTCTTGTGGCTCCAGCTATTAAAAAAATAAATTAATAAACCAAAAAAAAAAATAAACCACTTTTACACAAAAAGGAACCATTTTTCCATGTGACACCCTTTTCACACTTTCCTTTATCAATGCTCCCTGCTTGTTGCACAAGATTCACATACATGATACCCAAAAATAAAAAAACCTTAAAATATTAGGGTAAAATTTAATGGATCGTTACACAAATTTATGACATGAATTTATCATTACTCATGCATATTTCCATAAAACTTAAACAATGTTACTAGAAATCTTTTACAAAACGGGTCTTGATTTAGTGGTTATCTTAAGAGTTTGTTAAACATTTTGTTTTATGCTATTAGGATTCTTGGCAAGTTTATGTTGGATGCAATTTCAAAAAAAAAATTTAGTTAAAATTTAACGGAAAATCTTAACATAGTGCTTATTATCAATAATCATGAAGCATCCAACTGCATATAGTCAAAGAGAAAGTGCAATGAACCATTTATTTATTTATTGAAGATAGAGACATCAATCCCATCTACCCACAAATTAAATAAAAAGGAAGACTTCGATACTTTGAAAGTAAATTGAGAGAGATAAGCATGCATTGAATTGGTAAACATAGACTGCCATGAAACTTAATAGTAATTTGGAATGGAATATTCAGGCATAATATAGTCAGGCAACTATAAACTCTATGTCTATATAAATAGCCGAAATGGAGGTGACAAATACAAGCTTTCAAGCTATTTGATTTGTGCCTTTTCTTCTCTATGACTACCTTCTTTGAAACAAATAACAGATCCTTAATGGCAGCTATAGTGTTTCTTCTAGGGTTCTTGATGGCAAACCTTGCCACAACAGGTATCCTCTCTCTCACTGTGTCTCTTTTTATGTGCATGTGTTTATGTGTGATTTATACATTTACTTATGAAACAATGTGTCAGTGTGCATCATTCTCTATCAAAACTAGTATAGCAAAAGCCATGCATGCAGTCAAAGAGTACAGTTTTAACAGTGGCAACATTGTCAATCTATCTCTTATGTAAGAAATGTTGAAAACAGGATCATTTGCAATATGCAAAGAAGTTCCATGATAGTTTTCAAGATTTCAATAGGCTCGACAAATTCACTTCATTGCTTAACATGACAAGGACTAGCATCATGCAGTCTGACTCATTTGTGTTGATTCCCATATTGGCATGTTCCTAGCAAAAATAGAATTTTCAGACAAGCCTGAAATATCTTCTTCCTAAAATCTGCACAAATCTGCTTAATTTGTATCCTATTTGGAGGGATAATTTGAATTATGAGAGTTATCATTATTAACTACCACAACAAGCGTGTTATTTTTTTGTTACTTCATTTTGCAGAAGAACAAAGCATATATCTCAAATAGACTTTGTTGTCTTATAAAGTCTTGGTCCTGATTCTGTAACAATCTCTTAGTGCAGCTTGCAATGATTTTCCACACAAGACTATGCTTAAATAAAAATGAAAATGAATATTTTAAAACATTGTTGTGAAAAAAAAAAAAAAAAAAAAAAAAAAAAAACTCCTTAATTAGAATTAGCAAATGATCCATATTACCCATGTGTCTTATTAATAAATATGACTAGTACTACCACTACATAGGTAACAACATCAACAACCAAGCTTGACCACCGCATACTCTTGGTGCGATGGTCACTCTATAAGTTAAAATACTTATGGGATGTGGGGGATAAGGGCCGTGATTCAAGTCTCCAGAAGTGAGCTTCACACACATATACATTTAGATTAGGCTAAAGTAGAATTCTATGTTGTAAAAAAAAAAAAAAAAAAAAAAAACCAAGCTTGACTTCCAAATTTTGGGGTTGGCTATTTATTCTCAATAGATTTGTTAGGGTTGACCAATTCTTTTCTATCAATCTATTATATCAAAAATTATACTCTTTTTTATTTCCTTAATTATACATCCTTTTAAATTACTTCTATTAATGTTATATTTGGATGCAGGTGCACAATCTGTTGGTGTTGTTATGGAATGCTTGGCAACGATCTGCCATCTGTGCAAGAAGTTATAGCTCTCTACCAGTCAAACAACATCAAGCGAATGAGAATCTATGATCCGAATCAAGCAGTTCTACAAGCCCTTAGTGGCTCTAACATTGAAGTCATGCTAGGTGTCCCAAACTCAGACCTTCAAAGCCTTGCCAACCCTTCCAATGCACAAGCATGGGTACAAAGAAACGTACTAAACTTCTGGCCTAGTGTCAGGTTTCGATACATTGCAGTTGGAAATGAAGTGAGTCCTGTTAATGGAGGCACAGCTGGGTTAGCACAATTTGTTCTCCCTGCTTTAACCAACGTATTCAATGCAATTAGATCAGCTGGCCTTAAGGACCAAATCCAGGTTTCAATTGCAATTGACATGACCTTAATAGGAAACTCCTACCCTCCATCACAAGGGGCTTTCAGAGATGATGTTAGATCATATTTAGACCCAATCATTGGTCACCTAGTATACGCTAAGGCACCCTTACTAGCCAATGTGTACACTTATTTTAGCTATGCTGGAAATCCACGCGACATTTCTCTTCCCTATGCTTTGTTTACTTCCCCATCAGTTGTGGTATGGGATGGACCCAATGGATACCAAAACCTTTTTGATGCAATGATGGATGCATTGTACTCAGCTCTCGAGAGGTCGTGGGGCGGTTCATTGGAGGTTGTTGTTTCAGAGAGTGGATGGCCATCAGCAGGTGGATTTGCTACATCATTTGATAATGCAGGTACTTATTACTCAAATTTGATTAGGCATGTCAATGGGGGTACACCAAAGAGGCCTGGGAGGGCAATAGAGACCTATCTTTTTGCCATGTTTAATGAGAATCAGAAACAACCAGAGCTAGAGAAAAACTTTGGCTTGTTCTTCCCAAATAAACAGCCCAAATATAACCTCAATTTTGGTGGAGAAAGAATCTGGGATGTCACTGCTGAATATAATGCGACAGTTTCCTTCAGTAGTGATATGTAAGATTGTAATAAGCATGAGTCCTCTCCTTTTGAGTGTCTTCACCTTAATAATCTAGTCCTAATCCAATGCTTGTAAGTTTTTTTGTTTGATGAATAAAAATCTTTCACGTTTGGTTTTTCCTTAAAGGGAAGCAGAATCAATATTTATATGTGTTTGTGATAGATATTATGTTTGTTTCTTTGTTTGTATATTCATAATAATCAAAATTAGATCACATTATCTTTAATTAAAGTGGAATCCGTCCCCTTCTAGTTAATAGTAAAATAAGTGTATATCTATTAGGAACCTTATATATAGCGTTTAGGTTCATAGAACTATAGAAGTCTAATGTTATAAGAAGTATTCCTAAAAATAAAAAAATTAAAAAAAAAAGATTAATAAATGAAGTAAAAAATAGTAAAAAATAATTAATAATAAAAGGATTAGAATTTGGATTGTTATCAAATTAAGATTTTTATTAACTTAAAAATATAGAAGAAGAAGATAAGAACAAAAAAAAAATATCTATTTTTTAAAAATTCTATAAAAAAAATTCTACAATTTGTGACGCAACCACAACTTTTAAGCTCAACTTTTATTATATAGTATATGATGATATAATATGATATGAAATGGTGGAATCGTATTTCGTATCTTTAAAATACAATCTCATAATATTAATAGAAATTAATTTTGTTTTGAACACAAGGTAAGTAATTAACACGGTTTAAAATAACAACCCTGAAGTTGTTTGGCTTTAGTGAGATTCTTATTATCCGGATTTTTTATTTATATTTTTTATGAAATATTATCCCAAATTGATAGAAGTTGTATCATTCACAACTTCGGTCTGTAGACTTAAATTCCACAATTGAACAAGGAACTTGCAACACTTTATTCTCCATCAGATGAAAGAACTCTTACATACTAGTCTCTCTTAACTACACAACTTCTAGTAGGAATTAAATTCCTTGACCAGCCCCATAAAAGAAGACTTTGTTGAGCACTGTCCTGCGTCTGTGAAGAAAAAGCCCAAGCCCATTGTGTCTGTGAAGAAGAAGCCCAAACATGAAGAAGAAGATAGGCGCCGTTTCACTTAATACTGAGGCTTGTTTTGTTTTCAAGTAAAACGGTGCGTTTGGGATTAGGCACAAGGTTGCTAGTTTAGCTTAACAGGTTTAACAACCTTCCCCATTTCTAGGAATTAGATCCGCATATTGATATGCTTTGACGTCTATATACTACTTGCTTTCAGTGCTATCTTTCCTTTGATTTTGTTGGTTGAAAACTTGATCTTATTTTCCGCTGTAATTGACGCAAGTGTCTTTCTTTTCTTTGATTTTGTTTTCGCATGTAAATATCCATAGGAATATTCATGCATGACTTCACTGTACTCTAGCTTTAAGGCATGGGAGGAACTTTTTTTTTTTATTCTTTGTAAAATACCAAGCGAGGGTTTTAACTTGTAAGCCGTGCTTTGTTCTAGATTTTCTGAGATTGCTTTTGCTACCTCCTTTGTAATCTCTCTATTGTCTTTTCTATTTTTCTAACAAAAGTGATCTTATATTATTTGATCTCTTGTGATAACAAAAGGTTTGCACTTATGTTCTCTAAAACACAGTTTTGTTTGCACTTTGCACAGAAAATAGTGTTCTTTCGAAGTTCTACAACTAATGATGGAGCCTGATTCTGAATCTTCGAGTTTATCGTTTCAAGAGAGCCCTCCAAAATCCAATACTTAATTAGGCTTCATGTACTCGATCCTCAAACGCTCCATTGCTGCATTTTTTATGTTTCGTGGCGTGGATGGAACACCAGTTGATCCACCAGGAGATCCACCGACGACCTGTCTTATATATTTGGTCACCAGCCTGTTGGTGCTTGCATGCATCTTGATTTCCCAGATGATCCAACAAAAGCACAAGCCAAGGGTTGACAGATTTCTCAGGATTATTGCCGACGCCTCCATGTTGACACAACTAGTAATACTAGTAAGGCTAATACTACAAGTTAGTGTGTGCTATTATCGTATTCCCATACGCCTTATAGGTTTTTGTTTTGTTTTTGGTTTTTTTAGTAATTATTAGAAAAATAAATCTTGGAATGGTTTCTATATATGGCATTTCTTTTCTTTTTATTTCAATGTTATGTGTGGGGGTTCTTTTCATTTATGGTTTTCTTTCAATTTCATCAAAAACTCTTCCATCATAAGAATTTCACAAAATATTTAACAATTATCAAGATGGTTTCTATATATGGAATTTCTATTTCTTTATTTTTATTTCAAAAGCTTTTTTCCAAGCAGGTATTTCTACTTGTTTATTAAGCTATGTTATTGTTATGTGGATTCTTTCGTTTTAAGGTTTTCTTTCAATTTCATCAAAAATTCTCGTCACAACAATTTCACAAAAAAATAAACAGTTAATTATCAAGTTAGCAAGATAATAATGGTAGATAATAAATGCTAGATGAGAACCAATATTATAATAACTAATTAAAATAATAATAATATTTGATCTAATGTGAGTGTTATATTACTATTAATTAATTGCAAATTATGAACCGAACCTTGTATATAGTATATACATGTAGGGTTTAATATGTGAGAAATTTTACGTAAAAGGCACATGAATAGAGAAAGATTAAAGGTTTAAAAAAAAAAAAAACACACACACACACACACACACAAGTTTGAGAATCTTGTCAAGCGAGACTGATGTTGGCTCGAGTAAAATGGCCTACACGAGCAAGTGATAGATGAAGGAGTAGCAAAGTTATAGACTAATTTCTATATGACTTTTAAGTTATGGACAAAGTTTAGCTATAACATTAGGTTACAACTTTACTCAATAAAATAAATATTACTTTATATTTTGAAAATCTAATTGTTGAATTGCATGTTCTTTACACTCTTAACATACATGTCAAATTTTATGTTAATCGAATATTATTTACTATATGATCTATAAACTTATATTTTATACATAATTTTAAACTATAAAAACTTGCAATTTAAATAATTTATTGATGGCATAGTTATTAATCTTTAATTTTCTATAAATTTTGCAAATATAAAGAATATAAGATGAAGATATAATCCAATTAGGTATATGTCAAAATTCACCATCAATAAAAAGATATTGAGTATGATTGTTGTAGCCTTAGCCTACGGTCAGTTTTAAAGCCAAACTTTGTCCTTGAGTTATTCACTAAAGAGTTTGTTAGTGAGAATATTGGGAAGGGTAGTTCACTCAAGTGAAATGTCCTAGACGAGCAACTAATAGGCAAAAGACGAGCAAGTATATGTCGGGGAACTTTGTGTCTGACTTTTAAATCTTTCACTGAAAAATTCGCTCAATCATAGGCTCATAGCTATATGTTAGGCTTATATGTATTAGTGTTGGTGAACCATGTCAAATTTTTGTTAGGTCTATATGTATAGTGTTGGCAAACCTTATCAGATTTCCTAATACTATCACTAATATATGTGTGTGTATATATATATATATATATATTAATGATATACCGGTAGCTAACAAAATGAAAAACCTCTTGCGGAGGACTAGCACCAATAATCTCCCAACCAAAAATTAAATAAAAATTAATTGAAGCGAAAGGTGTTCTGAGAGTGTACATGTGAGGTGTATGGCAATGGCAAGGGGACAATTGTCCTACGCTTTTTTTTTTTTTTCTCTTCTTCTTCTTATTTTTGAAAGGAAAATGCATATTTAAAATAAATGAAATTTATCAGAAATAATGAAATTTGCATCTTTATTAATAGGAAAATAAGTAATTACAAAGTATTCACGTCATAGTCCACAAGAGACCAATACAATGAGAAAAGTCCTTTATCCAAACTTGATTTTCATCCTTCAATTTCACTAGCCTAGCAAGCAAAGCAATTACTGATTTGTTTTGACTTAGTGTACATTTGGATACCGTTTATTTTGTTGAAAACTGAAAACTGAAAACAATAAAAAATATTATTCTAGTTCATTAATGAAAATACTGTGCATTTGCCTTGATGCACTGTTTCATGTCCCAAGAACAGTGCACCAAGCATTGGAATAAAAAATAAATAAAAGCCAAAAAACGCGTCTGCGTTTTCATGCAGACGCAATCCAAACGAAACTTTAAGGTCAAATTGAATGGAGGGAGAGGGGGGGAAAGTAGGGTAGAGTAGGGAGGGAAGTATGACTAGGAACAGAGCCAGAAAGCTATCCTTAGGGGCCAACTTTTAGTAGCAAAATGAAATAGCTACTATCGTGTATGGTTTAGTTAATTTTTAAATCTCACGTGTATTTTACATGATTTTATTCAGTTAGTTTTTTAACACTAAGCTAATAGAAGTATTGATTTGGCAGATGTGTATAGTTTAATAGTGTTTGAAATTTCAGGGGTGTATAAGCATTTTCCTAAAAAAAATAGAATAAACTAAATAGACTTAAGGTTAGACTTCCTTCTAAAATAGGATAAATCAAATTAAAAAAAATAATAATGAAGTAGAAATTTGTGATAGTTGCAAAGCTTATTTGTCAACATATTATATTATATTATATATTATATATATATATATATATATATATATATATAGATAGATAGATTATTTGACCCACAAATATCGAAGCAAAAGCCAATACACTAATCAACAATCATTTCAGGAATTCCAATCAATCTTTAGACTTTGTTATTCATCTTGAGATTCATATTATTCCAATCAATCGCGAGCAATACAGTGAGAATAGTTTTCCGTCCAAACTTGATTTTCATCTTGCGATTTCACCGAGCCAGCAAGAGCAAATGGTGATTTGTTATGACTTATTGTGGGTTTGGATACACGTTCTGCGGTTGCGTTTGAGTTTTTTTCTTTTTTTTCTCTCTCTACTGCAGCACTCATTTCACGGGACAAACAGCTACTGTTCATGCACATTCATGAACAGTAGCCGTATATTGTTGACTTTTCAGTACATCAGTGGGTCTCGTGTACTGTTCACAAGACTCACAAATCTCACTTTTCAGCAACTTTTTCATTAAAAATTGGTCCTACGATACTATTCACACATTTAAAAATTATTTTGCTACAGTGTTTTCAGTTTTTAATTTTCAGTTTCAGCAAAATAAGTTCTATCCAAACAGACCCTTAGTAGCATCTGACTTATAGGTTTTTTTTTTTTAATTTTCCACTTATAATGCCATAATATTACTCCATCGTTGCTATCAATTTGCACATTACTGGTTATATTCATTTTCATGTTCCTCCATCCAATGTTGAGTCATGTCTCAACCATTTTAGATAAGACCGACTCAAATTCCTTTACTATCTATATTCTCTCATACAAATTGGTAAATTGGTACATTTTATTGGAATATATATATATAAAAAATGGATTCAAGTTACACTTAGTGTAATTTTATAAGAGTTACACATTTTTTAAACTATAGATCTATATAAGATCTAAGGGTGAAAAATACACAAATGCCACCTCATCAATATTCGGTCTAAAAATAAACAAGTCACTTGCCCCCACGTTAATTTCCCTAAAATCAACACTTCTCCCTCTAAAGTCTAAACCTGAACGGCTTCTCTCTCTAAACTCACCTTCTTCTCCACGACTCCAGTCCACACTCTTCAATGCCCTGCTAACAGCTGAGTTGTCCAGGCTATGATAAACCCAGCTAGGTGCAAACGGAGAAGATGCTTGTGCTTGCGGTGGAGGATCCAAAACCAGGCCATGGTGGAATAGTTTTGTGTGAAAACTGGTGTCTTTTCTTCATTAATAATTCTTGGTTTTTTTGGGTCTTTTTTTTTTGGTAAATGTATAAATTTTCGAATAGAAAAGATTAAGAAAGGGAAAGATCAAAAAAAGATTTCCATGCTTAGCCCATTTGCAGTATTACCCCCTCTCTGCAAGCATTCCACCTTCTTCTGATGTCAAGGAAATTCTTCTTTTGTTAAAACCTACTGTATGAGAGCATTGCATTTTTCAACAGTTTTTGAAGTCTCTCTCTCTCTCTCTCTCTCTGTTAAAAGGAAAGTAAGTATTGAATGGGTTGGTTTTGTTTCAAAAATGATATGAAGATTATTTGGGTGTGTTAAGGGCCATGACGACATTCTTTGGCCTGAGCTTCCCATATTTAAGGATTTGCATAAAGAAAAGTACTTATAATTGGATTGTTGAATCAGAGATGCTATGACTTTAGGAAAATAATTAAATTATGGATTTTAAGCCACTAGCTTTCACCATTGGAAAACTCATAAGTGAAGAAGAGAGGTATATGGTTTTTTTTTCTACCTTAGCATGAAAGAGCCAAGATAATCACACGATAACTTGAAAATAGCAAGAACCAGAAATTGATATGAGCGGTGGAGCCATAGAGAGTGTAAATGAGTTTAGAGAGAGAAGCTTTTCAAATTTAGACTTTAATAAGAGAAGCATTTATTTTAGGGAAATTAATGTGGAGGCAAGTGACTCATTAATTTTTAGACAGAATATAAATATATATATATATATATATATTTGATTGAATAAACAAAATATTGATGATGTGGCATTTGTGTAATTTTCACCCTTAGATCTTATGAAGATCTATGGTTAAAAAAATGTGTAATTCTTATAGAATTACATCAGGTGTAACTTGAACCCATATATATATATATATATATATATATAGAGAGAGAGAGAGAGAGAGAGAGAGAGAGGTAACAGGTCCATAGAAATTACAAGTTTTCTTTTTGTTCAAATAAATAATTTAAAAATAATCAGAGTTCTTTATGGGGAACTTTTTAAAATTGTAATATGTGAGATGCTATGGGGGAGAGAGTGAGTCCCTTTATACTTGAATGGTAGCCTTAGATTTGGTTCGAAGCAAAATTTACATAAAATTCTTTATTCTTATCTCATTTATTTATAGTTTCTAAGTTGATCGAAAAATCTTAACTTGATTAAGATTTCAAAACTCTAGTATAATAGAATTGCTTTTATTGTTAAGGCTTTGACTACAACAACAGAGGCAGTGGTGGACATAGTACTTGGTGGCAGTGCTAATGCTAATCCTTCCGATTATGAGAGTGTTGAGAAGTACGGGTGAACAATTTTAATTTTAATTTTTTGGATTTTAAAAAAAAATTTATAATATTCAAAAAATAAAATAAAAATAAAACTAAGTCGTTTTTAACAAACACCAATGGAAGAATTGAATTAGATAAAATTCAAAAATTAAAGTTATAGGAATAATTTGAATTTTGAGCAAAATTATAGGATAAATATTAAAGAATTGTACCTATCTTCTATATAAAGAATTGATAAATCATAAAGTAATAGAGAAGAAGTTGATAAGAACTGTAGGGACCGGTTTCGAGCGCTCTCCGCAGATTGAGAGAGTGGACCCAAGCCCAGCTAACCCTCCAATGAATTTATAGAGTATGGGTTCAAGAGCTAGGCCCTAGTGAGGAATGCAACGGCCATGCATGGTTGTACGTGAATGCTAATAACTTAAATGTGGATTGGGATGCACAATAAGGCTCCTCGGACGGGCCCTACAGAGCTTGGAGTTCTTATTATCTCTTTTCAGAAAGGTTACAATGGTTGAGAGAATATGAGTTGCTACAGTATTCCCTCTCTCTGGTTTTTGCCGTCCGTCCCCCTTCAAGAGGGACTTTCTACGTTATATATCTCTCTCTCAGCTGATCCTAGCCCTACATTTGTTGACCAACCCGGTTTCCACTTGAGTGCCTGTCCCATCAGCCGCATTCCCATCCCCTCTGTGGGTTGCAGCGCCCAAGACGGCACTGTTCAGAGGTCCTATCCTCATTAATGCGGCCAGGGCGTTAGTTGAGAGCATTTAATGTGGAGGTGACAGTTCATCTGGGACTTGCTCCTCCACCATGCTTCTATGTCCGGTGCTTGGCACTTGCTATCTGCTCTTTTGATGCTCAGGGAGATTCCCCTTGAGGGTGTGCTGCTTGCTCACTTTCTGATTTCGGACGTCCGAGGATGTAATCATCCTCGGCATGGCTTCTTGGGCAACTGGGCTTTACGCGTCGTCCTCGGACCCTGGATGCGTCCTCGGCGTGGGCCTTTGGGCCTGGTTCGAAGTGGGCCGGGGTTGCTTGACTCTTTCTGGCCCCACAAGAACAATTAAGTTGTTCTTTAAAGTTGGAAACCTAGACGGTATTATTGATTCATGCAGGGAACCTAAAGGCTTATATACATACATATAATTCTGTTGCGGAGATTATAGATCTATTTTGAAAAGTCTATAACTGTTTGACAAGAGATCAGAGATGAAGTCCGACTCGGGACTATCGTCGCTTCAAGAAAGCCTTCTTCCCAAGCGTCCAAAATACATGACCATAAGTCTCATGAGTTTAATCGATTTTATCTCCTACATGTCACTTGTGATTTCTACGCTTTTTCTTCCACCGGAAAATGTGGACAGGGTTCCAGTTCCAGTCTTCTTCAGAGGTCGACTGTCGCTTTATTTTATAATTTTAGGCTCCTACGGGTTCTCACTTTGGGGTTCCCTCATTGGTAGCTTGATGGAACTCGAACATAAGGGTATGCCAAGGGTTGAAAGATTTTTCAGGATTATTGCCGTGGCTTCCACGTTTTCATTACTAGCCGTAGTCGTCTACACCGTAGTCGTCTATTTTAGTCTTTGGTCTTTGCTTTGTGGGATTTGTTTTCTTCCAGTTTCTGGCACTATTTTTTTCCTGGAAACACTAAGTTTGATGTGAACTGTAGGGTCACAAATTTCCGGCCCAAGCCCAAATGGGTTTTAGACGAAAGTTTGGTAAGCTCAGTACAATAAATTTGTAGAGAATGGGCTGAAGAACTTGGTTCTAGTAAGTGTGTCAACGGCTAGCAACCATCTTATCCATGAAACAATGAAAAATATACGTGGGACTTGAAGAGAAGTGCACGTCCAAGGAGATGGATAGTGCTTTTGTATTATAATTCTTAAAGTTTGGACAGTTCTTTTTTCTACAATTGCCTCCCTCCCACTTGAGGGGAGATCTTTTACAATATATAGCTATTTTCATATCATCCTAACCATACACTTGTCACCCATCTAAACCCTCACTTAAGTATAATGTCCCATCTCTGGGTGTTGCGGTGATCAAGGAAACACTATTCAGGGGTCCTCTCCACATAAATGTGGTTAGGAAAGTAGGTGTGGTGCATTTAATATGGAGGCAGTAGCACATCTCCGAATTCTTATCTCTTCTGCAAGTGGGTAAGGGTCTCCCTTTTCGTGGAGATCTCCTGAAGGATCATTCAAGCCGTTGAAATGCATGGCCGAGTAGCATTTGGTCCCATCCGAGGAACAGATTCTCCTCGAACTGTACTCTACTTCATTCATTATAATTCTGGACCAGGAGCTTCTTTTAATCACTTACACCTCCTCGGACACGTCATGGTCCCAATTGGGTTCCAAGGCCCAATGTACAATTTTGGGCTTTCACCCCCCCCCCCCAATAGCCCCTCAAAATTTCGACTTTTCCTTCACACCAGAGGAGGGAGAAGACGAATTTTGACTTATTTTGGATTCAAATAATTATGATATCATAACCTGCAAATTTACACGTGTAGGAGTGTGGTTTAAAGCGCTTCATCACTACTGTTGATGCTTCGGAATCCACGAGGCCTCATTGATTGCTCCAGGCGGCGTCACATCTCTCCGCATCCAACGGTGTGTTTCAATCCAATGGTTGGTATTTTTCCTTGGTATTTGGGGCGGGATAACTCGCCCCATTTCTGCCCTCTATATAAAGCTTCGAAGGAAACTCTGCACCGATTACTTTACGAATCCTTAAGCGCTCCAGCACACAAAGCCGCCCAGTTTACTAAACCTCTCAGTGATTCTTCCAGAAATTCCTACGAGCTTTCCTTCTGAAAATTTCACAGGCCGTCGTACTCTTTAGATCGCGTAAGTTTTTAACCCATTTAGGCCTTCAATTTCTCCTCGGCCAGCCTTCTTGGCCTTCAAATTTTTGCTTCTCCGTTCGTCCATTTTAGTAGTCTCCCTTTAGCTTGTAAAGATGGGTAGGTTCACACACCTAGTAAACTCTCCTGCCAAGATAGAAGCTTTTAAGGAAAGATACCATATTCCCTAGGGGTTTAATCTTCGTTACTATCCCACAGAGCGAATGGCAACCGACCGAG
>JAFHAW010000171.1:0-21835 GCA_019022515.1 Quercus aquifolioides
ACGTGTGTGAAAGAAAAAGAAAAAAAAACCATGATCAAATGAATGGCTTTTTATTTTTCAAATTGGCCTCAATATCTTATAAACATGCATAAATATGTGCATCATATATATAAATTTGTGTTTTCTCTCAAGTCAAATCTTGACTTCATCACTGGCTATAGGTAATACTAAGATAAAAGCAAATCCTAATATCCATTTACCTCGTGAATTTCTTAGAATGCCTCTTGAACTAGTGAGTCTAGGTGTTTCTTTATCACTTCCATTAGTGTTTTAAGTTAACAAAGGGGTGATTATTCTTTTTATTTTTTATTTTTTATGGTGGTAATGAGGGTGAGAATTCGTATATTTGGTGCCCATGCTATGCAACTGTGTATACCAGGTTTAGGGTAGTGCTACTTGTGTTACTCCAGTAATAAAATTCCAAAGCATTATTTAAACTGATTGATCTGGTTTTCTCTATTTGAATTTTTTTTTGCTCAACGTAGTTATATACTATATAATATGGACTCATATATATATATATATATATATATATATATATATGAGTGACATAAGTAATTAAGTCAAGAGTGCTTGTGTGTTAACCCTTTTTTTTCAATGATTCAGTGGTTGGGGATTTGAATCTTGATTCTTCTAGTTACATATGTGTGTGTATTAAGGTTAATAAACACACATTTACAAGGTATCTGTTTTCAAGTCCATGTAAACTCAAAACAACTTCCAAGTCCAACTACCATTCTACTGCAGTCCACCACTACCAACTACTATTCTATCACATTCAATCACTGCTTGACACCAATCGACTGTGCTCAGCGACCTTGAGCACTAATTCTGGGTAATAAAACAAATTTTTATAAAAACAAGAAAAATGAAAATAATATCTCAGCATTTGGTAAGACTACTCCACTTTCAATGCACGAGACATTTTAAAAATCTCATGAACTGATAGTGTGACAAATTGAACATAAAACCTCTAGATTTATATCACATCTTAGACCAATATTTGAACATGCCCATGGGACCAGCAAATACCCAAACTTATCAGTGTGCATTGAGAAACAGTGCTAAGGGATGTTGTCTTATAGGAATCAGAATGACAAAAAGTCTAGTTCAGCTCTTTTAACATCATGCCCTCACTTAGTAGGTTGGGTAATAAAAATTTTGGATCTTGAATGAGTCTGATGATTGTTTGCCTGTTTGGTGTTAAAACAGTGACTAGAACCTTATACAAATAAGGATAAAGTATAGGCACTCACACCTAGGTTCCCTAAGTAGTTAGATTTATGAATGAGAATGGAATTTTTACAAGTTAATTTTCACACACTATGCAAAGTATTTAAACAAAACAATCACATGCATTTATAATGTCATCATTGCAGCATATAACACAACAAAATTCTCATCTTTATTATTAAAATTACTACTTTTGAGTAAGTTTCAAAGAATGCACTTTGCCAACAGACACGGACAAAAAATCATCTTTCCACCATTGTCATCCAAATATCTCTACTTGAAGCTAAAATTCATGAACCCAGAAACACAGAGATCACAGGAAACTGTAAATGAGCACGACCCACAAGATTGATTGAAAGCCCAAAATACCCACACAAAATACCCACACACAACAAAAAATTGCTTCGTATGTGTGAAACAGAGATTTCCAGATGACTTTTTCTAAACCAACAAGATGCATGCAAGGCTAATTATGGTCAGTTGAGATACACAAAACAAGAGAAAGAGAAGAGCAACGTACCTGTAATCAACAGCGGCGGTGAGGGTTCGACGGAAGCACCACGGAGAGTGAGAGGGTGAGGGAAAGTGTAGAGGGAGAGTGAGAGGGTGAGGGAAAGTGTAAAGGGAGAGTGAGACTAACGGAGAGGGAGACGTTGAGGCAGAGTACAGGAGAGAGTGATGGCAGAGCGAGGGAGAGTATACAGGAGAGAGTGAGTGAACAGTTTCTGAGACTTTGGGTTTGAAATGGTAACAGGTTCACAAAACTCGATTTACAATTTACCGAGTTATGTGTGTGTCTGTTTTGTCTGCGTGGCACAAAGTTCGCACCAAACTCGATCATTGGATAATCGAGTTTTTCAATATAACTCGATTTCCCGTTTGTCGAGTTACAAAATAGGGGCATTTCCCTAATTAATTTGGAAAAGGGGGCATAAAGCTGCTATTTTTGCCCAAACAGGGCATTTCCAATTTGTCCCACAAAATGAGTTATTTATTTATTTATTTATTTATTTTTAAATTTTACCGATTGCTTTCAATAGAGAGTTAAAACCACTTGAGACAGTCGCTTGAACAACAAAAAGCTAGTGATCCATGTTTGAGAAAATATTGGGTGATCCATGCTCTCTATAATTAAGTCATAAAAATATTACATGTTATTGTCACAGTTATTTAATCTAACAAATTAATAATAGACCAATATTGCAAGTCCATTTTCAAATAGAGATAAATTTTTCTATTTAAATATATTTAATCATTTTTTCTCTTTTTAATCTTAATTTTTAAAACATCCAAACATAAGGAATGACTAATTATTCTCCCACTTACTTAATTTTAAAAACATCCAAACAAGATGGAGGATAACCATTTTCCTCTAGTCTCCAGTCTCCTCCCCACTACTCTTTTCTCCCTCCAAACTTCTAAACATAACATTAGTGTTTTCAGATAAAAAGTTATTTTTATTTCTTCATTCAGCGAATTTTATTACCATATGGCAAACATAACTAAGTATTTCTTTTGCAAGATCATGAAAATTCATGAAGAAATCAGATTGTAAGTGATCAACAAGTTTATGTCAAAATAATTTCAATTTAGACATGAACTAAGTGTGAGTTTGGATAGCGCGTTTTGCGCTATCCAGTGCCTCTGCGTTTCATTTCTGTGGGTCCATAGGCACTATTCATGGGACCCGCAACTTGGGAAAAAAATGCAAATTTAACTTTAAAATTAGGTTTCACGGTACTATTTACACATTTAAAAATTATTTTGCTATAGTATTTTTAATTTTTAGTTTTTAGTTTTTAGCAATAAGCAATATTCAAATAGACTCTAAGGATATAATAACGTGACAACAGAGCGGAAATTTTAAAAATTTTGCAGTGTCAAACACGGTGGAAATGATCATGGTCCAGTTAATCCAATGTGAAAAAGGCAACTTTTAGGTGGAAAATTATTCGCTCCTAATTATATAATATAACCGCCCAAGGTGGAAGCCAACATAGCAAAGGAAAATTTATATCTTGTGAAGTGTCAAACAATTTGCTCCTAATTATATAATATAACCGGTGGAGAATTATTTGCTCTTAATTATATAATAATCGTAGCAAAGGTGGTCGAAAATTTATATATTGTGAAGTGTCAAACACTTTGCTCTTATAATTATATAATATAACCGCCCAAGCCCATGGTACCGCCCCGGGTGGTGGTTCAATCAAAATAGTTTCAATTTAGACATGAATTAAGGATATAATAAAGTGACAAATGAGCAGAAAATTTAAAAATCTTGCAAAGAATAATAAAAAAGACATGTTAATTGAGGAAGTAATAGAGAGCAATGACTTTTGACCATGATCATTTCCACCGCGTTTGACACTTTGCAAGATTTTTGAAATTTCCGCTTTGTTTGTCATTTTATTATATCCTTAATTCATGTCTAGATTGAAACTATTTTGATTTAACCACTACCCGGGGTGGTACCATGAGCTTGGGAGGTTATATTATATAACTAGCCACGAACCCGCATGTTGCATGTGATAATTATTTTATGATGGTTTTATTAATTTTTTTTTTTTTTTTTACAATTTAAACTAATTTGATAAAGAGTAATGTATTTTTTAATCATATTTTTATTTATTATGGGAACAATCATAAATGTTGTGGGTACAAGACTCCGCCATTATCAGGATTTATCCGCTTTGGGGAGCCATGCCCTCACGGTTTATCGGCTCGTCCCCGAGTGTGGGCGTTCACCCAAGGCAAGCGCTTAGCTTGGACCTTGTAGGCAACTTAGTCCCACATCGGTTAGAGTTCCCTCCCACTAACCCCTTATAAGCGCATGGAGCTAGAGTTAGTGTACCACTACTACACATGGGAGGGAACTCTAACCGATGTGGGACTAAGTTGCCTACAAGGTCCAAGCTAGGCGCTTGCCTTGGGTGAACGCCTGCACTCGGGGACGAGCCGATAAACCGTGAGGGCATGGCTCCCCAAAGCGGATAAATCCTGATAATGGCGGAGTCTTGTACCCACATTAAAAGGGCCCTTTTAATGTGGGTACAAGACTCCGCCATTATCAGGATTTATCCGCTTTGGGGAGCCATGCCCTCACGGTTTATCGGCTCGTCCCCGAGTGTGGGCGTTCACCCAAGGCAAGCGCTTAGCTTGGACCTTGTAGGCAACTTAGTCCCACATCGGTTAGAGTTCCCTCCCACTAACCCCTTATAAGCGCATGGAGCTAGAGTTAGTGTACCACTACTACACATGTGTAGTAGTGGTACACTAACTCTAGCTCCATGCGCTTATAAGGGGTTAGTGGGAGGGAACTCTAACCGATGTGGGACTAAGTTGCCTACAAGGTCCAAGCTAAGCGCTTGCCTTGGGTGAACGCCCACACTCGGGGACGAGCCGAATAAACCGTGAGGGCATGGCTCCCCAAAGCGGATAAATCCTGATAATGGCGGAGTCTTGTACCCACATTAAAAGGGCCAAAGCGGATAAATCCTGATAATGGCGGAGTCTTGTACCCACATTAAAAGGGCCCTTTTAATGTGGGTACAAGACTCCGCCATTATCAGGATTTATCCGCTTTGGGGAGCCATGCCCTCACGGTTTATCGGCTCGTCCCCGAGTGTGGGCGTTCACCCAAGGCAAGCGCTTAGCTTGGACCTTGTAGGCAACTTAGTCCCACATCGGTTAGAGTTCCCTCCCACTAACCCCTTATAAGCGCATGGAGCTAGAGTTAGTGTACCACTACTACACATGTGTAGTAGTGGTACACTAACTCTAGCTCCATGCGCTTATAAGGGGTTAGTGGGAGGGAACTCTAACCGATGTGGGACTAAGTTGCCTACAAGGTCCAAGCTAAGCGCTTGCCTTGGGTGAACGCCCACACTCGGGGACGAGCCGATAAACCGTGAGGGCATGGCTCCCCAAAGCGGATAAATCCTGATAATGGCGGAGTCTTGTACCCACAGTTATTTATAACATTTTGTGAATCATTAAAAAGAATATAAAATTTGGAAATTATTCTTTTAGTTTTAAACAAACTTTCTCAAACCCTATTTTTTCTGCCTACAATCCAAAACATCGAAAAATGTAACTAAGAAAATTAATAAAACTTAACAATGATTAATTGAACTAATTAGGAAAACAATTTGTTGTAATTTCATCCACCCAAAACATATTATCAAATAAACAATTATTAGCAAAATCAAAGACTTAAATTTATATGTATGCATTGTTATAAAATAATAATAATAATTAAAATAATATTGCAAAAGTTAAAATTTGTCACCCATCTGATTATTTTCGTTTGGTTAACCCTTGCTTTTCTCTAAATAAATGGCATTATAGTGTGCTTCTAATACAATTATTAAGAGTACTTTGTCCATCGCAAAGGATTAAAGAATAAACAAAAATTAGTAAAGTCTCATAGTTAACATCTTAATTGAGTACTATAAAAAATCAAGCTGTGTAAGAGAAGAAATATCAATTTACAATAAATACCAAATTTTCCAATTCATGCTATGTAATAGAATAATATTATATTTTTATATGGTGTATTTAATTCTTTATAACGCAATAGGATAACACTTAATAATCAAATAGAACCAAAAAAAAAAAAAAAAAATTAAAAAACAAAACTAAATTGCATTAACCCAAAGTAGAGTTATAAAGAGTATAAAAAATTATCAACCTAAAGCAGATATGCAAGAAAAAAAAAAATCCACCAAAAAATTGTGAGAGAGAGAGAGAGAGAGAGAGAGAAACAACCTTTTTGTTGTGAGGGAAAATTATGCATAGAATGGAAGAGATAGCGACTAATTTATAGTTAAAGGGTGTGAATAAGAAAAGAAAAAAAATAAAGGAAGATGAAGAGAAAGAGGAAGAATGATATTAATTTAGAGGGTAGTGGGGAGATGAAAAGGTAAGGAAGGGAGAAAGGTTGGAGAAGTAATAGAGAGATGAAAAGGTAAGGGAGAAAGAAAGGTTGGCGAAGTGTAAATATTTAAAAAAATAAATGTTAAAAACAATTATAGAAAAATTGAAAAGAAAAAAAAAAAGATAATGGTTAAATCAAAATAGTTTCAATCTAGACATGAATTAAGGATATAATAAAATGACAAACAAAGCGGAAATTTCAAAAATCTTGCAAAGTGTCAAACGCGGTGGAAATGATCATGGTCAAAAGTCATGCTCTCTATTACTTCCTCAATTAACATGTCTTTTTTATTATTCTTTGCAAGATTTTTAAATTTTCTGCTCATTTGTCACTTCATCATATCCTTGATTCATGTCTAAATTGAAACTTTTTTGATTGAACCACCACCCGGGGCGGTACTATTGGCTTGGGCGGTTATATTATATAATTAGGAGCAAAGTGTTTTACACTTCACAATATATAAAATTTCCACCAGCTTTGCTATGATTATTATATAATTAAGAGCAAATAATTTTCCACCAGTTATATTATATAATTAGGAGCAAAGTGTCTGACACTTCACAAGATATAAATTTTCCTTTGCTATGTTGGCTTCCTCCTTAGGTGGTTATATTATATAATTAGGAGCAAATAATTTTCCACCTAAGTTGCCTATTACAAGTGGGCTGGACCCATTGCCCAACAATTTTTGCCTATTACAAGTGGGCTGGACCCATTGCCCAACAATTAATATCTTGTGAAGTGTAAAACAAAATGGAAAATGATCGTGGTCCAGTTCAACCAATGTGGAAAAGGCAACGTAGCATACCTGGCATAAAAAATTAATATCTTGTGAAGTTTCAAACACGGCGGAAAATTATTTGCTCTTAATATAACCGCCCAAGCTCCAAATTCAAACGTAATTGAGCCCACATTCCACTAGTTTGCCTGTACAACACCAAATATATCACCAGCTTTCTTAATCCCTCTCCAAACCAAATGACGCTCCACCAAACCAATTTGTGTGCACCATCGTCTTATTCCAACCTTCACCCGATGATACCTCTCTTTCTCATTTGCCTAGTCTGCTTGCAACCCACCATTACAGCCGTTGCTCCAACAAATGAGACTGATCGTTTTGCTTTGCTCAAATTCAAAGAATCTGTACCTCAGGATCCCTCTAACATATTGAGCTCATGGAATGACTCTACGCACTTTTGCAACTGGCTAGGAGTCAAATGCAGCCGTCGGCACCAAAGAGTCAGAGTCTTAGACCTACAAGGCTACAAGTTACGTGGAACTCTATCACCTTACATCGGCAACCTCAGCTTTCTAAGGTCCATCACCCTCCAGACTAATAGCTTCTATGGTGAAATTCCACAAGAAATTGGTCATTTGTTCCGACTGCAGCAACTCTATCTTACCAATAACACATTGGAAGGGGAAATACCATCCAGCTTGTCCAACTGCTCCAATCTCAGGTTCTTAGATATTCTGGGAAATAAGCTTAATGGGAAGATTCCAACTGAGTTAGGCTCTTTGATGAAACTCGAAATACTTCAGCTTGGCGATAATAATTTGGTAGGAGGGATCCCACCTTCTCTAGGAAATCTTTCTTCACTCACAAAATTTCGTGTAGCGTACAATAATTTGGTGGGAAATATTCCAGATGCCATAGGCCAATTAAATGGCTTAGTAATTTTCGCAATTACGAGTAATAAATTGTCAGGTACGATCCCTTCCTCTCTTTACAATGTGTCATCTCTCCAAATCTTTTCAGTTACAACCAACCAACTTAATGGCACACTTCCAGCCAACATAGGCCTAAATCTTCCAAGTATCCAATTTTTCTATGTTGGTGGAAATGAGTTCTCTGGGCCAATCCCTACTTCATTATGCAATGCAACTCAGCTTCAACGAATTGGTTTATCTGGGAATAAGTTTTTGGGATCAGTTCCAACAAATTTGGGAAATCTGCTGAATCTTTTATTGCTTAATTTGAGTAAAAATTATTTAGGAAAGAGTCTCCATTTCATAACATCGTTGACAAATTGTAGTAGACTTCAAACATTAGATTTAAAAGCAAACCAATTTGATGGTGTTCTGCCCAATGCTGTATCAAACTTGTCCACCCAACTCACTAGATTATATCTTGGAAACAATGAAATATTTGGAACTATTCCTGGATCATTAGCAAATCTCTTTAACTTAATTATCTTGGGCTTAAATGATAATCACATCACAAGCGTCATTCCTACTACTTTTGGGAAGTTTGAGAAGATGCAAGCATTGGGTTTATATGGAAATAGATTGTCAGGAGAAATACCAACCTCCATAGGCAACCTTACTCAGTTGTTTAGAATCGACTTACATGATAACATATTCGAAGGAACCATATCTCCAAGTTTACTAAACTGGCAAAATTTGCAACTCTTGGACCTTTCACAAAATAACCTTAATGGATTCATACCCCTGCAGCTTATTGGTACTTCTTCTTTACCACTAGTAAACATTAATTTATCTCACAACTCATTCATGGGAAAACTACCATTTGAAGTAGGTAATTTGAAAAATATCAACGAAATGGATATCTCTAACAATAATTTGTCTGGTGAAATTCCTACATCTATAGGAAATTGTTTGATCTTAGAATATCTTTATCTGCAAGGGAATTCCTTTCGGGGAGCCATACCATCATCTATGGCTTCTTTGAAAGGTTTACGACTTTTAGATGTTTCACAAAATAACCTTTCAGGACCCATTCCAGAGGGTTTAGAGAAGCTACTCTTCTTAGAAAAATTGAATCTTTCATTCAATAATTTTGAGGGCGAGGTACCAATCAAAGGGGTTTTCAAAAACATAAGTGCCATATCATTGATTGGAAATACTAAACTTTGTGGTGGTATACAAAAATTGCAGTTGCCAAAATGCCCTATAAATGTTATGAAACCAAGAAAATCCATTGGATTCAAACATGCAATTGTAATTATTTCTATTGTTCAAATTTTCCTTCTGTTTTCATCTTTTATTGTTTGGATGAAAAAATCAAGAAAGAAATCACCTTCAATGGTTTCAACAATGGACCTCCTTCTAAATGTTTCATACAAAGAACTCTATCAGGCAACCAATGGATTTTCCCCAAATAATTTAATTGGATCAGGCAGTTTTGGCTCTGTATACAAAGGATTTATTCATCCGGAAGAAAGATCAATTGCTATAAAGGTCCTTAATCTTCAACAAAAGGGTGCTTCCAAGAGCTTTATGGTTGAATGTAATGCCTTAAGAAATATCCGGCATAGAAATCTTGTTAAGATATTAACTTGTTGCTCTAGCATGGATTACAATGGGAATCAATTCAAAGCTCTAGTATTTGAATTCATGACAAATGGAAGCTTAGATTTTTGGCTTCATCAAGGACTAGACAATGAAAACCAATCAAGGAACTTGAGCCTTCTTCAAAGACTAAATGTTGCAATTGATGTGGCTTTTGCAATAGATTATCTTCACAACCATTCTGTGCAACCAATCATTCATTGTGATTTAAAACCAAGCAATGTTCTTCTAGACAATGACATGGTTGCTCATGTAAGCGATTTTGGTTTAGCAAGGCTCCTCCCAATCACTAATGATTCTCCAGAAAAGCAAACTAGTACAATTGGGATAAAGGGATCAATTGGTTACATTGCTCCAGGTAACTTCTTTTGAATTCTTCTAGTTAACCTTCAAAACATCTTTACTATCAAGAGAGGATACACAAATTTTCTCTCTTCTTGCACACATAGAAGCGCACCTAGCCACTCAATTCACAATTTATTTTAATTGAAGAATTTAAAGGAAACAAAATCTAATTCTCAAAACAAACAAAAAAGAAAGAAGAAAAAAAAAAAGCAAACAAAAGCACCAAGCATGTTTTAAGCCTTGATAAATTTGATTAGTTGAGACATTGCTTTCTCCATTGACCAAGTATATTCGTTTTCATGTTTGTGATGACTGATGATAGCTTGTCAATTTATTATGGTAGATCTGGTCTTAAAACAATTCTGTACTATTGTTTTGTGACATTAACTCATGTGTCCTGTACTGTAGAAGTTGTCAATAGACATTATTGAAGTAATGGATACTAATAGGAACCATGATTTTTGTTAAACATGAGGCAGTCAAGGCATTCATACCTAAGGAGTCCAACTAGTCCATACCATTAACCACATTTTCCGTGCAACACATAAATCACAAATATTGTCTGCTTGTTATAAGTCTAATATAGATTGTGAATTGTGATACTGATATGGAAGGAAGTGAATTTGTTTTTAAAATAGATTTGTTCTGCATGAAAAAGTTTACAAAATTTATATAAAATAGTAGAAACACCAACAAATATTTGATAGATAAAATCTATGAATGTATCGCACTAGAACATGCACACGCGCACAAATTATCAATGCTTCTAACTTGAAAGTTTGCAATGATGGCTCTTGTCTTCATGTTCTTCTTTAGGTTCAACATTTGTTTTGCTATATTGAATTTACAACCAAATGAAGTTTTACTTGCATTAAATTCCAAATATCATTGTAAGAAACTGAAAATTTTCCCTTACATGTCATAATTAAATTACAGAGTATGGCATGGGTGGTGAGGCATCAATAGAAGCGGACGTGTACAGCTATGGTATATTACTATTGGAGATGTTCTTAGGAAAGAGACCCACTGATGACATGTATAAAGATGGTCTCAATCTCCACAATTTTGCTAAGATGGCATTGCCGGAAAAGCTTGTTCAAATTGTTGATCCAATCCTTCTACCTAGAGAAGTTGATGAAGCTCCAACAACAATTGTGGCAGCTAGAGATTATAATAATGGCAATGAAATTCAAGAAGACGTGGGAGCTGAAGGTATTTCAAACTTGTGCCAAATGGATCCCAATGTGCATAAATGCTTATCAATCCTTGAAACTGGACTTGCATGTTCAATGGAGTCACCAAAAGACAGAATGAAGATGAAGGAAGTTACCAGAGAACTACATTTGATCAAAAGTGCTTTTCTTGGTTCTGCTATACGCAGATCTGAAATTAGGAGAATCCAAGTTTAAGGTACTTCCTAATATTTTAAATTTTAATTTGCCTAAATAATAAAATCATCAATGACAATTACATCTAATTAGCAAGGTTTTTTTATTATTTATTGGATGGGTTAATTTTCTAATCTTGACGAATCATTAGAGAAAAAATGTCTTTCTTATCAATTTTATCGATAACTTGATAATTATTAAACTCGGTCTTATTATTAATATTCCTGTTGGTGACGTTATCAATATCGACCCATGCCTTAATATTGATCTTCTTTCTAAGAAAAAAGGTTGAGAATTTTCCAATACAAATATTTTCTATATGAATCTTTTTCTGTATATCTAGCCTATCATCTTTAACGAGAGAATTATGGATCTACTAAAATGATTGAAGACCATCTTAAGAGTTATAGATTAGCCATTAAGTTTTACAATCTTTTGTTTCCTATTAATTTTGCATAAATGAAATCTTGGTGGACATCAATTTTATTTTTTATTTTTTATTTTAAATCATGGACGTCTTTTATTGTTTTGATAAATGATCTTAATTGTATAAATAGTAATAATTTTCAATTCTCACCAACAATCAAATTTTAGACTAAATTTTTTCACACTTTTAGATCCAAAACCTTAGGAAAGGTTCTTTCATATTCTATTTTTTTTAAATGGTCTCAAGCAAATGCAATAGTTGTTCTTGTTTCTACTTTCATGGTTTTTCCTTATAGTCCGGGAAATAACGAACATAACTAACTTTGTATTTGGACTGCAGAGCAAGAAATTATTTGAAGAGGTTACTGAAAGTCTGAAACTTCTTTCATGTTCCCGTTGAGCATATATAGGTGTGCTAGTTCAATCTCGAGATGTTTTTGGAATGATTTCCTTATATTTTCTTCTTTGGGATATGGCAGTCCTACTTTTGTATGCATATCACCACTTTTTGACAGTACAAGCTTATTGAACACTTCTACTACATGTTGTAGTATAGTGTGTATGCATTTTGTTTTGTATTGAAAATCAATCCTATTACAAAAAACCCTTTTGTATTGGGAATATCAACTATGATGCTTTTATTTGATTGGTTATTAAAGGTATGACATGCATTCGAAATTCTTGATATATTGAGTGGCAAACATTTGCTAAAGGACACTAAGAATTGTGAATCCAGTCCTAGATTAGACTACTTTTTGTTATTATTTTTTAGTATTACTACAAGGCAAGAATATAATATTATTCTATTTTCAATTGTTGGGATATGTAAAATAATGTGAGTAATAAACACTACACTCCTATTTTAGAGGGCCTTCTTCCATTTGGACACCTTTAGGTTATTGCTTTAACGGCCCACCCTAATCAAGGGATAGTACTTAAAAGACATTTTGCATCGTTCACGAATCCTATTGGGAAATAAACATTTGTGGAAAATTCTAGGTTCACTGGGGTGGCATGGATAGGAAATAAGTCAATAATCACTATAAACTCAAGAAACACTCAAAAATAAAACCAACTAAACACATCCACAGAAAAACAAACAGTAGAACAACATCCAAATTAATAATTCTCTCAATTGGAGGATATATTTTGTAAAATTAAACTTAAAAATTCTCCAAAAAACAAAACATTTCTAAAGTAAACCATCAAGAAATAAACACCAATAACCCAAGGTTTAGTCAAATAAACTAAAACCCATGTCATCATCAGACTCTTCAGCAGGCTCTTCCTTCTTCTCTTCCTCCTTCGCAGCAGCAACAGGGGCACCACCAGAAGCAGCTGCTGCAACAGGGGCAGCGGCAACAGCAAACTTGCTAGGAACGTGCATTTATACTCAAAACAATCAACCTATTGAACAAAGGTGACCTCCTGGTGGCAAAGTGTAAAAAAGGCCCATTCTGACCAAATGCTTGTCAATTAGCCCAGACAAAATAAAGTGAAGTAAAACAGCAACAGTGCAACACAACTTGACATTAATTGAAAAATGCAGTTTGCTGTCACCAACCTTAATGTGATCCCAAAAATCTACGCCAAGATCACTTATTATGCCACCCACATGTATTAATATATTAATGCGCTTGCACTCACCTTACCAATCTAATGGTGGTTCACAGTGTGCACCACTTTGCAAAAATCAGTTGCAAGAACTGGGCCTATCCATCCACCCATCGTAGCGACACTCACACTCTATTCTATTCATTTATAGAAACAGCTAAGAAAGATAAGACAAGGGGAAAAAAATTCAGGAAAAGATATCTAACTTTGATGATTTTGGCAGAGATATTCTATAATAACATAAAGGGGTAAAGTGGACTAGGGACAAACTTCTTTCCAAATAACATTGCCAATGTGCCAATTTAAAATGTGACCTTTAAAAATTAAATTGAACATGAAATAATCCAGTTTAAGTGTGCTTTACAAGAAACAATTGCAACAATAATAACCCCTGCTTTCTCTCTTGCTACCTGTCTTTTTAAATATCTTATTCAAAATCTTAACTCTTCAAATTCAAGTAGGCAGCTTCTACATGGAAATGAAGGGAAATGACATGTCTTAGTCCCATTGATGCTCCCTGTAGAAAGTCCATTCTGACGGATTTAAGTTGTCTTTCCATCAGCGGCAACAAGATCCTATGGTGAATCCTCTGCAAATTCAGTTGGCATGGACTTCCAGTGTAGACATGGCTCCCAGTCAGCTTCCTCGATCACCTTCAGTATCTCTTCAACAACTGTCTTGCTCCCTTCAGCTGATAAATGAATCCCATCTCTGAAAAAAAAAAAAAAAAATTATACCCTTTATCATATAAATTACCATCAAAACACAGCCAACAAACAGTATGATTACTCTGTTACATCACGCTTTATTGGTGAAAGTCATGACTGAAGACAATTTGACTAACATGGTGCGTACCTAGAGAAGAATGTGAATGCAATTGGTTTAAATTCAATATCAAAATGACTCCTCTCAAAAACTCAAAATACAAATCTATCACTTGATAACATGAGTGCCAAAAACATGTTATGACAAACATAACTAGGAAAGAAACCATGGGTAAATTGCGTGCACGCACACACACATACACACACAGAGGACTCGGACCCAGGACCAAAACCATAATCCTATACTTTTGAGGGGTGGAAGTGCCATCTGACCCAAAGGACGCTGGCTATAAATCAGATTATTTATATATTTATACTTATAAGAAGTTCCATTGCAGTACAAAAACTTACGTGAAGCAAGCATCCATCCAATCATCTCTTTTCTGAAGTGCAGTAACAAGATCATCAACCTTCATTCCCATTTCTTGGCCAAGCTTTACACAAGCATCTGAATATCTTTGGCGTAACTCATTTGTTCTAACTAGCTCGCTAAAATTTGACTGGTTTAAGAAGGAAAACTTGAGTTAGAATTCACATTATTAGAAAACCAGGAAAACAACACACTCAAGATGTGGCTCAGAGCACCTTATGTTTCCACAAATGTTTTCCTCATTGTATGGCAGCATCCCAGAACCAAGAAAAGTAGTGTTTGGAGTCAAATCATAATTGTTTTTTTCTTTTTATAAATATCAGAGAGCTATCAAGATTGATACAAACTAGAATCCATTTTTCAGTCTACATTAAGTTCTTATGGAAGGCTAACAGAAGAAAGTAATTCAGCCTTGATAAATATCAAGGACATCAAGATTACTAACATCTACATAGATATGGACATTACTGTCCAAAATTATACAAATGTATATGTGCATGTCCATCCAAATTCCAATTGGTAATCACACAAGAACTTGAAAGTCGAGAGAATCACAGGCATACAAAATTATGGAGACATCTCATCTTTTAAGGTCTATCCTTTGGTTGACCTTGCAAAGAAACCAATTTTCACAAGAAAACATCCACTAGCTTATACTGTCTTGAGCATTATTGATGTCAAACATTTTCCCCAAAAAATTTTCATAGTTGACACCACCAAGTACATCTGGGGTACCATTAGAGTTTTGATAGATATGGTCACCTAAATCCTTTTAAGGCTAAAGGCATTTTCCACTAGAAGTATGATACCTTTGAAAAACTTGATTGAGGATCTGGAAAGCACATAGTGAATTCAACCCAAAGTAGCCTCGCAACAATATGTCTGCCTACAATTTATCACGAAGAACATAAGATTCTAATATAAAATTTACAAGATGCATAAAACAAGCTATTCCCAATAGAAACTCCGTAACAGAAACAAATATAAGACAGACAAGGTGTTCGCGTGAGAAAGTAAAGGGATTATTTTTGTGAACTTTTTGATACTAGCATGATATTTTCTTCTTCCTTTGATTTAAGTTTACATACCGGCTGGTTTAAACCCACGCAAAAAAGTCCATGTATACCTGCATATTGAGAAAGTTAAATTTGGAAGAACATTTAAATTATTTAGAATACTTCAAGGCCATTTTACACATAACTAGTAGACAATAGTTCCCGAAATTTTAGAGATGTGACTTTCAGACTAGTCAGCATCTAAAATCCTAAGTTAAACAGGTAAGATAAATTTAAAATATAGTTCAACAGGATCTCAGACACTCTTCAATTTCTTACAGGGACACTCCTCTATAAATTTTTTTTTTTTTTTTTTTTTTTTTTTTGAGAAACATATGCTGAAGGTAATTTGGTGTTGATTACTTAGGAAAATGCATATGATGAATGCAATACTGGAATTAGTTTAGAGTTTGGACAATACGAAAAAGGTAATGCCATTTTTTTTTTTTGAAAAAAACCTACTACTTTTTTTAAAGGCAAGGCTAAATTATAAGTTGCATCCTCTAAGTTTAACTAAAATTCATTTCAGTCTTCTAATTTTAATTCAATTGAGTTCTTTAAGTTTCAAATTTATTCAATTAAGAAATTTTGTCCAATTCCGTTAAAATAATTGCCGTCAACTCTCCACTATAGACCCACTATTTTTTTTCCACCACTTGTAACACACCATTTAGGCGAATTGCTGCCAAAGTTATGAAAATTATTGCGGCAGGAGACTTACTCCTGCCAATGCCACTTTCCCATTTCTACATGGGGCAACATGAGGAGAGCCCATGCTGGGCCAACACCGTAACTACTCTACAACTATACAACTTGGAGTTGTTCATGGGGAAGCTTTCTTCATGCACTCACAAGTCACATATCCACTGTTGTAAACTGGTAATGGTGTTCATTCATTTGATAAGATGACCGTAAGTCTAGGTGCTGAAATTTTTTGTAACTTATTTACGTAATATTTATTAAAAAATGTGATTTTTGATAATTTTTAGGCGAAATTACATTATTGGTCTCTAAAGTTTACCTTGTGAGCGCAATTGGTCTTTCAAGTTTCAAGTGAGCATAATTAGTCTCTTTAATTTCAAAATTGAGCATTCTTAGTCATTTTTTAACTACCGTTAGTATTATTGCTTATGTGACTAACAACACAATGACCTAGCATCTTTTTACTTCAGTGTTTTACAAACTAAGAATAAGTCTTTATATATTGTAATGGCCACGTTGGAAAATTTGCCAGGTTCTTAACTTTGGCCTCTGAGTCATTATTTTTTTATTATTTTGTTAAAAACATTTCCAAACTCTTCATTTATTTCCTGTGATCACCCCAAGCTTCCTCTTCCTCTTCCTCTTCCTCTTCTACCAGTGGGTGTCGCTGCCTCTGTCACTACCGCTGTTGCCGCTGTTATCCATATTTCCCTCTAATCCAAATGGCCGTTGTCGCCGCTGCATCAACTAGCACAAACACCTCTTTGTCGTTTGCCAATCTCCATGGATCTCCACTAGTGGCTAATCTCCAAAGATCTCTATGTTTCTTTGCTTTTAAGCTTTGTTTCCAATGGATCTATAACTATAATTAACATGAAAAGGTTTAAATCCATTCATAAGAAATCTTTAATCCTTTTTTATTTAGCCCTCCTCCAACCAACATTCGTGGGGATCACCAACTGCCTTTTATTGCACAGATCTAAGTTTGGGTGCAATATTGCCTTTTATTGCATAGATCTATGTTGGGTTTCCTGCACGGCTACACCCAATCATAGACTATTCCCATTAATAAGAAAGGATTTATGGTTATTTAATTTGAATGAGAGAGAGAGTTAGTTTTATAAGACTTTGTCTGCTCAAAGGTCAACTACTCACGATTTTTGTTGGCTTTGAGGTGCTCCGGTGATTCTATTGGAGAATTGAAAGCGGCTAAGGAGAAAGGGGGCACTGAAGCAAATCATTTTTTTTTTCATTATAATAAATAATAATCAATTAAAAGATTATGCATACCAGATTTTCAAGTATGGATGGAAGATGTCCCATCACATATTGTTTCGATTTTACAATTGGATGTAGTTGAATTTCATTAATAAAATCCATCAGTTTCTTTCTCAAAAAAAAAAAAAAAAAAGTTGCAACATCAATATGGAAATGCCATGTCACTATTTCGTTAGCCACATAAATAATAACACTAACGGTAGTTAAAAAAAGACTAATAATGCTCAATTTTGAAACTTGAGGGACTAATAATGCCCACTTGAAACTTGAGAGACTAATTATGCTTACAAGGTAAACTTTAGGGACTAATAGTGTAGTTTCACCTAATTTTTATATTGAATGTATGATAAAAAGTTAAAAATTAACTTCTTTTTTTTAATGTTAAATTAACGTTAGATTATTTGCGAAAGAGACATTCAATTTTTCTTTTTTTGGCAATTTTCCTAGACTAGACCCCAGACGTAAACTTGATCCAATTCACCTATTCCTAACTGTTTGAGTTTTTCAAATTAACGGTAATTTGCCATGGTAACGTGTTCTCTCTGCCCCCCAAGCAACGGCAAAAAATTGCATTCCACTCTCTATTTTTGAAGAATCTCATGTTCTTATCTGCATGGGCCTAGCACATTCAAGTGTTTCTATATGACAATTTTTACTAGATGCTTTATTTTTAACATATAACTAGTTGCAACCCCGCCCAATGTGCGGGAATATCTTAGTATTTTGCAAAGAAATATAATATATAATTTATTTTTAAAAAATGTTCATAAATAATGAATTTTGTGTTCTTTATAAAAAAAAAAAAAATTATACATATATATATTTTACTTTCTTTTTATATTAAAATTTTCATCTTCTCGTATTATGAGCGAATTTGCTAGCGATAGAATACAAAGGGGGATTTAAGTATTTTTCAATAATAATAGTTAGAAATGAATGATTAAAATAGATTTTTCTTACCATTAAAAAAATTTCAACTTATCTTTATCTCTTTTGAAGTGTACAAAGTAGGATCATGATCTTTATTCTTGAATACAGTACTTATCTTAATACATTCATAAATATATACCAAATCAAAATATACCTGTATAAAGATGCTTTGCAAGCAAACAAAATATCATATCAATCATCGTTTAACAATGATTAATTTGATCAATTAGGAAAACAATTTGTTATTGATAATTTATTGAGATTATATTCTCTGTAAAAACTGCAAAATTGTCCACCCAAAAAGATTACAAATAAACAATTATTAGCAAATACATGCATCCTTAAAAAAATAATAATAATACAATTGCAAAAGTTAAAATATGTTATTCATCCAATTATTTTTGTTTGACTAATCTTTACTTTTGTCTAAATAAGTGGCAATATATGGTACTTTTAATACAACTATTTATAATACTTTCTTTACAAAAATTACAAATTAATTTGTCCAACCAAAAGGAATAAAAAAAAAACAAAACTTAGTAAAGTCTCATAGTTTAACATCTAAATGGATTACTTAAAAATATCAAATTCAAACTTGCAAAATAACTAATTATTAACCCAAATTAAATCAAGCCAATGGAATAAAGAAAAAGAACTTGTGATCAGGAATTAGAATACCAAAATACATAAATATGCATAAAAGTCGATACAAATTTCTCAAAAAGATAAACAAATGTGATGAGAAAATTAAATCAATAATAACAAAAAACACCATTAGTGGAAAAAAATGGTTGAAACAATAACAGAATCCACCAAAAGAAAAACAAAATTGGAGAGAGAGAGAGAGAGAGTATTGACCTTTTTTGTCATAAACAACATGGACGGAATAAAGGAGAATGGTGGAAATGAAGTAAAAAGAAAATTATAAGAAAATTAAGATGGAAGAGGAATGGTTGAAGTAGATGAAAGGTTGAAAATTTAAAAAGGCAATGATTGAAAAGATTTAGAAACAGTAGAATTTAAAAAGATGAGGAAAATATAAAAATATAAAAATGAATCTAATGAGAAATTTAAAAAGATAATGATTGGAAGAGATGAAAGATTGAACGAAGAAGACAATGGTTGAAGAAGATGAAAGGTTGAATGAAATAAAAATTGTAAAAAATTAAAAATAAGAAAGGATGCTAATGACGTCGTGCAAAAAGATATTTGTAAAATTTATTGCAAAACTTCCATATTATATATAGTATAGATAAATATGTATTGACATTGTTTTTTATTTTTGATTATTCATTGATTTTATTTTTCAGTTATAAATATCTAAATTAAAGTATATGAATATATAAAGGCAAAGTTAAATGTAAAGTTAAAACCACTAAGATGAATGTGTAAAGTGCTCTATTTATATATTTAATATTGTCAACAAAATTTAGGAATAAAAATAAATAAGATAAAGAATAATTATATGGCTAATGATGTGACAAATGGCGCAACA
Source organism: Quercus aquifolioides (assembly GCA_019022515.1). NCBI lineage: Eukaryota > Viridiplantae > Streptophyta > Magnoliopsida > Fagales > Fagaceae > Quercus > Quercus aquifolioides. Next base: position 19,912 of record JAFHAW010000171.1, read on the forward strand.
TAATATTACTTTTCCCAAAACCAAAAAAAAAAAAAAAAAAAAAAAATTGCGCCCCCAATCACATGCACAGGTGACAGGACTATGATACAAAAGGGCTCACAATTTATATGTTCACACTTCTAATTTTTATTAAACCACTACTCACAATATTGCTCAACAACCCATTCACTTATTTCAGGCTAGTGCAAGTAAAACCATTCCTCACAATACCACTCAACAGCCAATTCACTTATTTCAAGCTAGTTAACCACTTGCATGATGCAGAAGATCAACACCAGACGCTTTTATACAAGTAAATGCTCACCATCCATCCACGAAGAGCCAATCACTTTATGCTTTTGAGTTTCAACATTTGATCCAATACCTTCACTGTACCTAAAATATGAACATACATGTCGAGAAGAGGAATTTTCCTTGTGCCTTTTGCAGTATCATTTCAGGGAGTTCTCAATATCGATCACAAACCGATACCTCACGTCTCTCTTTATTAGCCTCTCAAGAGCTTCATTTGCATAGTGAACTGGAATTACTTCTATGTTTGGGTAAACTTTATGAGCAGCACAGAAGTCTATCATTTCTTGTGTCAACTTTGTACCACCTGTAACGCTACCAGAAACGGTTTTCATTCCTATCAAAAGATCAATAAATGTTGTTCAATATTACACTCAAGCCTAGAAATCTATCCCCAACTAAAAGAGTTCTTAAAATTGCATTAAACTGTTCAAAACTAAAAGTTGTCAAAGTACCTATGTTAAGGCTTGCAGGATGGAATTTGACTTCACTTGGGAATGCCACTAGGGCCAGAACGCCACCACTTTTCAACAGTGACATGTATGGATCAAATGGGTGATCACCAGCTGCTGTGTCAATTATAAAGTCTAATGACTTAGCCTCGGCCTGTATATAGCATGCTAACAAATCAATACAACAATACATAAAGATAGGTAAACAATTTCAGTAGTCATGATACTTAACAAAATTGTTTAAAGTAGTATTGTGTTGAAGTTGACTTGAAAAATCTTCTTGCAAATCTTGGGTTATGAATTATTATTTCAGATTACTATTCAACTAATCAAAATAAATTCAAAAAAGCAAATCTACAAAAGGTCCTTGTCAACCTCAATTCAAACCATAACTTTCTCGAAGCAAATTGAAAACTTTTCACGTAAATTCTATACTGCTTCACTTGGTTTTTTTTTTTTTTTTTTTGTGGGTAATTCTATAGTGCTTGGTTTTTTGGTTATAGAAACTAGGAAAAAATAAACACATATAGATAATAGCTAGGAACAAGTATAAGGACAGGATCTTTCTCTAGGAAACAGAGATAATAAAAAGTTAAGGCAGTGGGAAAAATCAGAACAGGATTTTTGTTTTTGATCAAAACCAAACCACTATAAATTTCAATTGTACCTTCATTCTGTTAACTAGACTATGATAACAGAACTAGCATAAACATGAGAACAATATAATTATAAAAAAAAGAAAGAAAAAAAGAAAAGCATTTATTTAATGTAAAGAGGAAGTGTAACAATAGACAAGGGAAATATAATGGTAGGTTGCAATCTCACAACACATACTTGATGATGCAAAATATATCCACTCCAAATTAAAATTTCCTACAAGCAAATTTTGAACTGTAATTGTGAAAATCTAGCATCTACTTTCACAAACAAAGCAAAGGAGCTGCTGAAGCCAATGGGTAGTCATCAGGTATCCTAAAGCAGTACCTGCAAGACCAAAACTTATATTCTTAATTTGTGAAAAACTTGCCAAATCCCATGAGTATAAAGCTAAAAGGTCACAATTATCACATCAAATATTGCCTTCAGCAGAAACATTTATTTAAACCAGGGTTTTGTTTTTGGGTTGGGGGGGGGGGGGGGGGGGGGGGGGGGGGGGGGGGGGGGGGGGGGGGGGGGGGGGG
>JAFHAW010000074.1:0-123612 GCA_019022515.1 Quercus aquifolioides
ACTCACGTGTGATATTGAAACTGAATGATCATCAAGTTCTTGAATAAACCTCCTCCTTGATAATCCTAAGTTTATGTTAAGGAAAGCTCCTCTCAGATCTCACAAGAGATTCACAAAAACAGCAATATGAGCAACCACAAAAACGTGGCTAGGGTTTGCCTTATATATCTAAGGCAAAACATAAAACCCTAAACATTTTAAATGAGCTAGGGCTGAATTGGAATTCTACAGAAAAATGCATTCTATCCGAGATTCGATTGATCAAGCCTAAGCTTTTATCAATCAAGCCAGGCCGAAATGCATATTAACTTCTGCATCAGCTTGATTCCAACTTTACATAAAAGACACAACTTTGAGCAAGGCTAAACAAGACTAAATTCCTAAATCTTTAAAACCTAACAATGTTTGAATTATAGTCATCAAAACACGTAGCAAAGGCTAGGTGATGGGCCAAGTTATCAATTATGTGATTCTAGGCAACTTGATATATAAGAAAAATATAGGGCAGAAAATATTTGTTGGAAGTGTTCTGTCAAATTGGAAGATCTTGTATTCTGCCAAGACAAAAAAGAAATCTGATCGGAATTCTCAAGTAGATTCTGACATGCTTGGCCAAACAGAGTTCTTGAAGGAGGTAACTGGATCAAAACAAAAGGAAATCAAATCAGAATCCCTAGCTAGCTAAATTCTAAAGGCTTTTAGCAGATTTAGTGACATTCAAGGAAGGAATTACAAAGAGCACAAGGAATTGCAGAAATTACCACAAAGACTTTATCATTACAGAAGAAGACAACCACCAAAGTGGTGCATCTATGGGATCATGCACAACTTCAAAGTACAAGATTATAAAAAAAAAATTAAAAAAGACAGGTTTGCTTATACAAAATCCAAGAGTTTCAGGGGGGTCAAGAGTTTTAGAGAAATTAAAAATGCTACTTGGCACTTTGCAAAAAGTGAGGATATTCATTTTCTAGTTCCTACTTCTTCCATTCTTAACTATAAAAACACATTCCATTTCAAAAGTTTTCTAGGAAAAATTTAGTCATTTCTATGGAACATACCCTTTTCTTTCTCAATGGACTACCTGAATCCAACTGTCTAATAATCTGCTTCAGAAGCCCTCGGTTAGGGTCTAGTAAAAGTTTCCTTGCTGCTTCCTGCTTTGATATGTTTACAAGTATGGAGGCAACATGTTCAAATGGATCATCTGGTAGATATGCAATGAAAATCTCAGACCAACACTATGGGGTAAAAAAAGGAAATTTCAAATTTGCAAACCAAAAAAAAAAAAAAAAATTATAATAGAAAATAAAACATTAAAGACAATAAAATTAGAACATTTTTAAATAGCAGTACTCTTTTTCTGTGAACTTCAATGAGGAAAAATCTAATAATCATGTAATCTTCAACCAGAAAGATAAGGCCCAGAAAATGAGGTTAGAAATTTAGAATTTTTAATACTTTCTAAGACATTGCCAAGATTTAATTTGCTTAAAAAAATAACCTAGTGGTCTCAAAACAATCTAGAAACCTTTTGTGCAAAAACCTTTATGTATAACTATGGTTATTCTCTTCCATTGTTGTGTTGTGTACCAACTGGGAGTATTACCAATACTCAGATCTAGTACCACCACATGGAACTATTAAGTTATGATTTTTCTCATAACATTAGTGTTGGCTTATTCCATGGCAAAAAGTGTTGTAATCGCATAAATTTATTTCCTTGTATTTTTGTGGGATTTTATTGTATTGGGTTTAGTATTAAGTTAGTGAAGACTCAAGCTTAATTGAAGATCAAGTGGATTTCGCAAGAAGCTTGCGAGAAGCTAACCTGCGAAGTAGCCACATGAGAAACACATGACTGGAAGCTGAAAAGTCATGCCAGGCTGTCAGTTTCAAGAGTGTCTCGCGGGTAAGGCCTTCCCGTGAGGTACTTGCAAAACATTCTGCCTAGGTGTGACTTTCTTACCCTTTACCCACACTATATATACCCTCATTACCCACAGAAATTGCAAGGAGGCCATTCAGAGAGAAAAACCCTAGATAGGTTTTCTACAACACACACACCCATCTTTTAGATAGAGAGCTACTCATCCTTAGTGAAGAAATCATTCTAGCCTCTTCTCCTTCCCTCTCCCATTGTCATACCTTGAGAGGAGGAGATTTGTACCTAAACACAATCCACACCTTTTCAGAGTGTAGAGAGTGTTTTGGAGCTTCGAAAGTTTTAGGGATTTTTCAAAAGAAGCTAGTGAGGCTTGGCGGATGCAATCAAGCGTATTGCTTGATCCAAAGAGCTAGAGAAGACAAGGCTTGGCGAAGTCAATTGGTAGCAGGAGCTTGGGGGCTCGAGTACATGGGGTAGACTAGGCTTGGAAGGTCTTTTGTTATTCGTGTACTGCAACTTATTTTCTAGTGGATCGATTTACCGCTTGGAGGGTAGCAGAGAGGTTTTTCGCCGAGTTCTTCAGTTTCCTCTTTGATAACACGCCTTGGTGTTATCTTGTGGTGCATCTCTCTTCCTTTACTCTTGTGCTTTACTTTTATTGTTGATTCATTCATGTTTATGCACTAGAGTAGTATCGGTTCATTGCGCACATTTACTCTTGTTTCTGCACTTTGATTAAGTAAGAGTAAAAGCAACCGAGCCCTTTAGTTTTAATTGGGGGTCTAAACAACTCTTGTGTTTTCACACATATTCGAGCTTTCAGGAGTAGTGTTTATTCATCAAAAATCATATATTCATATGAAACAACTTGAGTTGAAAAAAAAAATAGTTAATGAGTCAATACAGAATTTGGTTCAGCAAATTAGTATAAGCCTAGCCACATCAAATTCAAAGAATAATGATAAACCAAATGATGGGTAAAATCCAATATTTAGCTATATATGAGGATTTCATATACCTAAATGTTATTCAAAACCTGAAATCATCAAATGCCTAATGTTTCCTAGGTTTGATTGACATCTATATTCTAATACTAAAAGGTAAGACTAGTGAAACATCCAGAAAAGCCAAAAGATATGATGATATTTAACATCTGAATATGCAACATGCCATAGAGAAACTGAATATGTGCTTATGTGAATAGGTTAATAACCAGAGAGTAAAACAAAAGAGGATGACTGCCCATTGTTAATTACTACGACAATAGAAAGAGTACCGAACAGTTACACCCATGGTAAGCATAGTTTTTGCCAATAAAAAAAAAAGAAAAAAAAAGTGCGGAATAAATACATAAAGAAAATCCGATTACTACAATACCAAGCCTAAGCAACCCTATTGAGACAATCCCCTTTCCTAAAAGAAATGAAACTAAGGGTTCATCTACATCTCTAGCCACTTTAGCTGGACCTTTAGTTGATGAACATTTGCTACATCCTCTTGGTTTGCCATGAAGAAGCAGGTGTTGAACATATGAAGGCGATCACCCGATTGCACCCTAGGATTACTCAACACCATGTCCATAACTACTTGAACCTCAATAGTTGTTATGGAAGCAAATGGTGTACGAGTACTTACACTTCTACTTTCAACAATAACATCTGAGATGTTCTTTAAAGAGTCGGACATCTCTTGCATATTTGAACACTTTTTTCTTGGTTTCTTGCAAATTTCCCTGAAAAGGTAGACACCGCTTGCCAAGCCTTTCCCCTTATTCACTGCCGATCCTGCCCTCAACAATGATGGGCCTTCAACCTCCATTGGGTCAACATTCGCAAAGGGTTGACATTGGGGGTCAACAAATTCTTTGCTATCCGTGGAGTCCTTAGACCCTTCGGTGCATTCCTTTGGTATTTCACCACTCGTGCAGAATGCATTTTTTCCCGTTGCAACCATGCCTTCAAACATGATTTCCATGGACTCAACATTCAGCAAACCTTTGTTTTTAAAGGTTGATGCCTTGGGACATGCCTACATGTGTAGAACCAGTAGTTAGAACACAATATAGTTGTAGACAGTTGAGTTTTTCATAATTATGTAAAGTGAACTAACCTCAAGCTTTCGAGTCCACCACTCATCACTAGCCTCAATCTTCCCAGTTACAGGATCATAACCCAACCCAGTCTCACGCTTAAAAACCTCCTTCCAAGTCTTCCACTGTTTTCTCAGATGATCCCATTTGTTTTCAAACTGCATGTGAGTCACCACTTTTCCCATTTCACCCAACTGCTTAATCACTGCATCAACCCCTTCCTTTCTCAAATATCCTCCATTCCTCTTGCTATCTAGGACTTGAGCATCACACAAATCACAAAAAGCTTTTAGCTCTGTTGGATCTTTCCACCCAGTTCTCACATCATTACCAGCGTCCTTCAATTTCCCCTTACCCATTTTTGCTACAACGGAATTCTATACTCATTGAGGCATTTCGACAAACAGTTTGTATGCATATCATAATCAGTTACACATGCCCACATGAAAAATGCAAATTAAACTCACATATTCCAAATACAACATAGGTTGGAAGAGAAACCCACATACTAGTGTCATGAAAAACACAAAAACCACACACAAATGTTAAACACAAAAACCACATATTAATTTCATGGAAAACAAAAAAAACCACACACCAATAGATTAGAGAGTATGAGAAGTTAGACACAACTTACAGATAAATGCAGAGACCCATAGTGGAGGCAACGACATCCCAAACGGAGAGAAGGTGGGCTCAAGTGAAGGAAGAACAGAGGGTGGGTTAGTTTGTTATTGTGTTTCCTCTGTTTTGATGATTTTTTGGAGTGTGGTGGGTAGGTGCAATTCATTTAAGAAGAGGACAGAGCATTCACGTGTATTGTTTCCATCGCTGGCACATCAGTCTTCTCAAAATTAGAATGACGTTTCGAGGAAGTAGCCATTGCAAATGAGAATCCAACGCACCAGCATTTGTGATCTTCTGCCACTGTTTCATGGGTGTAATACCAAAAAGCACTGTTCAGCTTATGTGTGTCTCCAACATATGTGGGTCATGAACAGTACACGCATGGAGGATTTTCTTCAAGTCTTGGGCATTAATTGAAATGGTGCGTTCAAGAAACAAAACGCTACACGTTTTTCTTCAAGTCTTGGGCATTTATGGATGCTACTGTAGCCGCTGGGTCCCACGTACCAAAATGCCAAACACAAACTCCAAGGGAAAACGTGCTATCCAAACGGGTACTTAATACTGCCTATACATATAGGTATAACCGTATAAGAGTAGGAGGGAGGAAGGAGAGAGTTGAATAGCCCCCTATACTTAAAATTAAAAAAAAAAAAAATATGGACTCTACAACATATATTCTCAAATCACCTATCATACACTCTATGATTTATAAGTTAGATGAATATGATATGAAACATGTTTTTTTAACAATCGGTTAACAACCAGAAGTTGTGACTTGTGATTAAACCAGTTAAATGCGTGCTCAGAACCTCTTCTATTTTTGGGGTAAATGTTAACAATTTGTATCCATTAATTATAGTTTGGGATTACTACATTTTCCAATGACAAGAAAACTTAAAGGTGTGATGGGATGCGTTTGTGGGTGAAATAATTTTTTCATCACCCCTAGGTCTTTTTTGTGATTGAAAAAATGTAGAAATCCCAAATTATAATGGACACAAATTATTAATATTTATCCAAAAAATAGAAGAGTCTTTGAGCATGCGCATAAGAGCATGCTTAAAGGCTAGTATTTCTTCGATAGCATGCATTTGACTTTGTTATTTCCCTTTCAAAGAAGGTTTGTGTGTGTGTGAGGAATCATGAGTAGCAGGTACAATCTTTGTTGAGTTTGGATGGTGGAACTTATATCTCAAACTTTGTATCTTTCCCCATGCATTCTTTGTGGTTGTCATAAGGTTAATGAAAGATTTTCAATGAGATCTAAAAAGACACCTATCAATTAAATATTTCAACTATATATGTAAAATATGTTTAGAGTAATCAAATTTTCTTTAACTTAGTTATCTTAAGTGAAAGCTCAATTAGTGTGAAAACACTAAAACTTGTTTAGAACCCCAATTTTAAATTACGGCTTAATAGCTTTTACTCTAACTTATCAAAGTGCAGAACAAGAGTAAATGAAACGCAATATATCGATAATACTACTCTAAGCCATAAGCAAACCACAATGAACAATAAATGTAAAGCTTAAACAGTAAGGAAGAGAGATGCAAACACAAGATAACACTGAGACGTGTTATCGAAAAGGAAACTGAAAAACTCAACGAAAAACCTCTCCGTGGCCCTCTAAGTTGAAATCAATCCACTAGTGAATAAGTTAGAGTACATGAATATCAAAACAGCCCTCCAAGTCTAATCTACCCGATGTAGTTGAGACCTCCAAGCTCCTGCTACCAACAGACTTCTCAAAGTCTTGTTTTCACTACCTTTCCTGATCCTGCAATTCCGCCCAATTGCATCCGCTACTCAATGGCTTCTTCCAATACTTCCCAAAGGCACCAAAACTTCTCTCAACACTTAGAATGGGTGATGCAAGTATTTGGGCTAAGAACCTCTCAATGATGTATAGATGGAGAGGTAGAAGTAGAGAGGAAGCCAACTGTGCAGCTCATGTTCGAAAATGCCATCAATGCCAAGTCCATGGAGATCTGAAACATATGCCACCCATGCCATTACATACCATGACATCCCCCTAGCCATTCTCTACATAGGAATAGACATTATTTGGGAAGATTCACCCAACAACAACCAATGGCCATGAATTCATACTTGTAGCCATTGATTACTTTACCAAATGGGTAGAAGCTGCTTCATACAAAGTCCTGAATTCAAAGAAAGTTGCTCAGTTCATTCAGACCAATATCATCTGTAGATATGGGGTACCGCATGAAATTATCTCACACAATAGGTAGCATTTCAAGGGAGAAACAGAGAAGCTGCTACAACAATTCAACATACAGCACCACAAGTCTTCACCTTATTCTCCTCAAACTAAAGGAGAAGTTGAGGCTACTAATAAAAATTTAGAGCGAATCTTGAAGAAGAGCATAAAGAACTACAAGGATTGGCACCTACAGTTGCCCTATGCACTTTGGGGGTATAGAACATCAATTCGATCTTCCACAGGAGCCACTCCTTATTCATTGGTGTATGGGATGGAAGCAGTCCTTCCCATTGAGATGGGTGTCTGTTCACTAAGGACAATATTGGAAAGTGAAATCCCTAAAGCAGATTGGTTGCAAAGCAGATATGATCAGTTGTGCATGCTAGATGAGAAAAGACTCAAAGCCTTGTATCATATTCAAGGTTACCAAAGAAGGCTTAGGAAAGCTTTTGACAAGAAAGTGAGAACCAGAGATTTGAAGTTGGGGGATTTAGTGTTGAAGGAAATCCGAGCCCCGGTTCAAGATGCAAACTGGAAGTTCAAGCAAAATTGGGCAGGCCCATACATTATCAAGCAAATATATTCTAGGGGAGCAGTAAGGTTGATGGACTTAGATGCAAACCCTTTCACTGAGCTAACCAACATGGATCAATTGAAGAAATACCACGTCTAAGGTGGTTGTAAATTATGTTATTTCCCTTCCTAGGTTTGACTAAAAAGAAAAGGCTCGCTAGGCTAAAAACTCAAAAGGGCAGTCTAGGAAAAAATTAGAGCAAAACCAAAAAAAAAAAAAAAAAAAAAAAGAGTGAGAGAGCCTGCTAGGTTGAAAACCCGAAAGGGCAACCTAGGCAAAAGTTAAGGCAAATAAAAAATCATCATCATCAATGAACTACGTGATGACTTGATCCTTCCATTAAGGGGGTACATAGGCAACCATGTATTGGTTCAGTCACAATTTCCCATAACCCACCATTTGTCCATGAACCTAAATTACCAAAAATTCAACCATTCCATTAAACCATGTCAATACATAAAATCCAAGAGCCCAAGCCCTAAACCAAACCATAAAAATAAAATTAAAAAAAAAATTCCAAACCCTAACAGCCTATGCTTTAAACGGAATCCCTAACCATCAAATCCTAAATAATCCCTAAAGATAAGAGTTTTTTACATCAACTTTAAAAATAAACATGTTCAAAGCCAAAACATAAGAAGGTCACTTTGTCTTCAATCTTTTCTTTTTCTATTGATCATTGATTTCTTCTGTGATAGGTACTTTGTCACCACTATCCCTTCTTTTGAATTCAAAGTTGTCTTCATCAGATTTTTCCCGGTTGTCTCTGGGAAACTATTTTCTCATAGCAGCCATCTCAGGTTCCTTGTCAACAATCTTGTCTATCAACCAGTTAGAATATTCTGTAGTCATCATGTAAAAGTGAACCTTGACAAAAGATTGGTCCACTCGGTCAGCCATCTCTAAACCCAATGGCATGTTCTTTACAGAAGTAGGATTTGTGTCCACTGGAGAGAAAAGTCTTCTTCTTTTGCCACCGGGCATTCCTTACTCATATTTGAATTGCCTCAAGAGTCTATCTCCCTTGTAGAAAGTTGCCCTCCGCAACCCAACAAGGAAGATGTGATCTGATCTTGGAGACCTCAGAAGAGGGGTTGGGCACTTCCACCAATAACAGTCCCATTGAATTAAGGTACTAGATTTCTTGTCTAAGAATTTCATCTAGTCACTCTCAGTATGGCACTTGGTTTTGATTACAGCCCTACTAAGAAAACTGCTAGGCCCATAATTATTTGTTGTGGGTTTGGTAATCATGTCTAGTTGCTCTATCAGCCATCTCTGCAAAGTCAAAGGACTCCCTAAGAAGTTTTGAGATTTTCTGCCATGAAATACAACATCTCGTCCTAGAAGAGTTTCTCCCAAGATCAGAGAAACGGGATTATCACCATCCTTAATTTGATTCACAACACTTATGGCTTGAACATCCACAAAACTGCGCCTTCCAGAGCAAAGCAAAAATTCTCCCACCATGCATAAAGCCAAACTGAATTTTTCTGCATATTGTTGGTCAGTCCATAGGTGCGTTTGTCAATCAGCCTAGAGATAATTGCATGAAGATTCACCATATGACCTTTAATCATACTATCAGTAACGGAAGTAGGAAGACCAAGAGCATCAGATAAGGATTCCTTATGCCTAGGGTCACATGAAACCGCTATAGATTTTTTGCCTAAATCGTAGCCTAAGATAGCAAAGAATTCTTCAATTGTCGAACAGACTTTAGTAGTATTAAACCGAAACACATGATCTTCGAGATCCCAAAATTTCACAGCAGCACGAAGGAAGTACCACTTGATTTTGACATTCCTTAGAGCCTTGATTCCTTCTAATTTGAAGGCTGTAAAATTGGTTTTGGTACTGAAATCAAAGCTACAAACCCATCTGTTCATATCATGAATTGTTGAATGAGAAAAATTATGATTGTTAGCCATGGATGACTTTTTTGCTTGTGAATATTATGTTTTACTAACCTTTATGCAGAGATTTGTCGCAAGAGAATTCATTTAAATAAGTTGCATCAGTTCCTAATCAGGTTTGAAATAGGTTTCAGAGAGTTTGTAGCCGACTAGGAGAGTGTTTAATAATCACAAATGGCGTAGACGTTTTCAAAAGAACGCGAAAACACAAAACACGCATTGGAAAAGTGTAAGGAAACGGCCCACCTTGGCGAGAACGTCATAAAGTGGCCAAGTGCAATTCAGCACTCTAAAAGTGCTGAACGACACTCCAAAAGTGCCGAATGGCACTCCTCATTCGCCAAGTGGCACGCAGCCCCTCAGTCCTACGCTCGTGCGCGCAATTCCATGCAAGTTTACATTCTCGTGTAATTTTTTTAAGACCCTTTGACACTCAAATTTTTTTTTAATTAAACTGGGACATTTTGATGTGTCTAACTCCCTTGTTTTCAAAAATCATCACTAGCATCATTGTTTTCAAACTTGATCAAATCAATTTTTTTTAAGAATCATGGATTTATGCTCCAAACTAGAGGCATTCGGCCATGCGTCATTCATTTTCAAAAAAATCACCATCATCTTCTTTTTTCTTTTTCTTTTTTTTCTTTTTTAAATCATCATAACCAAGATTTCCAAAAATCATGCATTCATTGTAAACTAGGGCCATTCAGCTCCACCTCATTCAAGTAAGTGTAGATTCCAATAGAGCCAAGCAAGATAAGTTTAAATTAGTACTACAAGATATCATCAGGTGAATTCTAAACTTGTCTTAGTTAAAGTTTCTACATGATCTAAGGACAAAGAGCTAGACATGGAAATAATGCAAGATTGTCTAAGGAACACTTCTTTTTCTTTTGCAGGAAAATAAAAATACAAGTAATGCATCATTAGGACTCTGAGTCCACCTACGAAAGGATCTTCTTGGTCCACCTCTAGAAGAACCACCTTCAGTGTTCCCTTCCTGACTTGCAAAAAAGAGAGGATCATATTGATGATTTTCAAGTTCAAGATTCTTGATCCTTTCCTCTAAAGCTCTCCTGATAGAGCCAATAGTTTCCATTCGATGTGCCTAAAAAGTCCGTAAAATCAAGTGTTAAAGTCACTGTCAAGCAAAGCTCAAGCCAAAGATACTCAGAAAGCAATATGGTATACCCAGTTAGAATCATTGATCACATATTGGGAAGATTGAGTGCGAGCCAGTGACTGCAAGCCTCCAACCATCCGCTTACTTTCTTCCACCAGATCCACATCAACCTGAAGCACAACTCCACCAAATTAAGAGCCACTCATCCATTGAAGAAGAAGTAAGGACAAAAGAACTGAACATTCAAGAACATACCAGATCAGGCCAACGAACATTTGGTACATGCTCTGGCCTAGTCAAAGGCATGGACCTATACATTCCATCAGGATTCACCACATCATACTGCCATGCCAGAAAATGAGGATAAGTCTCCATGAAGGAACTAGAAGAACTACCAACATGATAAGGAGAGGGAATCTCTTCCTCTTCCTCTCCCCATTCCTCTCCTTCAAAAGATGGAGGCTGTAAATTAAACATGCAAATTTTGTTACCAAGAAGAAATATGAAAGAGGAATTTGTAAAGCAAAAATTTGACTTCAGAAGGGAAAAGAGAAGTATCGTTCTACCAACCAAGCAACCTTGCAGATGATCCTGGACAAACTCAGAGTAATTTCCTTCTACTCCTGCAATAATGTAGCCATCATGGGCCCGAGCAATCTCTTCATCAGCCAAAAGGTCAGCCAACCAAATAGTGTGGCAAGGATGAGTTGGAATTGTGGTAGAAGGATATTCATGTTCAACTTGGGGCAACACCTAATCACCAAGATACCAATACTTTCCATGCTTACATTCAAACAATACCTGGCAGCCATTTAATTCTAGAGCCCGCTCACACTCAACATACCCCTCACATCCAGCCCATGGATTTAAGTTCAGCTAAAAAGTCACAAAGGAACTCAGCATGAGAAATGATCAAGCCATAACCTAGTGCCAAAGATTTAAAAGGAGATGGAAGAAAGAAATCACATCATCAATGGTCAGATTGTCAATCACCAAGCGCCAAAGCTCTAAAGAACGCCTAGAGGGCAACAATTCCAAATTAAGATTGAAGTAGAAAAAGACCTTTGATCAACACTCCAAGAATTCCAAATCAAAGTAGAAGAAGACCTTTGATCAACACTCCAACAAATCCAGATTAACGTAGATGAAGACCTTTGATCAACATTCAAAATTCCAGATCAAAGTAGAAGAAGACCTTTGATCAACACTCAAACTATTCCAAATCGAAGTAGAAGAAGACCTTTGATTGACATTTCAATTCCAGATCAAAGTAAAGGAAGACCTTTGATCAACACTTCAACAAATCCAAATTAAAGTAGATGAATACCTTTGATCAACATTCAAAATTTCAGATCAACATAGAAGAAGACCTTTGATCGCCATTCCAACTATTCCAGATTAAAGTAGAAGAAGACCTTTGATCTCCATTTCAATCCATATTAAAGTAAAAGAAGACATTTGATCAACACTCCCACAATTTCAAATCGAAGTAGAAGAAGACATTTGATCAACATTTCAACAATTCTTGATCAAAGTAAAAGAAGACCTTTGATCGACACTTTAGAATCTCACATCTAAGTAGAAGAAGACCTTTGATCAACATTCCATCAATTCTAAATCAAAGTAGAAGAAGACCTTTGATCGACATTCTAGAATTCAAGATTAGGATAGGAAAGTTTCTTGGTCACTCCATTTGTCAAGAATCATTCTTAGAATTATCAACTACCAGCTAAGTCCAGTGTTCTCATTTGTTGTCAAAATATAAGGTACTAGTTCTATGTTCCAAAGTTTTAGGTTTGAGGGCTAGGTAATCTTTGAAAATTCAAACTTCAATTAAATCATGCTCGCTAAAATCAGTGTCTTTGTTTTACATTGATAGTTGCTTTTCAAGCTCTGTCAATGAGGGGAATTCTGCAAACACTCCATTTTGCACCCATGATTTAATTTAGAAGAATGACTTGAATGATCATCAAATGTTTCCAGTCACAACGATGTTTCCGGTTTTCAAATCAAACCATCAGATCAAAAGATATCGCATGATCAAGTTTGCATGATCAACATGCATTGTGTCTAGGTAGAGTCAACCACACATGATTAGTTTAAATTAATTCTAATTGGTTAAACCATTAAAATTAATTAAATAATTTTGTGATTGGTTGATAATTAGTGTTTAAAATAGGATTGCATGCATAGGAATAAAATGGATGATTGGATAAAAATAAAATTGTGGATAATCTGAACTTTATCTAGATTTATTTTAAGGTATTTATCTACAAGATAATTGTTCTTAAATAGCCTGAATTATCCAAAAAAGAGATAAAAAAAATCATAGACGGAGGATGAAAACGCGTCTAGGTACAAGGACTAGCCAAAAAACCCTAGAAGAGGAGTCCAAATGGCACCCGAACACGAAAGAGTGTTTGGAGCCATAAGGCCAATTCGACACTTTTGGAGTGCTGAACAGTGCTGAACAGCACTCTAAAAGGGCCAAATTTTCCTTTGACGGGCTTTGGCCTAACGACCTTTGGGTGACGATAAGGCACACCCTTTTATATTTTCTCAAAAGGATGCGTTCGGATTCGCATCTTAATCGTCCATACCTATTTTTTAGAGTCTTCTGGCCTTTATAAATAGAGACTAAACCTCATAATTCAGCACCCTTTACGCTCTAAGACGCACACGTTTTGGGCTCTCAAACAACTCATATTTTCTAATCTCCTCTCTAATTTTCTGTTAAAGCTAGGGTTTTTAGGTTTAAAGGATAACTGAATAAGTTTCTTTGAACACTAAAACATCCTCTCAAGTAGAAGAGTGCTCATACAAGAGGTTGCTTTCTAACCCTTTTATTGTTATGCTTTCTTATCATGATGATGTATGTTTATTTGTTTCAAATATTCATATTCTTCCTTGTTAATTCAGTTTATGAAAATATGCTCTTGATTTTGTTATTCTTGCTATAATTTGTTTCTTAGTTTTAAAGATCTACATGTAATTAAATTATTTTTCTTCAAAACAAAACAGATCTGCATCTTCCTTAGACGTAGATCTGAATTTTTCTTGAAAATAAAACAAATCTGCATCTTCCTTAGATACAGATCTAAATTTTTCTTCAAAATGAAACAGATCTACATCTTCCTTAGGTGTAGATCTAAATTTTTATTCAAAACAAAATAGATCTGCATCTTCCTTTGATGCAGATCTAAATTTTCTTTAAAACAAAACAGATCTACAAAACAGTGAGTTTACGAGTGCAAAACAATCTGCTTATGAAGTGCTAATGCTCTAAATCTTTTATTTTGCAGATATGCACAAGCCTATGATATACAAATGGTGGATCAATGTAATTGCAGGATAGTACCAATGCCAATGTATCTAGTTACGGAGGAGTTACTGACAATTGAGGGCCACTAGCAAAGAGATTGCAAATGGATTGGTTTTGTGCCTGTGCAGCAAAATCATGTTTTGGCAGTGTTAGGACATATGTGATTTAGAGTTAGAAACATATGTCACTATTTTATGTAATTGGCTAATCCTCTGACAAAATGCACTTTAGTTGTAATTGGGTAGATCTAGGATGTGTTTAATACTTCAAGAAACAAGGTTTCAAGTTCAAGTGTTAAAGCCATGCAAGTCTGTCCAAGAATCAAGTCAGAAAGTGCAAGATTTTAAAACTCGACAGCTAGCATCTATCGAGGTTTAAAAGCTGCTGAAGCCTATGGCTCGACAGCTAGCTCGATAGATAGGGTATCTGTCGAGGTTTATGAAACTCAAGTTTTTCAGAACTGTTTTTCATCCAATCCGTGAGTGTATGTTTAGGCTTTCTTTTCTCACAACCCTAAACATATATAAGTATTATTTTAAGGGCTGTAAAAGGTGACTAGAAGTTACACAAGAGCACAATTCCACAAGTGTGAAGAAGAGTGTGACCGGAAACCTAGTTTGCCCTAGTTCTTCAAGAAGCTGCTGTATTTGTACACCGTAGGGTTTTGTGACCAAGCAACTTCATGATCTTCATCGTGTGATGAACTGAAGAACTTTGTAGCCAACATCCTTCTTAAGTTGGTGATCAAGTTGCGTACTGGAATCCACGCATCTATTGGTTAGTCACGTACTAGGAGCCGTGCATTAAAAGGAGAGATTGTCACTACAGAACATGTCCAATTGGGTATTGGGGTAAGAGTTCAACTATAGGTTGGTATAAGTACTATGATTCCTTTGCTTGTAACCACTTGTTTTGATAATAGTGGATTCTCAGGAGTGATGACCTTAAAATCACCCGGTGAGGTTTTTGTCGTGTAGGTTTTCCCCATACGTAAACAAATCACCATGTCAATTTATTTTCCGCTGCATACTTTAATTAATTGGTGATTTGTTTGTGTTGCCACATACAATTGCATGTTAATTTGATTAATTAATAAACTTGGCTAATTAATCAATTAATTCATCACAATGGGTCAATACGTTTTTGGCCTATCAAGTGGTATCAGAGCAACCACACTTTGATTAGGGCTAATCTTTGCTGTGAGATCCATTGACCCCTATTTGTCATGGATAGAGGACAGTCTCTTATTATACCTCCTTTATTTGATGGCACTAACTATGCATACTGGAAAGTATGCATGAGAGCTTTCCTGCAGTCTTTAGATGAGAAAGTGTGGCAAGCTGTGGAGATAGGTTGGACCAATCCTACAGAAGCGCTAGCTGACTGGGATGATGCTAAGATCAAGACGACAAACTTCAACGACAAGGCATTGAATGCTCTATTCAATGCAGTCACTAATGAGGAATTCAAGAAGATATCCTCCACTGAAACTGCTAAGGAAGCATGGATCATTCTCCAAACAACCTATGAAGGAACCAAGACTGTCAAGGATTCAAGGCTTTAGAGGCTCACTACAAGCTTTGAAGAGATCAAGATGGAAGAGGATAAGTCATTCGATGAGTCCTATGCCAAGCTCCAGGACATAGTGAACTTAGCTTTTAATCTTGGGGAAACTATTCCTGAACCTAAGATTGTGAGAAAGGTGCTCAGATCTCTACCTGAGAGATTTCCTGCCAAGATCACCACCATTAAGGAATCAAAGGATATTGACAAAATTCCTTTGACAAAGTTGGTTGGCAATCTGCAGACCTATGAGTTGGGTTTGTCTAGGATTAGGAAATCGAGCAAGAACAAGAGCATGGCACTAAAGGCCAAGAGCAGCAATACTGATGAGTCTTCTGATGATGAAGATTATAAGATGAAGTCCTACATCACTAGGAAATTCAAGAAGTTTATGAAGAATGCCAATGCAAAGGGCTTCAACAAGGACCGTAGATAGTCCAGCTCCTCACAGTTCAAGAGCCAAGATAAAGGGAAGAAATATGCTAGGGATGGCGGTTAGTACATTGTTCCCTCAGGACCAAAGTGCTTTGGGTGTCAAGGTTTCGGTTATATGAAACAAGAGTGCCTTACTTATCTCAAGACCATCGGGTAAAGCAAGGCACTTGCTGCTACCTTGAGTAACACTAAGCCTGAGGAGGACTACAATAATGAGGATGATGGAATCCTAAATGCCTTCATTGCCACTGTAAATCCTACTGAAGGGATTGTTGAAGATGTGGATGAAGAAGAGGAATTGGTGAAGTCTAAGTTTGAAAAGATGGATGAGCAAGATGACATTTACACAGCCTATGCAAAGTTATACAAGGTCTCAGAAAAACATGAGAAGTTGTATAGGTTGGCCACCAAGAAGCTTAGTGATGTGGAGCTTGAGCGAGAAGAAATCTCTACAAAGTTTGATGAAGCCAATTAGACTATTGAAGCACTGAGGTTTGAGAATAATTTATTGGTTGAGAAGACCAAGAAACTTGAGGTAGAACTGTTCCAAGTCAAAGCTTAGATGGAAAGGACTTCAAATGCTAAGCACGATGAGATGCTCAGTTTTCAAATATCTGCTTCCGATTGAACCGGTTTAGGGTATGATTTCTCTTCTCCTAGTATTGCTTCTACTAGTACCACTGTTTTTGTTCCTCCTGCTGATAATGTTGAAACTGAGAACAATAATGTTAAGAATGAATTAGCTAGTGAGAACATAGACAATGGTAAATCTATCTTAGGAGCACCCCCTAAGCTTGATAAGAAAGAGATTAAGAACTCTATGGCTAAGAAGGGAAATACTCAAAAGCCAAAATAGAAAAAGCAGCATTTCTGTCATCACTATGGTGCAACTAGACATACTCGACCTAATTGCTATAAGTGGTTAGCCACTCAATAGAGCAACAACATGATCGCGTCGGGAAACCAGAATCAGCTTCCATCCTTCTTTGCTCCTCTTGGAGATCTTCTTAAAGCCCTCATATTCCTTTCAAACTTGAATGGTTTTAATTCTTCCCCCTCACTACCGGATCAAGGGTTTGCTAAACGAAAAGGATCTTCCAAGGTGTGGAAGGAAAAGAGTTCCAAGTGATTCTGTCACTTTTTCTCTCTCTCTCCCCCTTCTTGTTTTTGTTTTTGCATTACTTGTGTGTTTTGCTTTTGTGTTTTGAGTCAATCTAGTTTTATGCATTGCTTTGTTTTGTTTTGTTATTTTTCAATTTTGCTTTGTTTTGTTTTTCATATAAAAATAAATAAATAAAATTGAAAAATCAGAAAAATACAAAAACAATATGTGTTTGTGTACAATGGTACTTGTGTACCTTGGATGGCCATTGAAACAAAGTTTTCTAAACTTTGTATCTTTTGTAGCTTAGATGAGCAACTTTATGCACAACTAAGCAAGTGACCTCTGTGGCTCGTGTTTGTGATGAGTAAGATTAAGTAATCACTTGTACTTAACACTCGTATCACTCTTTTTGATGGGAAGGACTAGAAAATTCTAAGAGAAGGGCATAAATAACCATCTCACCACTGTTGCCTGCCAATCATGAAATGACATTTGTATGCTTCGGCATAACAAAAGTGGAATGTCAAATGCTTAACATCATTGGGTATTTCTTTTCTCTCTCTTATATGCCTATGCATGGGTTGTTTAAAAAAATATGCAAAGAAAAATAAAAGCAAAAAGATCAAAATGTTGTATATGATTGCAAGCATGTATTCTAGGAGATGTGGAAGTTATAGGATGTACCTCAAAGGTGATTGTCCCCATCAAACAGTTATGGTTATGTGTGAGTTAAAGTGATTTTCTCATATCTCAAATCGTCATAATATGTAGACACTTATGCAATCTTGTGATGTTTTTCACACACAACACGCAAAATTATTTGCTACTTTTGATACATGTGTAGGTACAATGTAATTTGGCTATCACAAGGAATACTTGTGTTAATGTATGCTCACTAAACTGTCTTAACTTGTTTTTGAAATATAAAATTGGTTAGACTTGTTGTGTGTGTGTGTGTGTGTGTTTTGGGATCTATGTGCTTAACATTTTTTTGTTGAGAGATGTTTTTGAGAGATTAAAATGGTGTTTGAATCCTTGGTTGAGTTGCATGTTTGATTGCATTCATATCTGTTTTAAAGCAATCTTGACAGCTCCTCGACACCTCGCGACACCTGGCTTATCTATCAAGCTCTTTAGCTTCTTTTTATTGCAATCTCAATGTCTCCTCGATCCACCGAGAAAGTTTCTATCTCCTCGACAAATGCTTGATAGCTCCTCGATCCATCGAGCTTGTTTTTGCTATGGACACCTTTAGACAGCTGCTCAATAGCTATATCTCTTCATGCCCTTAAAGCTCAACAGCTCTCGACATCTCTCGATCTATCAAGAATTATGAGATTCCTATATATATGCGCTTCGCGATTTTAGCTCTACTTTCTTTGATCTCTCTAGACAGTTTCTCTCTTTTCTCACTCCAAAACTGCTCAAACTCAAACCCCTCAAACTCTAACCCCTCACATTCCTCACTTGATCTTTGGCCTAAATCAAGTGTTCTTCATCTGGAATGATTCTTTCTCACTCATTAATCATGCATTTCACTCTTACCTGACCTAAGTTTTGAGTTTTGAAGAATTTTTCAAGGTTTTTCAAAATTGATGAGTTTGTGTAAAAATTTTGGGATGGGTTTTGTATATTTGATCTTAAAACATCATGCATTGCATCACATGTGCATTATAACACTGCTTCGTGCATTTTAGATGTGTGTTTATCTTGTTGAAATGAATGTGTGCTGGTAGGATTGGATTGGGCTGAGCCCATGATGTTTTTTTTTTATTGCATATCATATGCTCATGCATTTTCATGCATACGTACTTTACATTCTCTTCATTCTTATATATTGATTTTATTGGTACTTTTCTGATTGTGTCTCTCTCTCTCTCTCCCTCCTTCTTTCGGTTAGTTGCATCATGGTACCTAAACATAAGTCTACTCCGTCCCAGAACCCTCTTGTTCCGGGGCATCCACCTCTTCTGATCCTACTCACTCACATGTTCAGTTTCATGATGATAAAGCCTAACAGGAATTTTCGGAGAAATTTTCTTGATGAGGCATTCATTTGGAACGCCAAGTCATTTTTTCGGACTTCTTCGACACTAACCTACCCACTGTCATTCACAGTAGGGGTTAGGAGTCACTGTGTGACGTCCCAGTCACTTGTCCATCTGTGCTTATACAGGAGTTCTACTCCAACATGTATAGATTTGATTATTCAGTACCTCTCTTTGTTACTCGCTTTCGAGGTACGCTCATTGTGGTCATTCTGGATATTGTATCCAACATGCTCCCCGTCCCCAGGGTAGCGCATCTTGACTACCTCGGTTGTGAATGTCTGAGGACTGTGTCCAAAGACGAGCTTATGTCAATTTTTTATAAGCATCCCTCTGATTTGGGTGATTGTCAGTTCACTCCTTGTTCGGCCTTTGCTAAAGGTCTTCGTATTCTTAACATGGTTATGACTTTTGTTTTGCATCCTCTTTCTCACTATAACTCTATTACCGAGCCCTGTGCTTGACTTTGGCTTTCTCTTTTAGAGCATCTTAGATAGATTTTCCCTCTCATTTTATTCTTTCCATCATAGATGTATATAGGGATTCGACAACCTGTGATAAGCTCATCTTCCCTTTGGCTATACAGAGGATTTTAAGCCATTTTTCCATTCCCTTTCCTGTTTCCGACCACTTCCATGTTGTAAGTGCCATAGACGCCGCTACCATTAAACGAAACGAGGTGCAGCTACATTCGAGGTGGTCCGGGACGGTAGCTTCTCCCACTTCTTCAACTCTATCCACCACTGCTCCCTCTTCTTCTACGAGTGGTATGACTCTTGATGCAATCATGGCGTAGCTTCAGCACATGGATGCTTACCTTGACACTCTCATTGATGAGTTGTGTCAGGTAAACACCCATGTCAGCTGTATTGCCAGACGGCAGGCTCGCCTTGGTGGCTTCTAGAGTCTCCCTCTCCTCCTCTTGAGGCATCCGACAACGATGATGACTCAGACGATGATGATGATGCGGATGAGGATGCTAGCTCACCCAAGGATGATTAGATGTCTACTTAATACTTACCCTTTGTCACTCATGACAAAAAGGGGGAGTGGTTTGGGATATGAGAGTAGTCATTCTCATAGGGGGAGGGTTAGCATAGGAGATTTTTGTTAGGGGGAGTGTGTATATTGAGGGATGTAGTGAGGACATTATGTATCTTTTTTCTTTTCTATCCATTTTAGATACATTGTTCATGTACCTTAGATCTTGTGATCATATTGTGATAGCAAACCTTGTACTTATTTATATATATACATTTGAGGTTGTTATTACAGTTCTTTCACCTATCTTAACATGTGTTGTTTCTTTTCTTTCTTTATACACATGTTTCTTATTTAATGTATGTAATCTATTATTTCTGTTTCGCACTAAGATGCCTTGATGAGTTTTGTTTAAAGTGTTTCAAAAATACAGGTTGTCAAAATCTACTTGCCATAAACTCTCTTCTTGCAAAGTTTTTCAAGAGTTTGTCTTAAGATAGATTTTAGTGTATTCAACAAGTGAATATGAGTTGAGTGATTTATGACTTCTCTCATACCTCATTTGTTTGTTGTGGTTTTGTCACAGATTGCTAAAGGGGGAGATTGTTAGGACATATATGATTCAGTGTTAGGAACATACGTCACTATTTTATGTAATTGGCTAATCATTTGACAAAATGTACTTTACTTGTAATTAGGTAGATCTAGGATGTGTTTAATACTTCAAGAAATAAGGTTTCAAGTTCAAGTGTTAAAGCCATACAAGTTTGTCCTAGAATCAAATCAGAAAGTGCAGGATTTTAAAACTCGATAGCTAGCTCGACAGCTAGCATCTATTGAGATTTAAAAGCTACTGAAGCCCGTGGCTTGGCAGCTAGCTCAATAGATAGGGTATCTGTCGAGGTTTATGAAGTTCAGTTTTTCAAGCTGATTTTCATCTAATCCATGGGTATATGTTTGAGCTTTCTTTTCTCATAACCCTAAACATATATAACGATTATTTTAAGGGTCGTAAAAGGTGACGCAAGTTGCATAAGAGCACAATTCCACAAGTGTGAAGAAGAGTGTGACTGGAAACCTAGTTTGCCCTAGTTCTTGAAGAAGCTGCTGCGTTTGTACACCATAGGATTTTGTGACCAAGCAACTTCATGATCTTCATTGTCTGGATGAACTGAAGAATTTTGCAGCCAACATCCTTCTCAAGTTGGTGATCAAGTCACGTATTAGGATCTGCGAAATTGGTTAGTCACATACTGGGAGCCGTGCATTGAAAAGGAGAAATTATCATTACAGAACAAGTCCAATTGGATATTGGGGTAAGGGTTCAACTGTAGGTTGGTATAAGGTACTAGGATTCCTTTACATATAACTGCTTGTTTTGATAATAGTGGATTCTTGGGAGTACTGACCTTAAAATCACTCGGTGGAGTTTTTGCCTTTTAGGTTTTCCCATTTGTAAACAAATCACTATGTCAATTTATTTTCCACTGCATACTTTAGTTAATTGGTGATTTGTTTGTGTTGCCACGTATAATTGCATATTAATTTGATTAATTAATAAACTTGGCTAAATAATCAATTAATTCATTACAAGGGGTCAATATGTTTTTGGCCTATCTGGCAGGAATAATTTTTGAAGTTTGTTGTAGTTTTGCTATCTGCAACTGAATGTAAGCTCAAACAATCAGCCTTTGAATTTACTTTTTTTTTTTTCCTGCAAGATATTCCTCTTGACTAATTTCTTGGTTTATTCAGTATCAAACAATAATAAAACCTTTAGAAATTTGCAAATAATTAGTAAACCCTATTGAAGCATCATGATAGACTAGGAAGCACAGACACTATAAACCCTCAATTTTGCACCCATAATTTAACCTTGGGAGATGACCAATTTAATCATTCTAAGTACCCAAAAATTATAATTTCATTTCATGCATTAAATCATTCATCACATATCATAAAAATGATCTTGAGATTTTAACGATCATGGCAATATGCCCGGATCCCAAATCGGACTGTCGGATGGAAGTATATCACAAGATCATGTTTTCACAATCTGCATGCATTCATTTGGGTGGAACTTGTTGGGTTAAGATAGCTTGACCACGGTTAATTAATTCAATTACCCAAGTTGATTAACTAAGTTCTGTTAGGGACATATTTTATGTAATTGACTAATCCTTTGACAAAATGCATTTTACTTGTAATTGGGTAGATCTAGGATGAGTTTAAGACTTCAAGAAACATGTTGTTCAAGTCAAGTGTTAAAGTCATGAAGATCTGACCAAGAAACAAGTGAAGAAGGGTTGTTCATTAAAGCTTGACAGCAATCTCGATGGAAAGACTTCTATCGAGATTTAAAGTCAAAGCTCGACAGATGCTCAACACAAGTTGTTTCCGTTAAGACTTACGAAATCAGAAATTCCAGATCTGATTTTCGGCCCATACTTGTATATTTGTATAGAGTTTCTTTTCTCACAACCCTAAACATATATAAGGATAATTTTAAAGGCCGTCACACATGCAGAAAGTGACCTAGTGCCTTGTTCTCTCAAAAAGAAGCGACTGTGTCTTTGCGCCATTGGGTTTTGTAACCAAGGAGCTTCCTGATCTTCATCGTTGATGAACTAAAGAACTTTGCAGCCAACATCTTCTTCAAGTTGCTGGTGTCAGTCACGTACTTGGATCCGTGCATCATTGGTTAGTCA
The DNA here is from genome assembly GCA_019022515.1 of Quercus aquifolioides. Taxonomy (NCBI): domain Eukaryota; kingdom Viridiplantae; phylum Streptophyta; class Magnoliopsida; order Fagales; family Fagaceae; genus Quercus; species Quercus aquifolioides. The sequence continues at coordinate 22,610 of JAFHAW010000074.1, forward strand.
CGTACTAGGATTTGTGCATTGAACTGGAAGATTGCCACTACAATACAAGTCCAATTGGGTATTGGGGTAAGGGTTCAACTGTAGGTTGGTATTTCGGGATAGGCCAAAGGGTTTGGTAAGATTTCTTATAGTAGATTCTTGGGAGTGGTGACCTAAAAATCACCCGGTGGGATTTTTGCCTTGGAGGTTTTCCCCATTCGTAAACAAATCACCATGTCAATTTAATTTCCATTGAATTTAGTTTAGTTGGTAATTTGTTTGTGCTACCACGCCATTGCATGTAATTGAACCTAATTAATTAACTTTGATAATTAATTAATTAAAGGGGTAGATTCATTTTAACCCAACAAGTTCAATTTGCATGCAAAATGTGAAGGCACCAACAAATCACCAAAATACTAAGTGTAGCGAAAAATAAATTAGACAAGGTGATTTGTTGACAAATGAGAAAAACTTTACAAGGCAAAAACCACACGTCGCCACTCCCAACAATCCACTAAACAATAATCAAGCGGTTAAAGTATAAGGAATCTTACCAATAACCCTGGCCTATCCCAAAATACCAACCTACAGTTGAACCTTCGCTCCAATACCCAATTGGACTTGATCTTGCAGTAGTCTTCTTTCCCTTTGATGCACAAACCTCCAATTTATGACTAACCCTTTGCACGGTACATGACTAACTCCAGAAACTTGAACAAATGTTGTTGGCTGCAAAGTTCTTCACATCATCAACAATGAAGATCTGGAAGCACTCTGTTACAAAACCCTATGGCGTACAAACGCAGTAGCTTCACACTAAGAAGATAAGTCTCTTGGTCTCTGTATCCGTGTGTGACGGCCTTTAAACAAAGCATCAAAACAAACAAACAAACAAAGCATCAAAACTAGATGCATATGCATGAAGAAGAGGAGAGAGATCAGTCTATGGATATAACACCAATGTTTTGGCACAAGAATTCAAAACATCGACCATCTAAAGGCTTGGTGAACAAATCAGCCTTTTGATCATCAGTGTGAATGAATTCAAGAGTGAGAGTACCATCTTCAACCAACTCACAAATGAAGTGATGTCGGATTTCAATGTGTTTGTTCTGAAAGTGCTAAACAAGATTTTTAAAGATGTTGATGATACTGGTATTGTCACAATTGATAGTGAGATGTTTTTGACAAATACCATAATCAAGAAGGAGTTTTTGCATCCAAAGAAGTTGGCTGCAATAGCTACCAACAGCAACGTATTCAACCTCAGTAGTGGAGAGAGATAGAATTCTACTTCTTGCTTTTCTAGGAGACGAGGTTATTACCTAAGTAAAAACACCCACCAGAAGTACTTTTCCTGTCATCAGCATTCCCAACCCAATCCACATTAGAATATCCAGCTAAAACATCATTAGTATCTTTGCCATACCATACCCTAAAGTTACTAGTGGTTTTAACATATTTGATGATATGTTTTACTACAATGATGTGTGATTCTTTGGGATTAGCTTGATATCTAGCACACACTCCCACACTGTAGCTAATGCCAAGCCTACTAGCAGTAAGGTGAAGAAGACTACCTATCATGCTTCTATGTAAAAAAGGATTAACACTCTTTCCTAACAAGTCAACAGTGAGTTTAACATTTGGACTCATAGGTGTTCTGGTAGAGCTAGCAGCCTCTAAACCAAATTTTTTTCACAAGAATTTTAGCATATTTAGATTGAGAGATAAAAATACCTGAGTCACTTTGATGAATCTGCAGTCCAAGGAAGTAGTTCAATTCTCCAATCATGCTCATCTCGAATTCAGTTTGCATCATGGTTGAGAATGAGTAAGCCAAGTCATCTTTTGTAGATCCAAAGATAATGTCATCTACATAAACTTGGGTTATGACTAGTTCTCCATCCACTTTCTTGATGAACAATGTTCAATCTACTTGTCCTCTTATGAAGCCATTTGACACCAAGTATTCAGTGAGATGATCATACCATGCTCTCGATACTTGTTTCAATCGATACAGTGCCTTATTAAGGTAAAGCACATGATCTGGAAAGTTTGGGTCAGTGAACCCTTTGGGCTGAGCTACATAAACCTCCTCTTTGAGAAAACCATTCAAAAAGGCACTCTTCATCTCCATTTGGTATAACTTGAACTTCAAATGGCATGCCAATGCAAGTAGGACTCTTATGGATTCAATGCGAGCAACATGAGCAAAGGTTTCATCAAAGTCCACTCCTTCCACTTGAGTGTACCCTAGGGCCACAAGTCTGGCTTTAGTTCAAATCACATTTCCTTCTTCATCAGTCCTGTTGCGGAATATCCATTTTGTACCAATGATGTTCACTCCCTCTAGCCTAGGTATCAATGTCCAAACATCATTCCTTTGAAATTGATGAAGTTCATTGTTAGGTTCTAAAGACTTAATGTATTTAGAACTCTAATGTGTATTGTTGGCAAACCATGATCAAAACAATATGTTTAGTCTTGTTTAGGCTTGCTCAAAGTTGTATATTCTATGTAAAGTTGGAATCGAGAGGCTACAGATGCATTGGTGCATTTCAGCCTGGCTCGATCGATCGAAAGTTAGACTTGATCGATTGAAAGTTGGCCAGAATGTTTTTCTGCAGAATTTTCCAACTCAGCCCTACCTCATTAAACGTTTTGGGTTTTCTATTTTTACCCTAGGTATAAAAGGCAAAACCCTAGCCACATTTTTGAGAGTTGCTCTAGGTGTATTGTTGCTCATACATTGCAGTTTGTGTGAATCTCTTGTGAGATCCTTGAGGAGCTTTCCTTCACATAAACTTAAGGTTTTCTATGTAGAGATATTTTTCAATACCTTGATGATCAACTTAGTTGCTTCCATTGGAGCTTAAAGAATAACAAGTGTGGGTTCTTGTATCTGGTGGAGAATCCAAGAAAGAAGGAGTCCGTGGATTCGGAGCTTGCACGTGGTCGTGTCAGTAAGTTCTATTGGTGGGTAGCATAAGGAAGTCAAGCGGGGAGCTTGTAAGTCCTTTTGTATGAACTTCAATTCTTTCACATAATGGATTCAGGTTTACCTTGAGGATAGCTAGGTCAAATCCTCCCCAGGTTTTTACCCTGTGGTTTCCTGGGTCATCATATCATTGTGTTATTTACTTTTCCGCTGCTTTATATTTTTGATATGATTGTGTGATTGTGATAACCTAGAATTGCATAAATTGACTAAGTTAATCACTTGGCTAATTAACTAGGTTAATCCGGTTAGTTTAAGGGGTCTAAAACCATTCAAGTGGTATTAGAGCGGGTAGCTCTTTCTTTGTAGATTTTTTGATCTCTGAGCTGATCCTTGACCCCTGTTGTCATGGATTCTTGGAAAATCTTTTTGCTTATTTGTCAACTTGTTGTCTTTGCCCCTTGTTGTTTTTGTTAAATCTTTCCTTGAGTATCTTGGCATAATAATATGTGATAAGAATTATGTTTGTTATACTGCTTTAACTGCCTTAAAGGCACGTGATTCTTGTCTTTGGTATTTGGATAGTGGTTGTTCTAGGCATATGATAGGAAACAAAGGGCTATTCAAAACACTCTTTGAAGGAAAGATTGGGACAATCACTTTTAGAGATGGAAGCAAATCTGTGATCAGAGGCATTGGAACTGTGGACATTCCAGGATTGCCAGTGTTTGAAGATGTTTGGTATGTTGATGGATTGAAGGCCAATTTACTCAGCATAAGTCAGATTTGCGACAATGGATTAAATGTTCTTTTCACCAAGTATGAATGTGAGATACTTGATGGAGGAGGTGACTGTATGTATGTTGGTGTAAGGACAGCTGACAACTGCTATGGCATAACACCAAGTGTAAACAACAAGTGCTTTAGTGCAAAGATTGATCAAGTTGATTTGTGGCATCAACGGTTGGGGCATGCCAGTCATAAGCAGTTAGAGAAGATTTCCAAATGTGAGACAGTTATCGGTTTACCTAAGTTTGAGAAGATAGATAAGTGCATTTGTGGACCATGTTAGATAGGTAAACAAGTAAAATCCAAGCATCCGTCTGTGACTAGTGTTCAAACTTCAAGACCTTTAGAACTATTACACATTGACCTCATGGGTCCTGCTAGAGTTCAAAGTTTGGGTGGAAAGAAGTATATTCTAGTTGTTGTGGATGACTTTACTAGATATACTTGGGTTGTGCTTTTGAAAGATAAAGCTGAGGCTCCTGAGAAGATGATACATCTATGCAAGAAATTGCAGGTTGAGAAAGACACTGTGATAGCCAGAATCAGAAGTGATCATGGAAGGGAATTTGAGAATACCAAGCTGGCTACTTTCTGTAATGATCAAGGCACTCATCAAGAGTTCTCATCGCCCAAGACACCTCAACAGAATGAGATTGTGGAAAGGAAAAACATGGTTGTTCAGGAGATGGCACGAGTCATGCTACATAACAAAAAGTTGCCAAAATCTTTCTAGGGAGAAGCAGTCAACACTGCTTGCCATACACTCAACCGGGTGTATTTTAGACCTGACTCCAAGAAAACTCCCTATGAACTCTGGAGAGGGAAGAAGCCTATTGTCAAATATTTCAGGATATTTGGCAGTGACTGTTACATTCTACGTGATAGAGAGAATCTAGAAAAGTTTGATGCAAAAAGTGATAAAGGATACTTTCTAGGATATTCTTCCACTAGTAGAGCTTATAGAGTGTATAATCTGAGAACCAAAACAGTCATGAAATCTTCAAATGTTGTGATAAATGATGAAGTGTGTTCAGAAACACTTTCAGAAAGCACTGCTCCTGCTCAAGATAAGTCTCTAGAAGTTGATGATTCACTTCCTGCTGAGTATGTGGGGAAACATAGTGAGGAAGAGTTGTTGCTGTTGAATGATACAGTTTCAGTACCATCAAGTTCAGAACCATCCACTCCGGTTCATGACACTCGACAGGTATAGAGTGAGCTCAGTCCTTCATCTGAACAGAAAGGTACCTCCACATCTCTAGTTAAAGGTCCATCCTCTAGAGTGAGATTGAATCATCCTCCCACAAATATATTGGGTAGTCTGAATGATAACATGAGATTGAGATTAAAAGCCCTGAATGTGATTACTCACTCATGTTATCTGTCCCAATTTGATCCGAAGAAAGTGGATGAAGCACTTCAAGATACTGATTGGGTAAATTCCATGCATGAAGAACTTCATCAATTTGTTCGGAATGATGTGTGGGAATTAGTTCCTAGGCCGAAGAGTGTAAATGTGATTGGAACTAAATGGATCTTTAAGAGTAGGTCAAATGAACATGGCACTGTGATCAGAAACAAATCAAGACTTGTTGCACAAGGGTACACACAAGTGGAAGGAATTGATTTTGATGAGACTTTTGCACCATTAGCAAGGTTAGAATCCATCTGGATACTGTTGGCCATAGCAAGTCATTTAAACTTCAAGTTGTATCAAATGGATGTCAAGAGTGCTTTCTTGAATGGGATGCTACAAGAAGAGGTATATGTTGAACAACCTAAGGGCTTTGTTGATCCTCACAGACCGAATGATGTCTATAAGTTGAAGAGAGCCCTCTATGGTTTGAAACAAGCTCCTAGGGCTTGGTATGACAGATTGACTGCATATCTCACTGAGCATGGATTCAAAAGGGGATCTGCAGATACAACTCTCTTCATAAGAAAGGATAAAACTGGTTTTGTTGTAGCTCAAATTTATGTTGATGACATTGTTTTTGGTGCTACTAATGATTCTCTTGTTCATTCTTTTGCAGATGAAATGAAGGAGATGTTTGAAATGAGCATGGTTGGTGAACTGACTTACTTTTTGGGATTGCAGGTAAAGCAAACGAAGTCAGGATTCTACATCAATCAAGCTAAATATGCAAGAAATCTAGTCAAAAGATTTGGACTAGACAAGGCTGCTCATGCTAGAACACCAATGGCTGCTAATGCAAAATTAACAATTGATCCATCAGGTGAGTCTGTTGATGTTACTTTGTATAGAAGCATGATTGGATGTCTTTTGTATTTGACTGCTAGTCGACTTGATATTTCTTTTAGTGTTGGTGTCTGCTCTAGATTTCAGTCTAATCCTATGGTTTCTCATTTAAATGCTGTTAAGAGAATTATAAAGTATGTGAGTGGAACTTGTGATTATGGATTATTTTATAGCAAAGAGTCAAATTTGTCTCTTGCTTGTTTTTCTGATTCTGATTGGGCTGGGAATGCTGATGACAGAAAAAGCACCACTGGGGGGTGTTTTTATGTTGGAGCCAATCTTGTGGCTTGGATGAGTAAGAAACAAAATTCTATTTCTTTATCCACTGCTGAGGCAGAATATATTGCTGCTGGGAGTTGTTGTTCTTAGCTCCTTTGGATGAAAAAGCTTTTGAGTGATTATGGGATTCCGCAGGACACCATGGTTGTCTATTGTGATAACTCTAGTGCCATAGATATATCTAAAAATCCTGTTCAGCATTCTAAGACCAAACACATTGAACTTAGGTATCACTTCATTAGGGATTTGGTTGAAAAGAAAATTGTTATTCTTGAGTATATCCCTACTGAACGTCAAAATGCTAACATCTTCACCAAACCTCTTGATGGAAGTAAGTTTGAGACACTTCGTCAAGTAATTGGTGTACTTCGGTGTCCCTAATTTCTTTTGGCTTTCTTGGTCCTTGTGCTTCATTGCTCTACTCTTTTGTGACCATTGTTCTTTGGTTTTTGTGTTTTTGTTTGTTTCTAGGATTTGCATTGCATAACATTCATACATTTCATTCTAGGATTATTTGTCTTCTCTTTTAAAATATATATATATATATATAAAATAAAAAAAATAAAAAATAAAAAGAGAAAAGAAAATTGTGTTTGGCACTATTTTTCTTGGTCTTTGAAAACAAGGTTGGTCAATTTATTTACACATAACATGTCTTGAGTACCTTGTTTAGCTTTGATGAGCTTATTTATTGCACTTTACTAGTTGAAGCTTCGTAGTGCATGTTGTGTGGGAAAGATGTTTATGGTGTTTATCACTTTGTCTTAATCTTGAAGTCACATGTTATTTGACTGTCGGACTTGATCCTTTTAAGAAAGGCATAAATAACCATCTCACCACTATTCACTAGCCAATCATGACCACCTTAGTGCATATCATAAGATTTTGTGCTCTTGTAGCACATGCACAAAAAGAACATAAGGTGTCGCCTCGATTAATTGCTTAATGCTTAAAATTGGTGTGTACTATTAGGCATGATGCCAATTCACATAACTATAATCTGTGTGTACATTATGAGGCAAAATTCAAGAAACTTACATGATTACAAGCTTATGTTCTAGGAGATGTGAGAATTATATGATGTAACTCTTTAAGTGATAGTCTCTTTTGAATTCTATGTGATGGATTTTGCAGACTATGTGATGGATTTTGTAGATTTTGTGATTGATTGCTATTCACATATCACCTCATATGTATCTCAAGCTCTTGCTAGTTGCACACACTACACAAGTTACACTTTGCTAAACACTGTACATGTTATTGTGTGTGTTTTTGGTCTGACCAACCAAATTTGAAAATACCTTGAAAATTCTGTAAAACATTTTTTTTGCTTGAGAATTTAAAGGGAGAATGGCTGAAATTTTCTTTGAAGAAACTAGGATTAAAACTTGGGTTTTTGGAAAAGCATTCCATCTCATACTCATGCATTTTGTTCATCAATTTTAATGCTTTGAGAGTCATGCCCAAAATGTGTTTATTCTTTTTCAAAACTGTTTTTTTTTTTTTTCAAATTTTTGTGAGCCTCTGCCTGTTTCGATCGATCCATTCTGTTTTTCGATCGATCGAAAATGTGCTTAAATTCTTTTTAAAAGTCTCGGATTGATTCGATCGATCGAATGTAATTTTCGATCAATCGAATATCGCGAATCAGGTTTTTAAAAATACTGTTTTTGACTAGTTCAAATCACTTTTTCAAACCTTTTCTCTCTCTCCGACTCGGCAAGGCTCCACAACAAAATTTTTGTCATTTTCTTCCTAATTTCTTGCAAGGTTTCTCTCTCCATAAGCCGATATGTCCATATTACCCTTTCTTTTGCATTGTTTTTCATGTTTTCATGCATTAATTCATGGTATTTGGGTAAATTTTCGGACTATGCATAAATTGGGATTTTTGTTTAATCAAGCCTTATTTTCTGAAATTGATCATTGGGTTTTTGTTGGGACATGATATAAACATGATATTGAAGGTTTAATTTGATCAATTTGGAGTTTTGTGAAAAATTGAAAATTCTAGGGCTTGAAATTGATCCGAATTGGGGATTTTGTTCAATTGGGTTCAATTGATAAAATTGGCTTGTTGTTTTGATGAAATTGGTCATTCTAATTTATTTTCAACCTTGTGTGATGATAAATTCATCAATTTGCTTCAAAACATTCAAGTGGTTTTTCAAATTTTTAGGGTTTTTGTTAGAAACTCTATGCTTAAGCCGATTTTGTAAAATTGAACTTAATTTGAACTTTGTTTACTGCATTAGTACATGCATCATGACATTGTAATTGTTCATGCATCATATAGATTTTTGTTCTTTTTTTTTTTTTTTTTTTTTGTGCTAACTTGCAGTCTGCCCTTGGTTTATGTTTTTTTGTGTTCTTTTGGTTATCTATTTGTGTCTTTGCCTTTCCTTAGCACTATGCCTAGGAAGACTAGGGCCCATAGGTCTGTTCCCTCACCTTCACCACCCCCACCTTCTTTTGACCGTGAGAGGTTTCCAAGTGAGAAAAACCAAGAGATTTTTGAGAAGCTAAACCTTAAGAGAAAGATTTGGGCTGAGTGTTCTGTTCTTTTAGATTAGCTTGATCTTGCCATTAGGGCAAATTTTGAGCGCCAGGGCTGGTTATCTCTGCTGGATGTTTTTGATCCTCCTCCTCTCGCTACCCTGATTAGAGATTTCTTTTCAAACATCTCTATCCTCGTCTATGATTCCAACACTTTGGTAAAGAGTTGGATACGAGGCGTAGAGTACACCATTACTCCTACTGTAGTGGCTGATGCTCTAGGGGTACCTTTGGTCCAACACCCTGTCTACCTTTATGATGAGTCTCCTCTGTTGAGTGATGTCATGTCTTACATCACTGGGTCATCTATCCAGTAGGGTTCTGATCCTAGGATCACTACTGCTGAGCTATCTGAGTTGCACTATCTCTTCTTTAGGATAGCCTATCACTCTATTTGGCCCATTTCTCATCTTTACACCATTCCTCTTGAGCGGTGTGTGTTTTTGTACGCTCTTGTTACTGATGCTCCTATTAGTTTTCCTCATTTATTCCTTCGTTCTTTGAACGATGTTTATAGGAGTTCATCTTCTTCTCATGCTCTTGTCCATCCTATTTTTATTCATAGGTGCGTCTTTCCTTAGACAGAGAGCTGTTCATCTTCGAGTTGGCTCTAAACACCCTAGGTCTGAGCCTTCTGGTACCGCACCTCCTCCTTCTTCTTCTACAGGTCCTGCTGGTGAGGATGTTCCTGATCCTGTTGGTGATGCTGCTGCTGCCAATGTTCCTCCACCTCCTTCGGATGACTCTGATATACATCGTGTTAGGTTTTGAGTTTGTAATGTTGGCAAACCATGACAAAACATGACAAAAACTAAGTCTCATTAGTTTAGAATGGTCTGCATTGAAGCCCAAGACAAAAACTTCAAGTTCAGGATAAAAACAAATGAGTTACAAGCTGGTTGGTTCGATTGATCCAATCTAATTTTCGATCGATCGAAAATCGCGTATCAGCAAAATCAGCAAACGTAAAAAGGCCATAACTTATTCGTTTGAAGCCCAAATCGCGAGCCGTTTTTTCCAGTATTTAAAGGACATCATAAGCTAACCCTAGGTAGGGTTTTTAGAGCTTTTTAGAGAGATTAGAGTGCCTCTTGTGCCTCTTTGAAATTTTAGGGTTTTGTACCCAAAAGCTCTCTTATGTTTTCTACCGGTGCTATTCCTTGAAGAATCTCAAGATCCGGTGTTGTAGAAGTTGTTGCCTTCTCTAGTCATCAAAGGTGTTAATGATCTAAACCTTCAAGGGTGGTCTTGGAGTCACAAACAGGAGAGTTTGTGTTGATAAACCTTTGAGTGGGATCTCAAAGTCACAGACGTGGGTGTTTGTGTTTTGCAAAGGAATTCAAGAAAGAAGTAGTCCGTGGATTCGGAGCCTGCGCGTGGTCGTGTCAGGAAGTTCGTACTGGTGGGTAGCATTAGGAAGTCGAGCGGGGAGCTTGTAGTCCTTCTGTAAGAACTTCAATTCTTTCATAGTGAATTCTGTTATGCCTTGAGGATCGGTGGGTCAAATCCTCCCCAGGTTTTTACCGTGTGGTTTCCTGGGTGATCATATCTTGTGTTATTTATTTTCCGCTGCTTTATATTCTTGATATGATTGTTTGGATTGTTTTAACCTAGAATTGCTTAATTTGACTAAGTAACAACTTGGCTAATTAATCTAGGCTACGCAATCTGGTTGTTTTAAGGGGTCTAAATTCCCATCAAGTGGTATCAGAGCGGGTAGCTCTTTGTTTGTTTTAGATCTTTTGATCTAAGAGCTGATCCTTGACCCCTGCTGTCATGGATAATTTGAAGTGTCTTTCTGCTCATGCTTCTGCTGATTTTATTGATGACTGTGATGTTTTGAATAAAAAGGACACTGTTGTTTCTGTTGATTTTTTTGATGCTTTTGAAACTCTTCGTAAGGAATTATCTAAATCTTTGAAAATTGCTAAGAAATTCAAAGAAGAGTTAAAATTGACTAATCTTGAAAAAGAGGAATTGCTTGTTAGATTAGATGAGTCTAATAAAAAGAATGATTTTTTGAGAAATCAAATTTCCTCTCAAGATGAGAAGATGAAAAGTTTGGAACAAAAGTTAGCTGAGGTTGAAGCTAAATTGGAAAATTTGTCTAATACCAAGCCTGCTGTTGATAACAGAAGTGTTTCTGTTTCTCTTAAGCCTAAAACTAAGAATGTTTATATCCCTCCTTTCAAGAGGAATAATAAAGAAAGGGCTTATTTTACTAGGTTAGACAAAGGAAAAAGTTCTGATGTTAACGCCGAAGTTTCTAAACCTAAGTCTGAACCTATTGTTAGAGAGCATAATAAATCAGTTTTTGTGCCTATTTGTCACCGTTGTGGTGTTGTTGGTCATATTAGACCAAATTGTTCTTTGTTGAGGCAAAAACCAAAATCTGAGATTAGACTTGCTGTTAGGAATACTGATGTTCCTAAATTTGTTCCTGTTTGTCACGTTTGTGGTGTCTCTGGTCACATTCGTCCTAATTGTCATAAATTGAAATTTAAGCATTCTGTGTTTCAATCTAGGATATGTGATGATATTTCTCCTGCCATAAGTCCATATAAATTGTTTCATATTCTTTTGAAAAAATTGAGCTTGTTGGCTTGTGAAAGGAATTTGCAGGATTTTAGTCTCTCTCAGAAGATTAGTGTAATTCCTCAAATACACTCTGCTTCACATGGATTTTCACCTACAAAGCCGAAGAATCGTGCTAAATGGGTGAGAAAAGATCCTCCAAGGTGAGTGTTGCTAACCTGTCCTTGATTTAATTCTTTCAATTAATTGTGGACATGTTTTGTTTTAGTTTTTGGTTGTTTTATTTTCTTTGATTGTTTTGTTTTAAAGAAAAATCCAAAAACATTGAAAAATTTCAAAAAGACAAAAATATTTTATTTTGTGTCTTATTTTATTTTTCTTGAGGATTACATGAATTATGATATCTCTCTTGATTTAGAATATGCTTGACATTGTGGAGAAACTTGAATAGTTTGTGCTAAGCTATTTTTGATTTTGTGTGAGTATGTACTAGTTTGTACATGTACTCATGGGTTAATTAAGAAATTGATATTTCTTGTTTGTGTACCCTCTATAGCTTAGTTTTTGCACTATCATGCATTGCTTTTGCATTGTTCATTTAGCATAATATGTGCTTTTTGTCTTTGGTCATAAATTTTTTTTAAAATCTCAACAAGTGGTTATAAAGTTTGTTAAAACCAAAAAGATTTTTGTGTTTTGTATTATATATCTTGGATTTATAATCAAGGATTGGCCATATTATCTTTACATAACATGTTTATGTACCTTGTTTAGCTTTGATGAGCTTATTTATTGCACTTTACTAGTTGAAGTTTTGTAGTGCATGTTGTGTGGGAAATATGTTTATGGTGTTTATCACTTTGTCTTAATCTTGAAGTCATATGTTATTTGACTGTCGGACTTGATCTTTTTGAGAAAGGCATAAATAACCATCTCACCACTGTTCACTAGCCAATCATGAACACCTTAGTGCATATCATAAGATTTTGTGCTCGAGAAAGTGTAGCACATGCACAAAAAGAACATAAGGTGTAGCCTCAATTAAATTAAAACTGGTGTGTACTATTAGGCTTGATGCCAAATTCACTTAATTCAAACCGGTGTGTACTATTAGGCTTGATGCCATTTCACAGAATATATTTCACATTCTAATGGGGCAAAAATACAAGAAACTTACATGATTGCAAGCTTTTGTTCTAGGAGATGTGGGAGTTATATGATGTAACTCTTTAGGTGATAGTCTCTTTTAAATTCTATGTGATGAATTTTGTAGACTTTGTGATTGATTGCTATTCACATATCACCTCACATGTATCTCAAGCTTTTGCTAGTTGCACACACTACACAAGTTACTCTTTGTTAAACTTGGTACATTATATTGTGTGTGATTTTGTTGTGGCCATCCAAGATTAAAAGTTCCTTGATTTTAATGCAAAATGTGTATAATGTTTGCGCTTTGAGGACAAATTGATTGAAAATCTTAATTTGGAAGATATGGGTTAAATTCAAGTGTTTTTGAAAAATTTTTCGTCTCATACTCATGCATTTTTTTAAAAAAATGTGTTTTGAGGAGTTTCTGCATTAAAATGCTATGTTTTTCAAAAATCTAATTTTTCCAGAATTTCGATCGATCGAACCTGTTTTTCGATCAATCGAAATTGCGATTAAAATTTTTGGTTTGAGTCTGCCTGACTCGATTGATGTTCGATCGATTCTCGATCGATCGAAACTGAAAAATTTTCAGTTTCTATGTTTTTGACCAATGTTTTTTTTGCTATCATTTGTGTTTAGGATTCACATGCATTACATTGATTTCTGTATCCATCTTGCAGTTTTGCAGTCATATTTCTCTTTGTTTTCACACATAACATGCATACACTTTGCTACATTGGGTACTCAACTTGATTTAAAAATTGATTGATTAATTTTTGAGTTTTGTACATTCTAGTATATGCTATTTCTTATGTGTGAACTGTAGAAAATATTTTTCTTAAGAGATATGATGGATAATCAATGTGCAAATATTTTCTCTACTTATGCAACTGTTTATGGGTCACATAATGCCATGTTTGCATTTTATTGAAAGAGAGAATATTTTTTCTTCATGTGTATCCTCACCTTAGTTTTTAACTTTGGATTATGTGTTTTTAACTTTGGTCCTGCTGGTGAGGATGTTCCTGATCCTGTTGGTGATGCTGCTGATCCCCCCCCCTCCTTTATTTTTCCCAAAACTGTTTTTCTCACAACTTGTTTTGTTTTGCCTATTTTTATAGGGGGAGAAAAAAATTTTTAACCTGTGTTGTTCATAGGGGGAGCTGTCTCTATTTTCTATAGAGTTGAATTGTTTTGTGTTCCCCTTGATTCTCTATTTTCTCTTATCTTTTATTGCGTATGTTGACTGTTTACTCTTTGTATGAGTTGTCTTTGTCAATACGTGACAAAAAGGGGGAGAAATAGTTGATATGTGGGAATATGTGTGGAAAATACAAGAATGTTATGTTTAGGGGGAGTTAACTTTGTTTTTGATGTATCTAACTTAGGGGGAGAGTTAGTTTACATATTTGTTGATTTATTATTTTTCTGTCACACATGCGGTGATGTGTTTGTTGAGTGTTTCAGGAAAGACAGGTACATTCTGATCAAGACCTTCTACCTCTTCTTGCAACTTCTAGGTTAGGAGTCTTAGATTGGGATGTGTGATGTATTTGGGCATTTTATTGTATATGGGCATTATGTTGTATGTGTGTTTTGTCACGGATTGCCAAAGGGGGAGATTGTTAGGTTTTGAGTTTGTAATGTTGGCAAACCATGACAAAACATGACAAAAACTAAGTCTCATTAGTTTAGAATGGTCTACATTGAAGCCCAAGACAAAAACTTCAAGTTCAGGATAAAAACAAATGAGTTACAAGCTGGTTGGTTCGATTGATCCAATCTAATTTTCGATCAATCGAAAATCGCGTATCAGGAAAATCAGCAAACGTAAAAAGGCCATAACTTATTCGTTTGAAGCCCAAATCGCGAGCCGTTTTTTCCAGTATTTAAAGGACATCATAAGCTAACCCTAGGTAGGGTTTTCAGAGCTTTTTAGAGAGGCTAGAGTGCCTCTTGTGCCTCTTTGAAATTTTAGGATTTTGTACCCAAAAGCTCTCTTATGTTTTCTACCGGTGCTATTCCTTGAAGAATCTCAAGATCCGGTGTTGTAGAAGTTGTTGCCTTCTCTAGTCAACAAAGGTGTTGATGATCTAAACCTTCAAGGGTGGTCTTGGAGTCACAAACAGGAGAGTTTGTGTTGATAAACCTTTGAGTGGGATCTCAAAGTCACAGACGTGGGTGTTTGTGTTTTGCAAAGGAATTCAAGAAAGAAGTAGTCCGTGGATTCGGAGCCTGCGCGTGGTCGTGTCAGGAAGTTCGTACTGGTGGGTAGCATTAGGAAGTCGAGCGGGGAGCTTGTAGTCCTTTTGTAAGAACTTCAATTCTTTCATAGTGAATTCTGTTATGCCTTGAGGATCGGTGGGTCAAATCCTCCCCAGGTTTTTACCGTGTGGTTTCCTGGGTGATCATATCTTGTGTTATTTATTTTCCGCTGCTTTATATTCTTGATATGATTGTTTGGATTGTTTTAACCTAGAATTGCTTAATTTGACTAAGTAACAACTTGGCTAATTACTCTAGGCTACGCAATCTGGTTGTTTAAGGGGTCTAAATTCCCATCACATCGTACCTTGGAGACTGTCATGACCGTTCAAGCGGCTCATAGTCAGATTTTGGTGGACTTGCTTGATGAGATACGTGCTCTGCGAGCCGACTTAGCACATCTTCGTTCACCCTCACCACCTCCTTTTGATGATGGCGTGTGATTGTCCTTTGGCATTCCGTCACAAAAAGGGGGAGTAGAGTTTTGATACTGTAGAGGAGTTTTTGTAGTTAGGGGGAGTATTTCTTTTGTTTTGCGGAGCTAGTGGAGATATTAGATTGTATCTAGGTGCTTCACCTTGTATATCTTTTCTTTAGGGCTATTCATGTTAGGGGGAGTAACATTGTTTTTTTGATATTCATGATATATACTTGATTCTTGTTTCTTTGTGTTCACTGCTTATTGATTTATATTTATGAGTTATTCATTGATATATGTCTTTATTATGTGTTGTGTGAAACATACAAGAATGTCATATCTGTTGATTTACTGTTTTCTGTCACACATGCGTTTATGCGTTTGTTGAGTGTTTCAGGAATATACAGGTTGATTCAATTGAGCTGCTGTCTACACTTGCAACTGATGGATAGTAGTTAGGATTGAATTTGTGTTTATGAGCATTGTTTTTGTAAAGGGCTTTTACTTGTAAACTTTGAGCTTTTAATTTGTGTTTTGTCACGGATCGCCAAAGGGGAGTTTGTTAGGTTCTAAAGACTTAGGATTTGATGTATTTAGAACTCTAATGTGTATTGTTGGCAAACCATGATCAAAACAATATGTTTAGTCTTGTTTAGGCTTGCTCAAAGTTGTATATTTTATGTAAAGTTGGAATTGAGAGGCTGCAGATGCATTGGTGCATTTCGGCCTGACTCAATCGATCGAAAGTCGGCCAGAATGTTTTTCTGTAGAATTTTCCAACTCAGCCCTACCTCATTAAATGTTTTGGGTTTTCTATTTTTACCCTAGGTATAAAAGGCAAAACCCTAGCCACGTTTTTTAGAGTTGCTTTGGGTGTATTGTTGCTCATACATTGCGGTTTGTGTGAATCTCTTGTGAGATCCTTAAGGTGCTTTCCTTCACATACACTTAGGGTTTTCTAGGTAGAGATATTTTTCAATACCTTGATGATCAACTCAGTTGCTGCCATTGGAGCTTAAAGAATAACAGGCGTGGGTGCTTGTATCTGGTGGAGAATCCAAGAAAGAAGGAGTTCGAGGATTCAAAGCTTGCACGTGGTCGTGTCAGTAAGTTCTACTGGTGGGTAGCATTAGGAAGTCAAGCGGGGAGCTTGTAAGTCCTTTTGTATGAACTTCGATTCTTTCGCATAGTGGATTCAGGTTTACCTTGAGGGTAGCTAGGTCAAATCCTCCCCAAGTTTTTACCGTGTGGTTTTCTGGGTCATCATATCATTGTGTTATTTACTTTTTCGCTGCTTTATATTCTTGATATGATTGTGTGATTGTGATAACCTAGAATTGCATAAATTGACTAAGTTAATCACTTGGCTAATTAACTAGGTTAATCCGATTAGTTTAAGGGGTCTAAAACCGTTCATTCATTATGCATGGCTTCAACCCAGCTTTCATCTTGAAGAGCATCTTCAACCTTGGCAAGTTCTACCTGAGATAAATAACATGGATAAGAAACAAAGTTAGCCATATATTTATCAACTATTTGCTTTCTCAAAGTTAGTTCATTCATGTTTCCCATGATCATATCTGAAGGATGATTCAGTTTGATTCTAGATGAAGGTTCTTTTTCTACTTGATCTTCAGGCTGAGGAGATGTAGAAGAGTCTTCTGGGGCTTGTATAGCACTAGGTAAGGTAGGAGGAGAAGGATCTTGATCACCTACTTCTTGTTCAGTCTCTAACAGTAGAGGGAGAACTAATTTTGGCATTTGCTCTGTAGCTTTTGAGGGCTTTGGAGTTGATGCTTCATCAATCACAACATTGAAAGTCTCCATGACCATTCTATTCCTTTTGTTCAGCACCTTATAGGGTTTGCTTGGGGGTAGTACCCAAGAAAGATTCCTTCATTGCTTCGGGTGTCAAACTTTCCCACATTTTCTCTATCCTTTAGAATGAAACAAGTGCTACCAAATATCCTGAAGTATTTCACATTTGGTTTTCTTCCTTTCCATAGTTCATATGAGGTCTTCTTGATACCTAGCCTGAAGTATACTTAGTTCACAATATGACATGTAGTGTTAACCACTTCTCCCCACAAATCTTTTGCTACATCCTTGTTGTGTAACATAGCTTTGGCCATCTCTTGAATGACTTTATTTTTTCTTTCTACAACACCATTCTATTGAGGGCTAATAGGGGCAGAAAACTCTTGAGCTATGCCAGCACTTGTGCAGAAGGACTCTAATTGAGAGTTTTCAAATTCTTTGCCATGATCACTTCTGATTCGATCAACTTTCAATCCTTTCTCATTTTGCACCTTTTTGCATAGTGACTTGATGTGATGAGGAGCTTTAGACTTAGATCATAGTAAGATAGCCCAAGTAAATCTGGTAAAGTCATCGACCATTACCATGATGTATTTCCTTCCCCCAAGAGATTTTGTTCTTGTTGGACCCATCAAATCAACATGAAGAAGCTCAAGAGGCCTAGTCGTGGCTATGGTCAATGTGGCATTATGTTGAACTTTTGTTTGCTTCCTAAGTTGACATGGACTACATACAACATTTGTGACCTTATTGAGTTTAGCCATTCCTAAAACTGCATCATTTTTTGACACAAGTGATAATTGCTTATAGCTAGCATGCCCCATCCTCTAATGCCATAAGTCCTCATTTGGCATTCAGACGCTGTTACATGCAATCTCAACATTAGGAACTAGACCATAGCAATTGTTTAGCGTGCGAATTCCACTTATGAGTTGCTTGCCTAACTCACTTAGCACCAGAAACTTCCCTTTTGAAAAAAGTACCATGAAGTCTTGATCATAAATCTAACTGATGCTTAATAGATTCACTCTTAGCCCTTCCACATACAATACATTTGCAATATTCGGTAACCTTGGTAAAGAGATGATCCCTTTCTCTTTTATCTGGGATTTGCTTCCATCTCCAAAGGTAACATTTCGACCTTTCTTGGATTCAAATTCTTTGAATAGAGTGCGGTCTCCGGTCATGTGTTTTGAGCAACCACTATCAAGATACCATAGACTGAATACATCATGAAGCATATTTCATGCTTATGTGTTAAGTCATCAGGTATGGTCTTTTCCTTGATTTGATAGCCATGTGATTTTACCCTTGCCTTTATCTTTCTAAGGTGTATACCTTTATGACTAACCAATTTGAGACAGTCTAGTCTTCTTTTACTCACAAAGAGGCATTTTTTAAGAATCATCAAAAGAGCTTTCAAAAAACCTTTAGACTTGCATGTTTTGAGAAACTTAAGCATGTAAAGGTTAGAAACACAAGAGACATTACAAGAAAATTTTCATGCAATTTGATTCCATGACAACAGGGGTCAATGGATCACAAAGCAAAGATTAAAGCCTAATCAAAGTTTGCCCGCTCTGATACCACTTGTTGGGTTAATATAGCTTGACCCTGGTTAATTAATTCAATTACCCAAGCTGATTAATTAAGTTCAATTTGCACGAAAAATGTGAAGGCACCAACAAATCACCAAAATACTAAGTGCAGCAGAAAATAAATTAGACACGATGATTTGTTGACTAATGGGGAAAATCTCGCAAGGCAAAAACTCCACCGGGTGATTTTAAGATCACCACTCCCAACAATCCACTAAACAACAATCAAGCAGTTACTAGTATAAAGAATCTTACCAACTATCTTGGCCTATCCCAAAATACTAACCTACAGTTGAACCTTCGCTCCAATACCCAATTGGACTTGATCTCGTAGTAGGCTTCTTTCCCTTTGATGCACAAACCTCCAATTTGTGGCTAACCCTTTGCATAGATCCCAAGTATGTGACTAACTCCAACAACTTGAACAGATTTTGTTGGTTGCAAATTTCTTCACATCATCAACAATGAAGATATAGAAGCACTTGGTTACAAAACCTTGTGGCGTACAAATGCAGTAGCTTCACACTAAGAAGATAAGTCTCTTGGTCTCTGTATTTGTGTATGACAATCTTTAAAATAAGCCTTATATATATCTAGGGTTGTGAGAAAAGAAACCCTAAACAAATGCACAAGACTGAGCCGAATTTTAGATTTGGAAATTCTTAAATCATAATTCTCGATAGATCTAGCTACTGTCGAGCTATCTATCGAGCTTCACATTAAGTCTCGATAGCAGAAATCTGTCGAGCTATCTGTTGAGACTTAATAAACAGTTTTTCTTCACTTGTTTCTTGGACCAATCTTCATGTCTTTAATACTTGACTTGAACAACGTGTTTCTTGAAGTACTAAACCCATCTTAGATCTACCAAATGACAAGTAAAGTGCATTTTGCCAAAGGATTAGCCAACTACAAAAAATATGACCCTAACAGAACTGATCACATGTGATTAATTGAAATTAATTTTGATTGGTTAATAATTAAAATTAATTAAATGAATTTTTGTGATTGGTTAAGTATTTTTCTAAAAGTGAGATTTGTTGCGTGTGATTAAAACAATTAAGTTGATAATATTTAAGACTGTAGATAATTAGGCTTTTGGGATAATTATATTCAAAATAATTATTTTAAATCCTAATTATCACTTTGAGATAAGGATTATCATAAAAATAACTCTAAAATTCGTCCAAATTCAGTTTTAGACTTGGAAAACACTTCAAAAACATGCTAATCAAGTAGCAGTTTTCAGATTCACGTTCCCAGGCACTTTTGGCATATTAAACTTCGAAATTTGGACTAGGATATTTCTGGAAAAGTTGTAGAGAATTGAATCTCCCTTCAGCTATCTAAATTTCAGCTTAATCCGATTTTTTAGTAGAGAGATATGATCCAAATACTGAAATGTGTTCAGATCTGAAAAATCAACTTACATTTATCCAAGTCTCTTTTTTTTAGGATTTTTCCCATACGTTTTTTGCTTATTTTTTAAGCTGATTGGACTCGGTTTTTAAGCAGCCCTAGCTTATTTTCTAAACAACTTACACCTCTATAAATAGAGGAGACCACCCAACATTCAGCACCCCTATCTCCCCTTACGTTAAAGAAATTTTGGAAGTTTTGCTTTAGGAATTTTTTTTTCTGCTATGTGATCCTATTTTAGTCCTCAAAGTGATTCATTCTCTTTGATTTCTAAAATAAACCCCTCTTATGGAATCCCCTCTTGTAGAATATATTCATGCAGGTATGTTCTTATTTTACTTCTCGTAGACATGCTTTTGTTTCTACTTTATCTTCTATGAACATGTATTTGCTTCTTTTATTGTTTATATAATTGTGTTCTTAATACATTATTGCATGCTTTTCCTTTTGAAAAATTCACATGATTATTTTAGATTTTAATATGTTGATTTTTTAACACGCATAGATCTAGGGTTAAATTTCTTTTAAAATCTTAGATCTGCAACAAAATATATCATAAAGGTTTCACTCTAGATCTGTGCCTTTTTCATATAAGTCTAATCTTTTTTTTTTCTTTTTTCTTTTTTCTTTTTTTAACAAAAACCAGATCTGTACTTTTTATATGAATCCAATCTTTGTTTTTCAAAACAAAAACTAGATCTATGCTTTTCATGTAAATCTAATCTATAATTTTCAAAAAAAAAAGACTAAATTTGTATTTTTCTACAAAAGTTTACATTTTCATAAAAACTCTATTTTCTCTTATATTTATAAAAATAAAAATAGATCTAAATTTTTATTAAAAACTCACTCTTTCTCACCATGGAAACTCATATCTAGATTTTTAATCAAGCAATCTTATCAAACCTTTTTCATACAAAATAAGATTGCAGATCTAATTAAGGTCCTTAAATAGCATTTTAACCCTAGATCTAGAATTTGACATGACATTTGTTGCATATCATTTAACATTTTGCTTATGGGTACTTAACGATCATTTAGAGTCTAGAAGACCGGATTCTGTCCAGTAGAATGGGTGCCTAAGATCTTCAAATTCTGTAACCTAGCCTCCAAACCATAAATTTTGGTGCATAGAATAGTGCTTTATCTTTTCTTTTGATAGATTGTAACTAGGAAACAAAGTTTTGTATTTTTTTTTAACTAGATTGTAAGCTAGGAAAATAGTTCTTTTTATCAAATTGTATTCATTCAAATTAATGAGAATTTGTATTATTCAAATATTTTGTACTCTTTTATATAGTTTTCTTATTTTTCTTATAAAATAAGTGGCGACTCCATATAACCCCAAAAGAGAGGTGCCGATGCCTATCTCTTTTGATTAAGAGCACCAAAAAATTCTGGTCTCTCACAGACATGAGTGTGCATACAACACATTGACGGTAAGAAAATTTCTGAAAAATTAGGATAAGACACAATAGGGCTAACTATATTAATTAATTATTAAATATATTTTTATTTAGACTATAATCAAGTTTGTAGCTAAACTCTATCCATTATATATTGTTAAGCATTTATTTTCATATATTGTTAAACAGATACCAATTTAATAAGCAACAGTGGATAATAAAGTGATTCCATGACTATTAAATTATGTTCAGAAGACAATTAACATTTTTTTTTTAAAAAAAATCTAACCCATCAAAAACTAACAGAACGTCATTTATTAATAAAAATATCTTATATTTGCTAACAATTAAAAAATATTAAACAAAGAATTGTAGTTCAAAGCTAGTAGTTTCTATTTTTTTTTTTTTTTTTTTTTTTTTTTTTTAAGTTCAAAGCTAGTAAAATAATTTCTGAAAAAAATTATTATTTTTTGGTTCGAACACGTTGGACACACATAGGCAGCAATGACTGTGTTTGATATGTGTCTTTACCACCTAATGAATCACAGAAAATTATCATGTATATAACATTTGGATTATTGATTACTTGCATATGTTCCCAAAGTTGTAGTGTTATATGTGTATATATATATATATAATCTTTAAAATATACTAAGTTGTAGTGTCTTACGAATAATATTGATAAATTACTAATTGTACCAAAATCCTTTTTTTTTTTAATAGAGTTTTAATCTATGGCATATGCTTCTGATGATTATGCTCTTTATCTTCAAACCAAGACACCAATTAATTTTTGGTGGAGGAGGGGATTGAACCCCATATCTCTTATTCAACCATCAAAGACTTTACCAGTTAAGTTAACTGAAACCCACAATATTGTACCAAAATCTTAAGTCGTTAGGAAAGGGTGATTTTAATCATTTAACAATAATTCTAACAAATCCATTCAGTTCTTTACTTCTTAAAAAAAAAAAAAAATGTTCCAATCTTAAAATCTCAGGCAGGACCATTGTTAACGGATATATCTGCTCACCCAACCCATAAATAAACCAAGTCCACCCGAAACCAAAGCCAAAAGCTCAAATTAGTCATCATTCATCGTTGTTATCATCTTCATTTTCCTCAGCTCTCTCTTCCACAATTGTTTCTAATGCAGGAATTAAAAATTGAAAAAAAAAAAAAAAAAAAGGTTATGAGCCTTGATTTTTGAGTTACATCTTAGCAAAGGACAGATTAGTTTTGGACATTTTAACTCTAAAAGAGAGGGCAATTTTGAAAATCTAACCTTAACCTAAAGGCAAGTTAGTACACAACATTTTAAGCATCAATTTAATAGAGTTTGGTCGAATAGATGTAAGGGAAAAAGTGTTTTTTGATTTCAAGTTTGGAATGGTCTTGTAAAGTTGTGATTTACAACTATGTATTTTGTTGGCTTTTATTCCGTGTCAAATTTGATTGTAATTCTTATCAATTGTTTTTACCCTGTATTTGTTGTGGGAATTGATGTAAGGGGTGTGTGATAGAGAGTGTGTGAAGACTCAAGCAAATTGGAAGCTGATGGAATCTCGCGGGTATGTCGCGACTAAGCTTCCCGCAAAGTGAGGCATGTGCCCTGCACATACTGGAATGCGAAGAGTCAGGCCAGGTGGAGACAGCTGTCTCTCGCGAGTAGCTCGCGGGTAAGGCCTTCCCGCGAGACATGCTATTCTGCCAGCCTGTACTGACTGACTCACACATTTTGCACCTATCCTATATAAACCCCCATTACCCACAAATGTTGAGGAATGCTTCAAAGAGAAAACCCTAGCCAAACACATTTGCAATTAGAGATTGTCATCCCCACCTTTCTCTATACACTTGCTTGTGGTATCTCCTCAACCCTTCCCTCTCCATTTCCACACCATTGAGAGGTTGATAGCCCAAACACTTACCACACCTTTTGAGAGTGTTGAGTGATGTTTTGGTGCTACTGGGAAGCATTGGAAGAAGCCAAGGATGGCAGATGCAACATGGAGCTTGTTGCGGGATCTGGGGTGCTAGACAAGACACGGTTCCGAGAAGCCTTGTTGGAGTAGGAGCTTGGAGGGCTTAGGTACATCGGGTAGATTAGGCTTGGAGGGTCTCTTGCTTACTCATGTACCCCAACTGATTGTCTAGTGGATCGATTTTCGCTTGGAGGGCGGCGGAGAGGTTTTTCGCCGAGGTCTTCGGTTTCCTCTTCGAAAACACGTCTTGGTGTTTTCTGTGTTTGCATCTCTCTTCCCTACTCTTTTATATTCCATTATACTGCTGTGTTGTTTAGTTCATGGATTAGAGTAGTTCATTTGTTCATCCGCTCGCTTTTACACTATTCCGCACTTTATATAAAAGTTGTGTAAAAACTATCGAGTCGTAATATTAATCGGGGGTCTAAATAGCTCTTGTGTTTTTCAACACGTTTTCGAGCTTTCAATTGGTATCAGAGCGGGTACACTTGCTTGGTTTAAATACCTTAGTGTGATCCTTGACCCTATTTGAGATGGACCGGTCTCAATCGCTCAATGTTCCACCATTTTTTGATGGGAACAATTACGCATTCTGGAAAGTCAGAATGAGAGCATTTTTATGTTCTATAGAAGATACCGTTTGGGATGCGGTAGAGCTCGGCTGGACTAAGCCGGAAGCTCCTAAGGCTAATTGGGATAAGGCGGCTCTTGCAGCAGCCAATGCTAATAGTAAAGCTTTAAACGCTATATTTTGTGCTGTATCTCCTGATGAATTCCACAGGATCTCTCACATGACAGTAGCCAAAGAAGCTTGGGAGATTTTGGAGACCACTTATGAGGGTACAAAAAAAGTTAAGGACACAAAGCTTCAGATGCTTACCACCAAAATTGAAGAGCTCAAGATGGGTGATGATGAACCATTTGATTCATTCTATGGGAAGCTCAATGAAATTGGTATTGCTAAACTCAATATTGGGGAGAAGATTGAAGATGCAAAGGTGGTGAGAAAAGTATTGAGGTCCTTGCCTCAAAGTTTTAGAGCAAAAGTTACAGCCATAGAGGAAAGCAAGGATTTGGATGAGATTAAAATTCAAGAATTAGTTGGGTCTCTCCAAACATATCAGATGGGACTGCCTTCCCATAAGATGAGTAAATCACTTGCTCTTAAAACCATCACCGAAAGGATGGGTGATTCCTCCGAAGAAGATGGGGTGGAGAAGGAAGTAGCATTTCTTGCGAAAAACTTCCGCAAATTTCTGAAGATGAAGAACAGTGGGAAACCATTCAACAAAGGAAAATTTTCATCTTCAAGAGGTGATAGGAAAGAGTTTACAAGAAAAGAAGGGAGGGAGTTTCAACCTTCTTCAGAAATTATATGCTATGAGTGCAATGGCCATGGACATCTAAAGAAGGAGTGTCCAAATTTTCTGAGGGGAAAAGGCAAAGCTTATGCCACGACACTCAGTGATTCTGACTCCTCTGATTCTGACTCGGAAGAGAGCTGTGACGAAGAGGGAAATTACTCCGCATTCATGACCATTGCTCATGTAGAGTCATCAGATGATTTGGGTGCTCTTGTGAAGGAGCTTGGTGAGCATTCCGATTCAGAGTCTATTGGGAATGTGGAAGAATCAGATGCAGAAGAAGAAGAAGAGAATACAGCTAATCTTCAAGAAAATTACTCTTTACTTCTTGAGAAGTCTGGAGAGTATACCAGAATAGCCAAGGCAGCTGTAAGGAAAATGAAGAAGGCTGAGGAAGATTACCGAAGTCTCATGGTCAGATATAAAGAGGCTAAGTGTGAGATTGAGACACTAAATGGCGAGTTGTCTGAAGCCTACACGAAGGTGAGGTTTCTTGAGCAAGAGGTAGTGCAAGCTCATGCCAAGATAGAGAGAGTCTCCTCCCAGAAGTTAGATGATGTTATCTCATCTCAAAAACCTTCTTCAGACAAGTTCGGGTTGGGATACACCGGAGGAAGCAGCTCATCAGCCAAAGCTACCAAAGAAGTGAAGTTTGTGAAGGCCGTAGTGCCTATTGTAGAAGAAACCATCCCTGAGAATGTTAAGGCTGAGAAGAAGAATGTGAGTGAGCAACAGATGGTGAATAAGCCCCGAAATCACTCCATGGGTAGACATGAAACCAGAGGAAGATCTCTCCCAAGATCACAACGGAGTCCTAGAACGGACTATGTGTGTCATTACTGCGGAATGCAAGGACATACCAGACCCAACTGTCAAAAGCTGAGATCAGACAACAATTCAAGCGCACCTCGGTCACGAGGAAGGAGAAATGACATGAGGTCTTGGGGTGGTGAACAACCGAGAAGTCAGAATCGTGATCCTGGCATGATGGACATGATGAAAATGATTGGTGCTTTCACCACCTGCTTGGAGAGTTTCACCAGAAGGTTTGATAGTCCAAATTCTCGTACCCAATCTGTTAAGGATATCACCCCAAACGCACGTGACGTGTGGGTGAAAATGGGTACTCATGCATAAGCATTATAACATGTCCACGCATATATTCTTTCAATGTTTAGGGACATTTGCTGTTGCATTTTTTTCATGTATTGCTCTATTTTTAATACTGTTATTTTGTCTGGTTGATTTGTACCGGTTGTCTTTGTTAATCTTTATTTTCCTGTTCTGTTTTGGGTGTGTTCAAAAAATTCAAAAACGCATAAAAAAATAGAAAATCCAAAAAGTTTGATCACTTTGTTGAGTTTTGTCTCAAAGCATGTTTTGTCTTGTACCTTTGTACTTATGGCTTTGTGCATTTAACGAGCTTAGCTTGTCTCTCATGCACTCATATCATTGTGGAAGAAATCCTAAAATCTATGTGACTGTTGTAAATAGATCTTCAAACTTGTCATGAATGATTAGTGAATGGTTTTGTTGATCTTGAGACATGCATAGACTCATGCCTATATATCTTCCCACTTTTGTTTTTTTGCTTAAAAGAGCTCTCTAATTGTAAATCTCCAAATGAAAAGAGATATAGAGGTGCAAAAGCCTGTCGCACAAACTAGTATTCGACTAGGAAAAAGGGAAAGCGACCAAAATAAAATGTATGATGCCCAACAAGCCAAAGGCTAACTCATCAATTGAAATATCAAAAATTTCAGGCATCTTTCTCTAAATGAGATTCTCTTTGCTCAAAAGTTGCAAATGATATGTTAAATATGGAGCCAAATGAAAAGCTTCAATGAATTGTCATCAAGTACGTGTGGGAGGTCATATATGCATGTTTCTATAATTGAGATAGGTCACATAATCTAGTGCTAGTTGTGTATGCCTTGATTGAATTGATCATTGAAGCTTCACATTGGACTAAGGACTATCTCATTTTTGATATCCACACACAACACACAAGTCTATGTTCAATGAATGCCTTATTCATTTGTGTGATTGTACTTGATTAAATGTGTTTTCACATGCTCAATCTTTGTTGATCAAACCCAAAAAGATTTTTGAGTTTTTTATTTGTTTTTGAAAGTGATTTTATACTTTCTTGTCATTTGTCTTTCATTCAAAAGCATGTTTTTGTGTGTCTTCAAAAACTGGTCCAGGGGTAGTTTCGCGAGAAGCTCGCGACTTATAGCTTCCCGCGAAAATGGGTTGAGGGAAATTTTTCTTTTAACATGTCACACAGAAACTTTCGCGACTGTATCGCGACTGTCTCGCGACCAAAAGCTACTCGCGAAATGCTGTTTGGCTAAAATTGGATTTTTCCAATTTCAGACAGAAGTTACCGCGACTGTCTCGCGACTGTTTTGCGACCTAATGCTTCTTGCGAAAATTTTGTGCTTCAGTGGCCCTTCTCGCGACTATGTCGCCACTCTCTAACCCGCGAAAAACGCGTGTTTTCAGTTTTTATATAGCTGATGTGACAGTTTTTTCAAAACTATCAAACTTCCCTCACTCAACCTCTCTCAAAGTTTTTCAACCCAAAATCACTATTCCATTCATTTCCCTTCAACCAAGCACTTTTTCTGCATTTTTCTTCTTCAAGGTATGTTTCTTAACTATTTCCTTTCAAGTTTTACTTTGATTATGCAGAATTTTTGTTAGGGTTTTGATAATTGGGGATTTTCGAAACTTTGGGTTGGTTTTCAAAATTGGGTGAATCTTTTTCATATTTTTTGATTGGGCTGTGTTCCATTAGTTGTTTCTGCTCTTGTGTTGGCCCCTTGTGGCATTTTATCTTGTATTGAGGGTAGATTTTCACATGTTCATGCATTATTCATGTAGTTTTTACATTTGTGCACACTAAGTGTTTGTCAAAATGTCCGAGTGACATTTTTGTGCTATTTTGAAATCAAGTGATTTCAATCCATGGACTCTCACTTATTTGACCTTATTTTACTTGGTTTGGTCATTGTTTTTGTGTTTCTATCACTTTGTTCATGTTGCACATTTTTGGCACACAAATAAGCACACTTAGGCACCCTCATGCATCTCATGCCGCACACACTCATCAGCACATGCACACAGACACACACTCTTGCAATATTTCTTATTTTGTTGCATTGTAGTTATGCCTTATAAGTTGTAGTTTTTTTTTAGCATGATGTTTAATGTCTACCATGCTCTGTTTTTCAGTTAGTCTATGTCTGATTTGGCACTAACTTGAATCTAATGAAGTTTGTCTTCTGGTTTGTGTTTGTGCATTGTTGTTCCTTCTTTGCTTTGTGAAATTGTGCAGATGTCTCCCACAAAGCATGCAGCTAAGAAGAAATCGACTTCAAAGAGAGCCCGAACTGATTCTGAACACTTCCGGTCTATCGATGCTGATATGAAGTACAATGACTGCTATAAGGACAAGACGATCATCATGGAACGGGTAGTCCAGTTAGAGACTCTTGAGGGCACTTTCATCCCTGAAGTGTTCAAAGATAGAACTTGGACCAAGTTGCTGAACCCAACTGGAGTGGTCTATTCAGAGATTATCAAAGAGTTCTTCTCTAATGCCATTGTCAACGGAGATCGTATTGAGGGCTGGGTGAGACACAAGGAGTTTCAAATTACTAGAGAGAGCATCCAAGACTTTTTGGAGACTCGTCCTCCGTCTCAGCAAATCACAGTTGCTTATGAGGACATATTGGGTAAGATTGATGATATGATCAAAGTCTTTGGTGGTGTATCGAAGAAATCATCCATGGACACTCTCAAGTTCTCTCCAGAAATGAGGACATTAAGCTATGTGATGATTCACAATCTGTATCCAGTCACCAATCTCACCACTTTATCTGCTCTGAGAACAAGATTCCTGTATGATCTCTATACACATAAGGAGATTGACATTTGTGGTCATATCATGCATGTCTTGAAGAAAAGCATCACAAAGCAGAATTCCCGAACTGTGATGCCATTCCCCTCTTTGATCATGGGATTGATTGCCAAGACGAAACTCAAGCTACCCAGTGGTCTCACAGCTGTTCCGAGGGATTATCCCATTGGTGGTCATACTTTGACTAGGAGCACTGCACACATTAGAGGCTCCAAGACTGGTGTGCATACCATACCACCACCATGACAAGTTCAGCAGGAGGAAGCTGAAGATACAAAGGAAGAGATTGACAGGTTCACCTCGGCTCCAGAGCCCTCTGCACAGCCATCATCTTCTGCTCCACCACCAGGCTTAAGCAAACTTGATCAGTTGCTTGCTAAGATGGACCAGATGTCGACAGTGCTTGACTCCCATGTGCAGCACACATCAGATCAGTTCGCATACCTTCAGGGACAGATCACCGCTTTAGCATCGCAAGTTCAGGAGTTGTCCTCCACTCATGGCTCTGATTCGGAGTCCGAACCGTTCTAGTCCTTTGGCCATTCCGGTCAAAAAGGGGGAGAAAGTTCTGAGGGGGAGCTAGAGAAGAGCTTGCACAGTGTTAGGGGGAGCATAGCCTAGATACACAGTAGCATTGGTTATTGGTTTTAAAGACGATTTTTATTCAGTATTTTTAGTGTTTATAACTGTTTTACTGCTTTTGGTTTAAAACTGTGATACTATGTTTTTTATTTAAGTTTTATTTCAGATATTTATGTTGTGATACTCTCTATGCTTTGTAGCATACTTTACATGTACCCATGTTGCTTTTGTAAGCTTTAAGGGTTGTTTTGTTTCATTGCATGATTTGTAGGCTTTTGTGGTTTGTGCCATGTATTTGCAATACTTTGCTTATGCAGCCTTTATGCTTGTGCTTTTGAAGTTTAATGTCATACATTTACTTCAATACATCACTCTTGTGCCCGTGTAGGATTGTTCCTAGATGCATATACGTTCTATGCATTGGTTGAGTGATGAACACTCTTGTGCCCATGTAGGATTGTTCCTAGATGCAAATACTTTGAGTATTTTGCATTGGTTGAGTGTTGGATTTGCAAATGGTACTCTTCATATCAGCTTATCATCTTGCATATCCGGATGTTCATTCCTTGTGTGAATGAGCATAGTAATTGCTTGTGTATAGTGATTACTTGTTTGATCTTGCCATGATCTAGTATTCTCTATTTCATCTTGCTTGATCATGCTCTTAATGCTCCATATGCTTTTCAAGTTTTCTGCATACAATGATAATATTTTGTTGTTGTGTTTCAGGAGTTACTTGTTCATATGTCTCAAAAGCTTATCAGAATCTAGAATTAGGTGTGAGTGAGTTTTGCCTATGTTCCCAAACTCACGTTTAAGTCTAGAGTCTGTTTTAGGGTTTTGTCACGGAATAGCCAAAGGGGGAGATTGTAAAGTTGTGATTTACAACTATGTATTTTGTTGGCTTTTATTCCGTGCCAAATTTGATTGTAATTCTTATCAATCGTTTATACCCTGTATTTATTGTGGGAATTGATGTAAGGGTTGTGTGATAGAGAGTGTGTGAAGACTCAAGCAAAATTGGAAGCTGATGGAATCTCGCGGGTATGTCGCGACTAAGCTTCCCGCGAAGTGAGGCATGTGCCCTGCACATGCTGGAATGCGAAGAGTCAGGCCAGGTGGAGACAGCTGTCTCTCGCGAGTATCTCGCGAGTAAGGCCTTCCCGCGAGACACCCGCGAGACATGCTGTTCTGCCAGCCTGTACTGACTGACTCACACATTTTGCACCTATCCTATATAAACCCCCATTACCCACAAATGTTGAGGAATGCTTCAGAGAGAAAACCCTAGCCAAACACATTTGCAATTAGAGATTGTCATCCCCACCTTTCTCTATACACTTGCTTGTGGTATCTCCTCAACCCTTCCCTCTCCATTTCCACACCATTGAGAGGTTGATAGCCCAAACACTTACCACACCTTTTGAGAGTGTTGAGTGACATTTTGGTGCTGCTGGGAAGCATTGGAAGAAGCCAAGGATGGCAAATGCAACATGAAGCTTGTTGCGGGATCCGGAGAGCTAGACAAGACACGGTTCCGAGAAGCCTTGTTGGAGTAGGAGCTTGGAGGGCTTAGGTACATCAGGTAGATTAGGCTTTGAGGGTCTCTTGCTTACTCATGTATCCCAACTGATTGTCTAGTGGATCGTTTTCCGCTTGGAGGGCGGCGGAGAGGTTTTTCGCCGAGTTCTTCGATTTCCTCTTCGAAAACACGTCTTGGTGTTTTCTGTGTTTGCATCTCTCTTCCCTACTCTTTTATATTCCATTATACTACTGTGTTGTTTAGTTCATGGATTAGAGTAGTTTATTTGTTCATCCGCTCGCTTTTACACTATTCCGCACTTTATATAAAAGTTGTGTAAAAACTATCGAGCCGTAATATTAATCGGGGGTCTAAACAGCTCTTGTGTTTTTCAACACGTTTTCGAGCTTTCAAGTCTCTCTCACACACACTACTGCTCACGTTCAAAAAATAAGACACTAACTCTAGCTCTACTCCGGTCAGCATGAATGTTATAAAATTGCATGATGAATTAGTAACTTTAGGAAAGTGAACGATGATGAATGAAACTGTGGCTAGCTATAAATAGTAACAGGAACTAAACAATAATTAGAGATCAACATGAATCTTATTATAAAAGTGAATGATAAATTCAGATTATTCATTTTTGGAACATTTGAAAATGCTTCACGTACTGTATGGATGGGGACTAAAACAAGAGAGTCAATACCGTACCGGAGGCCGTACCGGTTTGGCCAGCGGTACGATATATTTCGGGTACCGGTCAATACTGGTGTACCGTTTCGGGTTTATCGCTATTTTATATATTTAATATAAATAAATATATATATATATATATTATTTGTATATTTATAAATTTAATTATTTGGTAAAAGTTAATTTGTTAAGCAGTTAAACTATTCAAGCTTATAAGTTTATTAAAAAAAATAAGACCAAAAAATAGAAAATCAACAAAAAGGTTTGGATGAGATAAATAGATAATAAGTGGGATGGGTTTGGTAGAATCAAATTAAATAATTAGAAAAATTTGTTGGTGATAAAGCCAAAGAACTCAAAAGCTAACGTGAGTTTTTTATACTTTTCAGTTTCACATTTTCCAAGTATCTTTTGTCAGTTTTTTACTCCACCACACACGTTAACTTCTGATCACTTCACTTCAAGTTCTCATTTCATTTCACACAGTTTAAACCTCTAGGCCTCTCTCTAGTCTCACACAGTTTTTCACTTTTTACTCCACCACATGTATCTCTTCCCATCAATCAACACAGATTTTCAGATTTGATCTCTCTCTCCCTCTCTCACAGATCAAGCATTCAACTATGTTTCGCACAATGAATGCTAGTGGTGCCGTTCATCGCCAACCAGCTTCGTTGTCACCATTGTGAGGCCAAGATGAAGAGAACGTTGTCACTGCTAGCCAGCTTCTAGACCTCTCTCTCTCTAGTCTCACACACGAGAACGTTGATCAACAACATTTTTGGGTCACTGTGGGCGTTAAGATCAATAGCTTTTTGTCCCGACCAGTATCCATTTACCTGCCGAAACAACCGGATTTCGCCGGTACGGCCGGTACGCGTCCAGTACGACTAGTATTTTTTCCGGTATGAAACAGGGGGTGTACCTGTACCGGTGCATTGGCCGATACGGTATATACCGGCCATACGGTACGATATCACCCACACAAGACTAAAAGGTCTACGGTCTCTCTCTCAAACATACACACTACTATGCCATGTCACATTCAAAAACTAAGACTCTCTCTAACTCTAGCTCTACTTTGGTCAATGCATCATCTAGCAATTTCCTATTTTTATCTTTCTTCCTTTTGAAGGAAAATGCATATAGGATTAGAAAGGGAATCTTACAAAATAAATATTTCAAAATGAATCTACAAGAATTAGACAATAATTGGAGTCAACATGAATGTTATTAAATTGCATGATAAATTAGTAACTTCAAGAAAGTGAATGATGAATCAATGATGAACGAAACTGTCGCTGGCTATAATAAGAACAGAACTAAACAATAATTAGATATCAACATGAATCTTATTTATCAACATGAACAGAACGAAACTGTCATGGATCCCGTGCGTTGCGCATGATAATTTTTTTAAGGTGGTCTCATTAAATTTATTTATTATTTCATTTTGGACTAATTTAATAAATAGTAATGTAATTTATAATTATATTATAATTTATTATAAAGATAATCACAAATGTAATATATATATATATATATATTATTTTTTAACAGGCCAAGAATGTATTGACCCATTGTGATAAATTAATCAATTGACTTAGCCAAGTTAATTAATTAATTCAATTAACAAGCAAAACGCATGGTAGCACAAACAAATCACCAACTAAGTAAATATGCAGTGGAAATTAAATTGACATGGTGTTTTGTTTACGAATGGGGAAAACCTACACGGCAAAAACCCCACTGGGTGATCTTAAGGTCACCACTCCCGAGAATCCACTATTATCAAAACAAGCAGTTACGAGTAAAGGAATCCCAGTACCTTATACCAATCTATAGTTGAACCCTTACCCCAATACCCAATTGGACTTGTTCTGTAGTGACAATCTCTCATTTTCAACGCACGGCTCCCAATATGTGACTTACCAATTCAATGCACGGCTTACTCACCAACTTGAGAAAGATGTTGGCTGCAAAGTTATTCAGTTTATCACACGATGAAGAATACGAAACTCATTGGTTACAAAACCCTACGGTGTACAAACACAGTAGCTTCTTCAAGAGAAATATGAACTAGGGCAAATTCTGTCTCCGATCACAATTTGCATGAACACAACTTTGCTTCACACTCACGCAACCTTTGACAACCCTTAAAATAATCCTTATATATGTTTAGGGTTGTAAGAAAAGAAAGCCCAAATATATACACATGAATTGGATGAAAATCAGAGTTGAAAATTTGTTTTTCATAAACCTCAATAGATAGCTTATCTATTGAGCTAACTGTTGAGCATCGAGATTCAACAACTTTTAAACCTCGATAGATACTAGCTATCGAGCTAGCTATCAAGATTTAAAATCCAGCACATCGTCACTTGTTTCTTGGACAGACTTGCATGGCTTTAACACTTAAGCTTGAAACATTGTTTCTTGAAGTATTAAACACATCCTAGATCTACCCAATTACAAGTAAAGTGCGTTTTGTCAAATGATTAGCCAATTACATAAAATATTGACATATGTTCCTAACATGATTCACATATGTCCTAGCAATCTCCCCCTTTGGCAATCCATGACAAAACCACAACAAACAAATGAACATATAAGAGAAGTCATAAATCACTTAACTCACTTGTTGAATTACAATAAAATCTATCCTAACACAAACTCTTGAAAAACTTTGCAAGAAGAAAGTTTATGCCAAGAAGACTTTGATAACCTGTATTTCTGAAACACTTTAAACAAAACTCATCAAAGCATCTTAGTGTGAAACAAAAGTATAAGATTGCTTACATTAAATAAGAAACATGTGTATAAAGAGAGAAGAGAAACAACACATTGAGAGATAGGTGAAATGTGATAACAAAATCATCAAATATATCTATATATATATATATCAAAGATAAGAACAAAGTTTGCTATCACTAAGTGGTCACAAGACCAATGTACAAGAGATAATGTATCTAAAATAGAAAGAAAAGAAAAGATACAAAAATACTCACTACATTCCTCATATACACTCCCTCTATCACAAAATCTCCTATACTAACCCTCCCCCTATGAGTATGACTATTCTCATGTCAAAACTACTTCCCCTTTTTGTCACAAGTGACAAAGGGTAAGTACATCAAGTAGACATCACATCATCACTGGGCGAGCTAGCACCATCGTCCTCATCAACATCATCACCACCAGAGCCATCACCACTCTCATCCTCAGAAGCCGATGGAGATGGAGAAGAAGCAACAGTGAAATCACCCATTATAGCCTGCCGTCGTGCGATACAACCAACATGAGTGTTCACCTGACACAACTCATCACTGAGAGTGTCAAGGCGAGCATCCATGCGCACAAGCTGTGCCATGGTGGCCTCAAGTGTCACTCCACCCTTCGAGGAAGAAGGAGCGGAGGTGGAAGAAGCTGAAGATGTAAGAGGAGCTGCCATCTCGGTCTGTGTCCGCCTCGGGCAAAGCTGAGCCTCACTTTGTCTAACAATAGCGGCGTTAATGGCACCCATAACGGAGAAGTGATCAAACACGGGATAAGGGATAGAAAAATGGCGAATGATCCTCATGATAGCCAAAGGAAAAATGAGCTTATCACAGGTCGCCGTATCCCTATAGACATCTATAAGGGATAGGATGAAGTGAGAAGGGAAGTCAATGGAAATGTCCTCTAAGAGGGACAACAAAAACTCAGCACGAGGCTCTGTGATAGTGTTATAGTCAGACAAGGGATGAAGAGTGAATGTCATCACCATGTTAAGGAATCTTAGACCTTTTGCAAAGCCCAAGCAAGGGGTGTTTTGACGGTCACCTCAAGATGAAGGTGTCTCACAAAAGAGAGACGAGAGTTCGTCTTTGGACACAATCCTCAGACGATCGCAACTAGGGTAGTTAGGATGCGCAACCCTAGGAACGTGTAGTACCTCGGATATAAGAAACAGAGTAACTACAATGTGTATACACCGAAGGCGAGTGACAAATTGGGGTATAGAGTAATCAAATCCATGCATGTTGGAGTAAAACTCCTGTATGATCACGAAAGGGCATGTGACCAGGATGCCACACAGTGACTCCCAAACCTCTACTATAGATGACAGTGGGAAGGTCAGTATTAGAGAAATACAATAGGATGACTTGGCATTCTGAATGAATGCCTCGTCTAGAGAAGTTCTCCAAGAAGTCTTTATGGGCCTTCACATCACGGAACCAAACAGAAGGAGTAGGGTCAAAAGAAGAAGATTCAATGAAGAGGGTTCTGGTATGGAGTGGATTTTCGTTTAGGTGCCATGATGCAACTAACCGA
Source organism: Quercus aquifolioides (assembly GCA_019022515.1). Lineage (NCBI taxonomy): Eukaryota > Viridiplantae > Streptophyta > Magnoliopsida > Fagales > Fagaceae > Quercus > Quercus aquifolioides. The sequence goes on from JAFHAW010000074.1 coordinate 58,419, forward strand.
AAGAAAGAGAGAGAGAGAGGGAGAAAGAGAGACTCACAGAAAAGCACCAAAAAAATCAATATATAGGAATATAAAGAAATTGAAGGTACGAATGCATGAAAATGCATGAACATGTGACATGCAAACTTAAAAACATCATGGGCTCAGTCCAATCCAAACCTAACAGCACACAGCAAATCAACATATATACCACACATCTATAATGCATGAAAATATAGTTAAAATGTTCATGAAATGCAATGCATAATGATTTTAAATCATTGAAACAAAACCCATCCCAAAACATTAGCAAAAACTCAAAAGTTTTAAAAAAAAATTCTCAATTAATTTCAAAAACCCCAAAAGTTAGGTCAAAGATCATGAAATGCATGATAAAGATGAAGAAAGAATCATACCAGATGAAGAACAAGGATCTTTAGACCGAAAATGAAGTGAGGAAGATGAAAAGATTGAGTTTGGGTGTTTGGGAGAAGGAGATATACTCTTCTGTCGAGAGAGACCAGGGAGAAATGTGTTAGAGATCGGGGAGAAACTTAGTTTCTCGATGGATCGAGAGGTATCGAGAATAATAAACACGTGTTTTAGCTGTCGAAGATCTATCAAGGATCTAACTAGAGGTGTCCACAACTAAAGGATCTCGATGGATCGAAGTAGCTATCGAGCATTCAGAAAGTTTCTCGATGGATTGAAGTAGCTATTGAGATGTTGTTGAGAATGCGATAAAAAGCAGTTGAAGGGTTTCGATAGATAGCCTAGTTGTTGAGAGGTGTCCAGCAGCTATCGTGATTGCTTAAAAACAGTTTTTCAAGAAGAGAAAAACATAGATATGAATGCAATCAATCATGCTATACAACCAAGGATCCAAACAACATTTTAAACTCTCAAAATCATCTCTCAACAAGAAAAAATTTCAAGCACATAGATCCAAAACACACGTACACATACTAAACAAGTCTAACCAATTTGATATTTCAAAACAAGTTAAGACAGTTTAGTGAGTATACATTAATACATGTATTCCTTGTGATGACCAAATCACATTGTACCTACACATGTATCAGGAGTAGCAAAGAATATTACGTGTTGTATGTGAAAAACATCGTAAGATTGCATAATTGTCTACATGTTATAACAATTTGAGATATGAGAAAATCACTTTAACTCACACACAAACATAATTGTTTGATGAGGACTATCACCTTCAAGGTACATCCCATAACTCTCACATCTCTTAAAAGACACGTTTGCAATCATATATAAAGCATTTAATTCTTTTTGCTTTTAATTTTCTTTGCATATTGTTCTTTTAATAAGCACATCATGCATGGGCATATAAGAGATAGAAAAGAAATACCCAATGATGTTAAGCTTTTGACATTGCACTTTTGCTATGCCGAAGTATACAAATGTCATTCCATGATTGGCAAGCAACAATGGTGAGATGGTTATTTATGCCTTTCTCTTAGGATTTTCCTTCCCGTCAAAATGAGTGATACGAGTGTTAAGCACTAGAGATCACTTAATCTTACTCATCACAAACACAAGCCACAAAGTTCACTTGCTTAGTTGTGCATAGAGATGCTTATCCAAGCTACAAAAGATACAAAGTTTAGAAAACTGCGTTTCAATGGCCATCCAAGGTACATAAGTACCAATGTACACAAACACACATTGTTTTTGTATTTTTCTAATTTTTCAATTTTTTTATTTTTATGAAAAGCAAAATAAAACCGAACCAAAAAAAATAAAAAATGTTAAACAAAGCAATGCATAAAACTAGACTGACTCAAAACACGAAACCAAACCACATAAGTAATGCAAAAACAAAAACAAGAAGGAGAGAAAGAGAAACAGCAATAGAATCACTTGGAGCCTTTTTTTTCTTCCACACCTTGGAAGAACCTTTCTGTTTAGCAAATCCTTGATCCGGCAATGAGGGGGAAGAATTGAAACCATTCAAGTTCGAAAGGAACATAAAGGCTTTGAGAAAATCTCCAAGAAGAGCAAAGGATGATGGAAACTAATTCTGGTTTCCTAATGAGATCATGTTGTTGCTCTATTGAGTGGCTAACCACTTATAGCAATTATGTCGAGTATGTCCAATTGCTCCATGGAGATGACAAAAATGCTACTTTTTCTGTTTATACTTTTGAGTATTTCCCTTCTTAGCCCTAGGGTTCTTAATCTCTTTCTTATCAAGCTTAGGGGGTGCTTCTAAGATAGATTTACCCTTGTCTATGTTCTCACTAGCTAATTCATTTTTAACATCATTGTTCTCAGTTTCAACATGATTAGCAGGAGGAACAAAAACTGCAATACTAGGAGAAGAGAAATCAAACCCTAAACCGGTTCGATCAGAAGCAAATTTCTAAAGATTGAGCATCTTATCGAGCTTTGCAATTGAAGTCCTTTCCAACTGGGCTCTGACTTGGAATAGTTTTGCCTCAAACTTCTTGGTCTTTTCAGCCAAGAAATTATAAAATTATTCTCAAATCTTAGTGCTCCAATAGTCTGATTGGCTTCATCAAACTTCGTGGAGATTTCTTCCCGTTCAAGCTCCACATCACTGAGCTTCTTGGTGGCCAACCTATACAATTTCTCATACTTTTCCGAGATCTTGTATAATTTTGCATAGGTTATGTGGATGTCATCTTGCTCATCCATCTTTTCAAACTTAGACTCCACCAATTCCTCTTCTTCATCCACATTTTCAATAATCCCTTCAGTAGGATTTACAGTGGTAGTGAAGGCATTTAGGATTCCATCATCCTCATTGTCGGAATCATCTTTAAGCTCGGTGTCACTCAAGGTAGTAGCAAATACCTTACTTTTCCTGATGGTCTTGAGATATGTAGGGCATTCTTGTTTCATGTGTCCGAAACCTTGAGATCCAAAGCATTTTGGTCCTGAGGGAACAGTGTACTGATCGCCATCCCTTGCATCCTTCTTTCCTTTGTCCTGGTTCTTGAATTGAGAGGAGCTAAACTACTTGCGATCTTTGTCAAATCCTTTAGTATTGGCATTCTTCATAAACTTTTTGAATTGCCGAGTGATATAGGATTTCACCTTAAAATCTTCATCGTCTGAAGACTCATCTTTGTCACTGTTCTTGGCCTTCAATGCCATGCTTTTACTCTTGCTTGATTTCTAAATCCTAGACAAACCCAACTCATAGGTCTGCAGATTGCCAACCAGCTCTGTCAAAGGAATTTTGTCAATATCCTTTGATTCCTCAATTGCGGTGATCTTGGCATGAAATCTCTCTGGTAGAGATCTAAGCACCTTTCTAACAATCTTGGGTTCAGGAATGGTTTCCCCAAGATTGAAGGCTGAGTTCACTATGTCCTTGAGCTTGGCATAGAACTCATTAAATGACTCATCCTCCTCCATCTTAATCTCTTCAAAGCTCGTGGTAAGCCTCTGAAGTTTTGAATCCTTGACAGCCTTGGTTCCTTCATAGGTTGTCTGGAGAATAGTCCATGCTTCCTTTATAGTTTCAGTAGATGATATCTTTTTAAACTCCTCATTCGTGATTGCACTGAATAAAGCATTCAATGCGCTGCTGTTGAAGTTAGCCGCCTTGATCTTAACATCATCCCAATCAGCTGGCGCTTCCATAGGCTTGGTCCAACCTATCTCCACAGCTTGCCACACATTTTCATCTAATGACTACAAGAAAGCTCTCATGCGTACTTTCCAGTATGCATAGTTAGTGCCATCAAATAAAGGAGGTATAATAAGAAACTATCCTCCATCGATGACAAGCAGGGGTCAATGGATCACACAGCAAAGATTAAAACCTAATCAGAGTGTGTCTGGTCTATACCACTTGATAGGCCAAGAATTTATTGACCCCTTGTGATAAATTAATCAATTGACTTAGCCAAGTTAATTAATTAATTCAATTAACAAGCAAAATGCGTGGCAGCACAAACAAATCACCAACTAAGTAAATGAGCAACGGAAATTAAATTGACATGGTGATTTGTTTACGAATGGGGAAAACCTACACAGCAAAAACCCTATCGGGTGATTTTAAGGTCACCACTCCCGAGAATCCACTATTATCAAAACAAACGGTTACAAGTAAAAGAATCACAGTACCTTATACCAACCTACAGTTAAACCCTTACCCCAATACCCAATTGGACTTGGTTTATAGTGACAATCTCTCATTTTCAATGCACGGCTCCCAGTAAGTGACTAACCAATTCGATGTGTGGATCCTAGTACACAGCTTACTGACCAACTTGAGAAAGATGTTGCCTGCAAAGTTCTTTAGTTCATCACACGATAAAGATCATGAAGCTCCTTGGTTACAAAACCCTACGGTGTACAAACACAGTAGCTTGTTCAAGAGAAAGATGAACTAGGGCAAATTCTGTCTCTGGTCACAATTTTCATAAACACAACTTTGCTTCACACTCTCGCAACGTTTGACAGCCCTTAAAAGAATCCTTATATATGTTTAGGATTGTGAGAAAAAAAAAGCCCAAACATATACACACGGATTGGATGAAAATCAAAGCTGAAAATTTGATTTCATAAACCTCGATAGATAGCTTATCTATCGAGCTAGCTGTGGAGCATCAGGTTTCAGCAACTTTTAAACCTTGATAGATACTAGCTGTCGAGATTTTAAATCTAGCACATCTTCACTTGTTTCTTGGACAGACTTGCATGGGTTTAACACTTGAGCTTGAAACCTTGTTTCTTAAAGTATTAAACACATTCTAGATCTACCCAATTACAAGTAAAGTGCATTTTGTCAAAGGATTAGTCAATTACATAAAATATTGACATATGTTCCTAATATGATTCACATATGTCCTAACATTTTTGTTGTACCAAATCAAAACAACACAATTTTTCTCAAGAATTCAAAAGGTAAGTTGGATAAAATATTAATTTTTTAATAAAAGTTATATACAATATTTTGTGTATCATTAAAAATTATATAAAATCTGAAAATTTTTCTTTTAGTTTTAAACAAACTTTCTCAAACCAGAAATTTTTTACCATACAATCAAAAACACCAAGAAACTTATCTAAAAAATTAATAGAACTCAACAAAACTATAATTCAAAAAATAAATAAATAAATAAAAGATTGCAACTCTTTTTCCTTAAAAAAAACCAAGAGTACAATTCCAAAGGGGAAAAAGTAGAGAAGTTTTTTTGAAAAAAGAAGAATTGTGTTAATGTTGTCTTAATCTAATCTAACATTTAATCCAATATATGAAACATGAATACATAAATAAATAATTTTAAACAAAAAATAGAATTTGTTTTCCTAAAAATCTCAAAGAACACACTAATGAAATAAAGAAGATGAAAAAAATATAAAATATTCATAAACGCTTAAAACAATTACTTAAGCATCTAAGAACATCATATAATAAAGACATAAAAATTTTCCTTTAAGATGTTAAACATAATATTTACAAACAGTGACAAGAAACTGCACAAAGACCATTGTCTTCAACTACACTAACTGTTCTTCATCAACTTATCCTATTATTTTCCAAATAAACTAAAATCTGACAACAACACAAAATAATATTATTATATGATTTTCCCCAAATCAGGTCAACAACAAATATCATTCATTAAGAGAATTTAGTGTTGTAAATAAAATGGTAAAAGAAATACTTGTATGAAGGAACACATATGAATTAGTCAATAATAGGACAATAAGAGAACGAACCTCTAGTAGGAGATCCTCCTATGGATAGTGAATATTTTTTTATAGAAAATTTTTAAAAAGTATAATTCTAAAAAACAAATATTCATCAATCTAAGGTAGGAATACAGGGAAAATAAAAAATAAATAAAAAAGATCCAACAAAAAATGAAAAAAAAAAATTAAGAGAGAGAGAGAGAGGGAAATAGCCTTTTTTGTATGGGAAAAATATGCATAGAGTGGGAGAGAGTGGCAAATTTATAGTAAGATGATGGGTATAAGAAGAGCCAAAATAAAGGAAAATGAAGGCGCAAAATAAAATGTAAAATTAAAACCATCCAAGATGAATATATATAGACAATACTTTTGTTCGATTTTCAATTGATTTATTATATAGATTATAGCATCAAAATTAAAGTAGATGAATATGTAAAGTTAAAACCGCATAAGATGAATTTGTAAAGCCAATACATTTATATATTTAATATTGTAAAGAAATTAAAGGTAAAAAATAAATATGAAAAAGACTAATTATATGGCCAATGACGTGGCGATGAGGTGGCTTAACAGGAGCATAGCAATAATAAATACTACCCTTCAACTTTTAAATATATATAGAAGTGAACAAGGCCATAAGAAAGTAAAAGATATTTAGAAGACTCACAAATGTTATGAAATTGAACGTTAAATTAATGAAAAGAAGAAAATAAATGAGTCAAAAAATTGCAAACGTTCATTTGCAATCACAAGTCTCAAATGCTACATTGTCTTATTTACTACTCATAATCTATATATATATATATATATATATATATATATATATATGTAAAACCGAAACCTCTGAACCTTCCACAATTTTTCACATCAACGTTTTTTATTTATATTTTTTTAATTTGATTTAGGATTAAGATTAAGAAGGGAAAAAAAAAAAGAGAAACTTCTATTAGGACTCTCTCTTATCTTTAAATGCTTATGCTTTTTAACCTAAGTAGCCATTAATTATCTAATAGGGACAAAATTGGGAAATGCCCCGTTTGAGCAAAAAAAACAGCATTGTGCCCTTTTTTCTAAACTAAATAGGGAAATGCCCCTCTTTTGAAAATCGAGTTTCTCAAAATCGATTTAGGCCCTATAGCGGCGTTTTTTAGGAGCCTATAGTGACGTTTTTAGGACCTATAGTGGCGTTTTTAACTCGATTTATATGAAATTGAGTTATAGGTAAAAAAAATTTAAAAAATTGCCTATAACTCGATTTTATGGAAGTCGAGTTACAAAACGTCACTATAGATCCTGAAAATGTCACTATAGGTCCTTAAAAACGCTGCTATAAGGCTCCAGAATTTTTTTTTTTTTATAACTCGATTTTGAGAAAATCGAGTTACAAAAGAGGGGCATTTCCCTATTTAGTTTGGAAAAGAGGGCATAATGCTGCTTTTTTTGCTCAAACGGGGCATTTCCCAATTTTGTCCTATCTAATAGTGAGACATAGATATCAAACTTCAATTTGATCAGGACACAATACGAGACTTGAATTTTAAAATTAATAAACTAATTAAAAAACCTCTCTTTCTTCCCCAAAAGCAAACCCGATAAAACTCTTGAAACAAACCTATTTTCTATTCAATAGTTTTTGCTAGTAGACTAAAGAATCAATGAAGAAACAACAAATCAAGCAAAAGATTGTTATCTATCCTCTCTCAAACGCTGACCCAAGCATGACCATGGGTGTCCCTCTCTCAAACGCAGACCCAAGCTTGACCATGTGTGCCAACATTTTCAATCTCCGACCTGGCCGCCATATCAAATCATTCTCTCTAGGTATTTCTCAATTAATCCATGACTAATCTCTTTTCCTACTGTCTTCAATTAGGTTTACAGGTTTTGTAAGAAAATATTATGGATATGAATGGGTTTCGTAGTGGAGATAGTATTGAAAAGCCTCCCAACCCTCAAAATCTAACAAAAATCCTATAGGTTTTGCTTTATCTTCAAGTTCTACTTTATTTGCTATTTAAGTTTTTTTAGCATATCCGATTTACCTTAGCTTAATCGTCTATTTGGTTGAATAATTATTTGGCTACCTGAAATGCCAGCCTTCTGCCTCTTCATTATAGAGAAATAAGGAATTAAAAGTGTGTTGATGAAATTTTTATTTCTTACTTTATAATTCTGAATTTGGTTTGTATTCTAGAGTTGATTGTATTTTGTAGTTTTATATTTTTTTAATTTGGTTGGAAATTTTTATTATATATATATATATATATATCAAATTCAGGAAGGGGTTACTCAGTATGTGGTTTGACCTATAAAACTTCAATGATGCCCCATGATGGTTGAGATGGTGTGACAATCCATGAGTATACATATACTATATCCTCCTCCTCTCATGTTCTCACATTTTCTTATTTTGTTTTTTAATTCCTTTTTCTATTTGGTTGGAGATTCATACTTTTCTTTATTTTTTTTTTTATTATTAGTAGCCTTGGTTGGAGTTTCTTAATTCGTGTAAGATATTGTTTAAAATATGAAGTTGTATAACTGACTAGAAATTCATATTCAGTTTGTTATTTTCTAGTTGATTATTGAATGCCCTGTAGATTTTTTGTTTGGGGCAGGGTTGGAGTAGACTGTGTATATTTGTGGGTGTCTTTTTTATATCATTATTGGTTTATTAAGTTTAATCTAAACTGTATATGCAATACTGTGGTTTTATTTGGTTTTTGAAGTCTATTTTATATTAGAAGTATTTTCCATATAAAATATTAGTAGTTGATAGTGTTAGGGTATGAAAATATCAGAATACAAGTACCATTTTACATATAATATACACGACTGGCTCTGGTTATTTAGTCTTTGCACATTTGCGATATCATTATAACTATGGCATGTAGCTCAGGACAAGTGCTTCCAATAATCAGGTTATTGGATTTAATTTTGTGAATTCTTATCTGGGTTCATGTATGGCTGCCAATGTCTGAATTCTTATTGTAATTTATGCACGATTGGGTGCTAATTACTTGAGATTTTAAGTTTATTTTAGGTTTCTGATTGTGATGGGAATGCCTTGTTTTTAACATATTGTCTTTCATCTATTTTCTGGGAAATTTGACTAAATATCCAGCACAAACTTTGTGATATTGATGGTTGACATTGAAAATATGACATTGATAGCCATTATTTAGATTATGTGAGACAGTTATTATTCTACTGTTACAAGTATGAATATTTTATCTAAATTCAATGGGTTTCAAATCCTGCTGCAGTTGCATGAGCCCTTTGTTGCATGCCATAAATGACCTACGAAAATCTTAGAATAAAATGAGAGGTAGCTAACCTAACTTCTAGCTAGCACTTCAAGTCTTCAAGAGACAATGGATCCTCTGTAAATAAATTGAATCTATAAATATTGAAGCTGTAATGCCATGGGTTCTGTACATTGTCTATACCCTCCTTGCTTAAGAAGTGTCCAACAATTACATGTGATAGGAGGGTCCACTGATGGGCCTGAAATTAACGATCTCAATTCTCCAACTCATCTTTTCAATTTCAACGTCAACCATCACATTTTATGCATGAATGGCCTTTTTGTGATGGTATGAAAGTGTTTAATAAGGTCAATTTAATTGGCTCTACCAGCCCTAAGATGCAGTGCGTTTACATTGGAAGAAAGAAAGGGCCACTGCATTTCAAGTTGAATGCTGAATTGTACAAAGTCATATACACATCAGTGTATTCATTATTGTACCACAGACATAAGTTTATATATAGATAATTGTTTTTTTTTTTTTTTATTGAATCTCATGCCTTGCAGGAGAGTATAACTTATCGTCAACAAGTGGAACAAGAGTTTATATTGATTTGGAAATTTCTGAGACTACTAATTTCAAAGATCAGTAAGTGCTTTGTTTTAGATTCACATTTTTAATGTACTACGGTCTCTACAATACTATGTCTAATATCTCTACAATACAAATGCCAAAGCAATTCAAACCACAAGTGACAATTCAAGAAGAGATGAACATCAACAGAAAAACCATAAGTGAAATAACAAAAATTATGTGGGACTCTGTTAATGAGGTAAGAAAAAAGAAAACCTTGAATAATAACATTGCGTCCTTAACATTGCTTTATGTACTATAGACCTGCTTTTATAAAATTTAACTATAAAATTATGAATTGATTGATATTAAATTCAATTTCTAGAAAACTATCTTTACTTGTTAGAGAAAGATTATAAACATGGAGATAGATAATTCTGGTTGGTATTTTATCTGTTGCGAAGTATGTCATAAAAAGGTAAAATCAAGAAATGAATTTTTATGGTGCGACAATTGCAACAAAAAGGAATTCTTCCCAATCCTAAGGTACACAAATGAAAATGTTTACTTTTTATATTAAAATACACAATAACTAATATGATATTAACATTATATATGTCATTTCTCTTATTAGGTACATAATTCAATTAAAGGTTGAAGATAGCTTAGGAATGACCATATTCATTTTATTTTATTCAGAAGCAAAAAAAATTACTTAACATATCAGTGAAAGACCTTTCAAACAAATGTTTAGAGGTCAAAATATGGAAGATAAAATTAGTGTTTAATATTTACTAAACTTTACTTGAGTGTACAATTTGAAAAATATTACTTTTGTTACTCGAATAAGTCGTCCTTCTTGTGCAAAAAGAAAATCTGAATGGAAAAGAATTTGTTTTCCAAATACAACTAAATGACTATAATCTCAAGTACGGATGAGAATTCTATACTGTCAAGAAAGTTTTTGAATTTTTTGAAGATACTGACAAAGCAATTTAGCAAAATTACAAATGTGATATTTAACTTGTATATGTTGTAATACATTCCTCAACCTGTTCTATTGCCAGGCTTACATTAGTGATACGTCAAAGCAATGCGCAACTCACACCAACATCTGTACTCAAGGAAAACAAAAGGACATATTCAGTGACTACTACGAAGCAACAAAGGAAGAAGATACAAAGAACACTTTAAAGTTGTCTTTCAATTTATTTTAAATATTGATTAAGTAGTTATGTGCACTGTTCAGGAGAGCTAAAAAATAATAATAATATTTTAATCCCTACCCGATTAAAATATTACCTCTCTCTCTCTCTCTCAACTCTGATCATCTCACCTCTCTCTCTCAACTCTCTCAGCTCTCTTTCAACTCTGATCATCTCACCTCTCTCTCTCTCAACTCTCTCACCGCTGCCAACCCACCCCCACACTGCCGACCCACGCCACTGGCTCACGCTGCAGACCCACACCATTGATCCACGCTGCCAGACCCACATCGTCGATCCACATCGATCCACGCCATCGTTCCACCGGCTATGGCGGTGGAATGATGTTTGATTTTTTTTTTCTTCTATGGGTTTGATGGTTGTAGTGGTGGAATGATGTTTGATTTTTTTTTTTTTCTTCTATGGGTTTGATTGCTGTGGTGGTTGTTGTGGCTATGGTTTGGTGGTATGGTGTTTGATTTTTTTTTTTTTTTTTTCCTATGGGTTTGGTGGCTGTGGTGGTGGATTGGTGACTATGATGGTGGTTTGGTTTTTTATTTTGTTTGTGGGTTTGGTTGTGTCTGTGTTGGTGGTGGTGGTGGTGGTGGTGGTGGTGGTGGCTGTGGCTGATGGTAGAGGTGGTTGTGATCGGTGCTGGGATGTTTTTTGGGTGCTGGGATGTTTTTTGGGTTGTGGTATATATTATTTTATTGTAGGGATATATTATTTTATTGTGATTTTTATATTATTTTATTGTGTTGATAGTTAAATAGATCCACTGCTGCAGTATGTGTGTAGGTATAATAGATAAAGTAACTTTTGATGAAGCTAAAAAGCTAAATTTTTAGCTCCACTGCTGCGAATGCTCTTACGTGGCTAACGGAACAATGGCTTGGTATTTTTTTTAATGATGTGGCAATTTTTTAAGTAAAAAATTACAATAACTAATTTCCACATAAGATTGTACCAAACTAATCCGGTTGAAATCAATTTTAAAATTATAACCCAGTTACAAATTAAATCCCATTCTTTATCTCATTTTCGTTTCACAAACACACGACGGAGCCATAGAGAGAAAGGGGAAAGAGAGATTGATGGACCCTAGCCTGCCATGACGCCACCTCCCTCTACTGGCGATGGCGGCCTCTTGCCTCCAAGCAACGCGTCTCCACGAGACACCTAAGAGAAAGTGCTGATATCATTTAACAAGAAACCAAGTCAGCAATGGAGCAATAGAGTTAATGGCGTTTAGTGTGTTGCTATTCCATTAGGTTCGAATTCAAATCTTAGCCCTTCAATTAATCCAACGGTAGAGAAACGTCATCAATCCGCGTGAAATGGGAAAACCCCTATTCTCTAACCCGCCTCTTTTTTTTTTCTCAACTAGTCACTAACCCGTGCAATATGCATGAGAAAATTTTGAATAAATGTAAAATGCATCATGTATAAGATTCAAAGCTAAAATTATTAAAGCATAATGAAAACATTTGATCACACAACAGAGAAATATAAAAGAAAGATGTGGCTATCATCAAAAGACTAATCCATGGCTATATAGTTGACAAATTCAGTTATAGCAAAAAATGAACCCAAAAATTCAAATGTTAAAATGTTCAAAAAGCCAAAAAAATTAAAGAATCTGAATATTCTAAGCCTAAAAATCATTGAAACAAAACAAAACATATATATGTCTATGTGATTACACAACAAAGAAATATAGAGAAAGATGAGTTGCCTTCAAAAGAATAATTTGTGAATATAGCTGTTGAAATTTGTTAGACAATTTTAGATCTTGCCAAAAAAAAAAAAAGGTGAGAAATCAAAGAATCACATGTTAAAATTTCCAAAAGTCCAAAAATAATAATAATAAATTAGATGATTTAGAGCCTAGAAATTATTGAAACAAAACAAAAGAATATATGACTTCACAATAGAGAAATATAACAAAAAGATTGGTTACCCCTGGTGAAAATAGCTATAGCAATAGTGGAGCCAGTGTATTATGGCAGCGAGAGTTTTGTTTTCTTGGTTGTTTAGAGAATTTTGCTTCATGTAGGATTTGAAGTCTAAAAAAGAGAACATTGTTATAATAGAATTTTTTGTCCCAAAGCCAAAACTTATCAACAAAAATCAATGAAACCTGGCTATAATATAAAAATACAGATGCACACAAACAATATCAACTACAAGACTTTTTTTTTTCTTTCAAATCTTTAATTCACAAATGCCAAGAAGAGCAACAAACATAAGTTAAATCATCAAACTAAAGCTAGCCCAAAGCATGCATACATACAGTCACATATACTTATCATCAACTACAATGTAACCCTAGCTAAACAATGTGAGAATCTACAATTCTACATTAGATTAAACCCTAAAAAGAACTTTTTTTTTTCAAATACAATAAAAATTTCGAGTGAATTACAGTAGCAGAAAACCCAGAATTCAAACCAAACTCTATACCAACCAATTCATTCAGGCACACACACACACACACACACATATCATCATGTACATCCTAAATTCAAATTTATTAAACCCAAAAAAGACAATCCTAAACCAATAACCCAAACAACACTGTAATATTTAGAAATTAGATGTACATAGACAAACAATTAACCCTATACTAAAAAATCAAAAATTTATTTCAGGGGCAAGCGGGAAAAAAAAATCTAAAAAAATATTTGCCAAGCAGGAAAAAATTCTAACCATAAAACAAAAATCAACAATCCAAACCCAAGAAATTGGGAAATTTTAATTGTAAATTAGCATACCTTTAACCTTGATTCACTTTATTTTTGGCAGGAGGCCCAATCTCTAGAACAAAAATCAAGAAGATTAAATCTAAACAAAACTGAATGGAAGAATAAAAATTAAGAATAGAACCTTTGATGTTGCAAGGAAGGATTAAAACAAATATGAGAGGGAGAAGGAACTGTAAGCGTTACAACTTAATATCAAAAGTAAATCAATAAACCAAATTTAAACACCTTAATACTTTTCAATTGGAGTGCTTAACAATTTTACGTGTGTTGAATTGCATAAGGAGAAGATTCTTGTGTTTCACTTTTTAATAGGACTAGTAGTGTTTTAGTAGGATAGGTAACAGAGTTGCAAAGAGGTTTAAACATGTGATTAGTAGTGCTTTAGTAGGTTATGTATTTTTTTTACTAATTTTTTGTTTTTTATTTTTTTTATTTAAATAATATTGATGTGGAAAATGTGGAGAGTTTAGAGGCTTCGGTTTATCTATATATATATATATATAAGATTCTTGTGTTTCACTTTTTAATTGGATTAGTAGCGTTTTAGTAGGATAGGTAACAGAATTACAAAGAGGTTTAAACGTGTGATTAATAGTGTTTTAGTAGGTTATGTATTTTTTTTAACTGATATTTTTTGTTTTTTGTTTTTTATTTAAATAATGCTGATGTGGAAAATTGTGGAGAGGTCAGAGATTTCGGTTTTATATATATATGTGTGTGTGTGTGTATAAGATTCTTGTGTTTCACTTTTTAATAGTATTAGTAGTGTTTTAGTAGGTTATGTATTTTTTTTTATAGATATTTTTTGTTTTTTTACTTAAATAATGCTGATGTGGAAAATTCTTGAGTGGTCAGAGGCTTCAATTTTATTTATATATATATATATATATATATATATATTATTTCAAAAAACTCTCACTTTCTCATTTTCTCTTTCTCCTCTGCTCTCTCTCAACCCAACTAGGGCTGCTGCCACAATCACTTTGACATGAAGTCGCGTTGTCGCACGACCCACCTCTCGCATCAACTAGTGTCATGGCCTCTTTCCCCAATGACTACTTTTAAACCCCAACTGCGCTGTCGCCGACACCACTGCCCAGTAAGTTTTCTATTTCTCTCTCTGCCCTTTTTTTAATTGATTTATTTTAATGAGCTCTGTTTGGTTGCTGGGAAAAAAGAAGGAAATAAGATCTTTTTTGTGGGATTCATGGATTGTGTTGATCTGGTCTCTTTCAGAAGCTGTGGCATTTGTGGGTTTTTCAGATAATTTGGGTCTATGGTTTGCTTGGCTTTTATTCTTGAGTTGTACTTTGTAGCCTATAACAGTACAATCATGTTTAATTTTGAGCTCTTGTAGTGATGTTTCAATTTTGAATGAAATGATTACCGTAAATATTATATAATGGAAAATGGAAAAATCCATATGACTTGCATGAGTTAAGGAAAAAGAAATGAAATTATAACATATAATAAAAGGAGTGAATTTTTTTTAAGCACCTATTACGATTAGGAACTTTGCATTGTCTCTTTATTAAAAAGTGTTGGAAATAAAGGAGAGATAATACCTGAATTTTCCTTGGAAATTACACAATTTGATTTTACCAAAAGAGGTGGCAGATATGAAGCATGGACCAAGTTACTGTTTTGAGACAAATCGTGCCGTCTACGGTATATCCGATGTAGTTAGACAAATAGTTTCTACACGTTGCCCCCAGGATACAACAGTCCAGCCACCTTTGCTGATTATCCTTGCGAGCCTACACTGCTCGTAGGATATAAGCTCTCTAATTTTGTAAAAGATAAAATATTTTTGTGAGTAGTAAGAAGCAATAGATGGTAAGTGTTTAGGACAATAAAAAATTGTTTTTTGAAAAGTCTGCAGCTTTGTAATTCAAAAATAAAATTTGTGTCTTAAACTTTTATTTCTTTCCATATATATATAAAGCCAGACCTGTTGCTTGTCCTTAGCCAAAAAATAAAAACGTTTGCTAACTTTTAAAAGTTTAAATGGTCATAAAATTGTTGAAATCAATGTCATGAATAGTTTTCTTTTTATACATATATTATATATAAACCGGTCAAACCTTCTTGCGAAAGTATATACGTTGAGGAGTGGTAAGTTAATAGACAAATTAAGTTTGTCTTTTAGTGTCATAATGCCATTAAAAACAAAATTACAGCCCCTAAGGTGGCTGTCTTTTAGTGTCAAATAATGCTTTTCTTTGAAACTTTGACTATACACAATAATTACAACCAAGAATGGAAAGCAATATATAATGCTATAACCCATCAACGGTAAATTATATAAATATATAGTTGTACAATATCTGATACTTTCTATTTATAACGTTGCTATTAAATATATTAAAAGAAACGTTTTAAAACAAAAGTTTAAAAAGGAAAGTATACTAAAAGCTGGCAATATATGGTATTAAAATTCACATTAATTTTTAGAGATTTCCTAATTAAAAACATTGACAAAAGCTATTCAAATTTTGAATTATATTTGAATTTTCAAAATTTAGCAATCAACGTATCTGACATTAAGGGATAATTGATTTTCTCAATTCACATAAATGAGTATTAAAATAAATATGATATTTTTTTTATAAAAATATCCAACAAAAAGTCATAGTTGTGCACCATCTAAGAACTTAGTGCATTGTCTACAGAATAATTAGCTCTACTTGTGCCAAATAATCATTGAAAGAAAATAAAGGTTTTTTCTTTCATCAATATCTCACTTTTCAATAGGTAATCATTAGGTGTACTACTATTATATTACGATATTTCATCTTCAAGTAATTTTTTAGTTTTTGTGTTGAGGATTTCTTTTTTTCTTTTTTCTTTTTTTTCTTTTTTTTGGGTGTAGGCTTTAGGGTGTGGTTTAGGTAGTCTTTTGCAACAATGCGAATGTTGCACATTTTCAAATGGGCTCTTGATTTTGCCAAGGATATGCTCATAGACAAGGTTGTTTCTTCTATTATTCCCCTTTAAGTACCTAATATTAAGACATTTGTGAAATTCCCACTTGTTGGCAAAGTCCATACTTTTCTTTCAAATACTTCAATTTATCATGTTGATATTGCTTCTTCATATGTTAAAACTAGAGAGAGACATTATCTTAGTTGCTTTTAGTGCCACTGCAAATTTGAGCATAACTTGATAGTATTCTTAAAGCATTTGGTTGGTTTGAATTGCAATTACAGATAATGGGGGTGCATCCATTCAAGTATACAACTAGGCTTTTAATTTGGTTTCTACTCTAATTCAAGTAAATGATAGATAAATTATTGAATTATGGTAGATATAGTTTTTCTTCTGTTGGGTTGCCTTTGTCATGGTACTTGCAGTCTGTTTTTAGCCAAGCTTGAAATAAGGGCTTTTCTTATCCAAAAGGTGTGGGTTGTGTGGGGTACTAGAAAAGTGCTTATAGCAACTATGATTTAAATTCCAATCAAATTTTTGGTCTATTTCACTTGAAACCGAATGAATCATTTTTTGCTAGAAAATTGAGGATTGGTCTTCTAGGATGTTATTGTGCTGATTGAAATTTGTTTTTTAACATTGCAAGATGATAGAGCCCCAGCCAAGCTACATTGCCAGAAAAGATTTTGAAGCATTCATGAGGGATTGAAGTCATTTATCTTGAAGTTAATGGGACTAATTTTTAGTTTTATTGAAGATTTAAATTTAATATATGTATTGTCCAATTTTGACACTTAGTGTCTTTGTGTTTTTATACAAAACCATTACAAGGATGTATGGTACAAACCAAGATAATGTAAGAAAATGCAGCCATTCTTTTCTTAATATTTCAGTAGCTATAATGATGTTTGTGATTTATCTTTTGAAATGTTATCAAGCCAATTTATGTGATGGGGAGTGGCATTCTGAAATTGATGCTCAATTATTATTTGTGTTTCAATGAAGGGGAATAACATTTTGAAATTGGTGCTCAATTACTGTTTTTGATTCAATGAAATTGAAGCTCAATTGCAAAACCTTGATGCCAAATTGTAAAATTGGAAGAAGTACGTTGTAAAGTATATTTTTTGCTATTCACATTGCCGTGCACTGTAGCAAGTTTATGTTATTAGTTGGGTGCTTCTCATCAGTTGAATTGCACATTGACGTGCACTGTATGCGATTTGAAGGGAAATGAATTAAAAATGTCTATTTGGTGCTGCTTTTTTTCAATTTTGTGAAATCCAGTGTAGGAGCTGTCTCTAAAGGTACCCAAACTTGCGCTGCAATGGCATTGGCATTGTTGAGTGGTTGCAATTGCAGTTTATATGGATATTAATTAACTAGGCTTTTAATCTAAAGTCAGTCTATATGAAACTGATAGTCAATACTTGTGATACTTTCTTGGCTTTTGCTTAGTTTAGGAATTCATAGATCATGAATTTTCTTTGAGCAATCTACCATAATATCAAATACATTCTGTGAGAGGACATACATCCTGTAAACTTTAACTTGACAATATCCAAGAACAAATAATAAAATATATACAAGAACAAATAATAAACTATAATAACTCAATTTGAAAAAACTGCCTAAAAAGGAATTTATTGGCTAAATTCTAATGCTAATAGACTACTAACAACTCTCTTGGATAACTAACACTCATGCTTATCCACCTTGCTAGTCATTTGTCCATTCTGTTGTTGCTGCAAGATATTCACACTATTCATGCTAAATTAATGTTGTTTTTCCTCATCATCATTCTTAGCTAGCCTAGAGTCCCTTGTTGAATGCCAAGGCTTGTTTGAATCATAACAGAAGCGAGCCACTTCGTCCAACAACTTCACTTAATAGATTGAGAGGGTATAGTGCAGTAGCTGCAACCATGTTGAAGCCTCAAACACCAAGTCTATCAAAATCACAAAACAAAGAGAAGTTGCACTTCACAAAGTTAAATAACCAGGGTGGTATTATGACATCAAATGGGTTTGCAAATTAATCCATTGTGTTCCTCATAGCATTAGAGAGTAAAAATTAGTCTCTAAGAAGATCTATAGAATAACACACAATCAAAACTAAAATGACAAAGAAAAGTGAAATATTGTAAATTTTTTTACATGATATAGGACAAAAAAAAATTCATTAACTTATTTCAGTTTGAGAAATAAATTATTCAACACACCGGATTTCACAAATTAAAAAAAAATAAAATAAAAGTACCACATAAACATGAATACAAAGCCATAACAAGTTTAGACTAACCAAAACTCTATGAAGCATTTTAACAAACACTTTCTATGCCACCAAAAAATAAAAAATAAGAAACTGTGGAAGATTGATGCTTTGCCTAAATCTAGCACTTTTGATCCCAACCACTTCCAAAAGATTTCTGATCGGATCAAATCCAACAAAGACTAATTTATATATATATAGGAAGCAAAAACTAAAACTATTCCTCATATTTAATAATCGATAAAGTTAAATTATAAATCAAATCTGAAATCCATTTTCATGTTTTACAGAACCTAAGACTCCAACAAAGTGCCACTAAAGGAACACGATTAAAGCTTGACAACAAGAACTTAACCCAGATAATATTGAGCTAAGAAGAAGAAAATAAAATAAAATAAAAGACTTCAAATTTATCAAGTAAAATAATTAAAAGATTTATCACCTGGGTGGCTCACATTCAAGGTCAAAAACCAGAATTCATATGATGACAATGGTAGTGAGATAGCTGTATGGGCAAGGACAAATGAAATAGAAACAAAGCTGAAGTGTTGTCTTGTGAAATCTTCAAAAAATAAAAACTAATGAGATAGCTAGCCGTATTGATGACTGATGATGATGAACAGGGAGCTCCATATCTCAGAGGGAGAAAGAGAAACAGGAAAAGCGAGAGAGAGAGAGAGAGAGAAAGGGAGAGAGATAATTCCCAAAAATAATGAGATTTGAAAGCTTTTACATTGTGAAATCTCTTGCCGACCCGCCGATTCAATTCACAAATGAAATTTGAAATTTGAACGGAGGACGGGTTAACGGAAAGGGTTAACGATGTTAAAATTTGTGGACTTGTTGAAATGACGTGGCATGTAAATTGACATCATACATTTTTAGTTACATGTCTTCTCTCTATTGGCTGGGACTACAAGGTCAGCTCCAAGACCATCTAAGAATTTCCCAGGAAAATGAGCACATAAGCAAACAGAAGAAATGGCAGTAAAACAGAGAATTGTAGAAAACATGAACTACATCCGATACTATTCACAATCTTCCTAGATGAGATGAGCAACCTTGTCTTTATTTGTCGCATATCAGTTTCCAAGAAGTAATTATGTTCTTATCTTACCAAAACAGTTACATCGATCAACAATCGCGTTCTAAGTTCATATGGTTAAGCATTAATTGAACTTGTAGATAAGCAAATATAACAAGACATAAAGGGTGAGAATATAGAATTTTCTGGTTAAGTAATAAAGAGAGATATAAACAAATGAGCCATTCCTAGAAGCACCGCCATATACAACTTATTTTAGTGAAAACTAAAAACACTGTAGCAAAATAATTATTAAATGTGTGAATAGTATTGTGGGACTCGTGAATAATGCATAAACAGTGAATGAACAATGCATTTTGTTTCCTGCACAGTGAATTCATATGCATGAACAGTGCGGGTTACTGTTCATATACGCTAAAAAAAAATTAAAAAAAAAACGCAAACGCTAAACTTAAAACGCGGATCCAAACGCACAAAAATTCAGAAACATGAAAGCTTCCATTGGAGTTAGCTATATTTACATAAAAGCCTCCAGATAGTATGCATACCTGAGAAAAGAAGTGGTGATTGTGGTATGATACTAAGAACTTTCCTCAAATCTGTTAGTCCTAACTTACCAATATCACAGGCATTAATCAAAATTCGTCCTCTTTCTATTTCTACTATCCGAAATAATGCATTAAGCATGCTAGACTTCCCTGCACCAGTTCTTCCAACTATTCCTAGCTTCTCACTTGGAGGAACTGTAAATGACAATTCATGCAGGACAGGAGGAAGTTCAGGTCAACACAGGACAACATCCTCAAATGCAATTTTTCCAGATGAAGAAAACGTTTACCATGTTATATTAAAAGGTTAATCATTGAGATAATTGGGGGTAACAACAAAGAAAGGTATTAGGGTTTGGGATGTTATATTAAAAGGTTAATCATTGAGATAATTGGGAGTAACAGCAAAGAAAGGTATTAGGGTTAATTTGGGGTATACTGAGTGATAGAAGAGTAAATGAAAATGAAGGGGAGAGGCATTTGAACTCAGAAGCAAAGAATCGAAAGAGGAAAAGAGTAGAATAGTTTTTAATATTAATATAAAACTTAAAAAAATTTAAAAAAATATATATATATATCGTCATGTGGAAAATTATGAGGATCCAAAGCTAATGTGACAAACTTTTGTGAAGTCTAACAAAAAATTAAATTATTCAGATTTATATTATATATAAATTTGTTACGAATGTATTTATTTAATTGTTAAAAGTTATTCACTAGGGTATAATTCAACCAACAATGCTGATTGATAATTGATGGAGCTGGGTTTTGGCATAAATCTTTTATGGAGATGATGGAAACGATTTTTGAGAAATTGAATGGTACGTACAAATGAAGGGGTAACTTTTTTTTTAATCTTTTATATGCTTTTTCTATCTTTTATTGTTATCATTATTTTTTATTTACAAGTTATACATACAATTAGAGTTAAAATTAATTTACAACTGTCAATTCTTTTATTGTTATTACTTTTTATTTTTTATAATTTATTTTTAATTATATTAAATAATTAGATATTTATACTTGATATCTTAATGTTCCATCAAAAAAGAGATACTGAACCATATTTTTAGGTATTGGTAATACCTTTTCTGGCCCACACATTTGTGAAGAATGATGATTGTATTGACATATATGAATGTATTTTTGTTTTTCACACATATAAACATGGATAAACATATTTGCATACTTATGTTTATTTTTCTAATGTATATTGCATGTGTAGTAAATCCTCATTATAATATAAATCATACATTAACTTTTAGACTTGATTTTTCTAAAACATGTGTAACAAAAGGTTCTCACATATGAAAATAATAAATACATAAAACTTTAAATAAATATATAGTCAAACTTAATGAAAAATATCAATTACCCTTGAAGTTCATGTCGTTATAAAGAATAAATCTTGAAATCATTGAACCATATTGTGTGAACTCAAATGAGATGAAGGTAAAATGGTTCTATTTTTGTCATTTTTTTATAATAATATGAAATAATGTGTACCTTATTTAAATTTGATATAATTTTATTTAACAGTGATTATTCGGAAAAATTCATTTGAATCAAAAAAAAAATTATAATTGTATATTACATCTTAAAAAATACCTATATCATAGCTAAATGTCTCTACTAAAATATCTCTTCCACTAAATGTTTGGCTTCATTGACTCAAATAATTAGATAGCAGCTAAATGTTATTGTAATGAATATTCTAAATATGTTTAGTTTTATGTTTACACATATATATTTTTATTACAAAAAATTTTGCAATGATATTAAATGCTCCAATATTATTTCATTTATATGTATTATTAATAAGAGTTATAGGTTTACAAATTACAAAAATAATTTCTTAAACCTTAATATCGCAAGATATAATAAAAAAAACAAAATAATAATCCATAAGACAATAAAACAAAATTACAATAAAATAACCTAAATAGACAACTTATGACCCATAATGGCATAAAAGTAAATCTGTATCCTATTCTTCAGGTATAGTTTTGTTTGTTCAAAAATTATCAAGTGACTTTTATTTAGTTATTATTTAAAAGGTGAATTGTTGTGTTAAATATCAATATTTATTTGTTTGAGTACTCAATAACCATTAAAGTCGGACAACGTATGGAGTCAGGATTATGTTTTTTGTAAAAGTGACAAGAGACACAAGATTAAGATGAATGCCGTTCATGTTACCTTAAAAAAAAAATTACTAATTTATACAAATTAAATAGGTATGTGAAGAAGGAAGAGAAAAAGAAGGTGAAGGAGTAAGAGGATGATGATGAGGCATACCTGCGTCCAATCCCTAGATCAAAGAACCCATAGTGAAAATTATACGAAATTGATATCTAGATTAAGATGCTGAAAAATCCTTCTTTTTTTTTTTTTTTTTTTTTTTGAGGAAATAACAAAAAATAAATAACAATATATAAAAAAAATTTATCATAACAACCTAACAGTTTAGTTTGGTTTAATACCAAAATGTGGATTGATCACCCAAAAAAAAAAAAAAAAAGTACGTATTACTAATTAAACCAATAGATGATAGACATGTGAGTAAATAATTGATACTGAACGTACCATTTATTTTTAGATATTGGTAATACTTTTTTTGGTCCACATTTGTGGAGAATGATGTATGTGTTGATGTATATGAATGTATTATTTTTCACACACATATAAACATGGATAAACATATTTGTATACTTATGTTTGTTTTTATAATGTATATTGCATGTGTAGTAAATCCTCATTATAATATAAATTATATATCAACTTTTAGACTTGATTTTTCTAAAAAATGTCTAACAAAAGGTTCTCACATATGAAAAATGAAAAATACATAAATATTTAAATAAGTATACAATCAATTTAATGAAAAATATCAATTACCCTTGAAGTTCATGTCATTGTAAAGAATAAATCTTGAAATCATTGAATCATATCAAATGAACTTCCTCTAAATGAGATGAAGGTAAAATGGTTCTATTTTTGTCAATTCTCATAATAATATGAAATAATGTGTATAACAAAATTTTCTCACATATGAAGTAAGTAAATAAATTAATATATATATATATATATATATAGACACAAAATTAAGATGTTATAAATTAATTCTTTTCCTAATTTAATTTAACATACTATGGACTAATAAATTTAATAGTCCTTGCATCTAAAATGATTGGAGTATTTGCTTGTGTGTGTTGATGGATTAGTGGGTTATGGTTTAAGATGATTGGTGAATCTATGATTTTTAAATCTTTTTAAAGAATGTTTTTATAGGGAACAATGACGATTTAATTTAGGGTTGAAATTTACAATGACTCAAGAAAAAGTGCTAGTCACATTTACGGTATAACAGCAAAAATTAACCATAGGGGGTGAAGTGCTAACGAAACCAAACTTTAGGTTGTAAAATCAAGTTTCTGAAATTTTGGAGTGTAAAATCCAGTCAACCCCAAACTTCAGGGGTGTAATTTGCAATTTACCCTAATTTTAAAGTTAAAATTGAAAATAATTTTTGATTCAAGATTAAAAAAATTAATTTTATTAATTTTATAAAAAAAAAACTAGAATTTTAGATTTTTCTTTTTCTTTTTTTGTTGTTTTATTTTTATTTATTTAAATGTTAATGTGGCATTTTTAAAAATCAAATAAATTTTTATTATTATTTTACTAGCCACGTTAGCATCTAACATGCCAACAATGCATTCCATCTGTCGCATAGACAATTTTTGTTAGTGAGATGACAATAGAGATCAAAATGGAAATGGTTTTCAATTTTTAGGGACTAAAATAGGTGAGTCTAAAAAGTAGAAATCAAAACTAGAATTAGCTCAAAATATAGGGACCAAAAGTGAATTTTCGCCTACTTAAAACACATAATATTAGATTGATAAAATCGTTATTTTTAAAGTACAATCAAACATTTATACAAATCTTTAATTTTAAATTCTCATAATGTTACTAAGACTCTTTTACCAGTAAATATAACACGTTAAATCAAATCAAATATCACCCATAAAGACCAATAATGTTACTAATTCCATTTTTCATCTAGGAGTCTTTGTTAGTTTTACATTCTTTTCATTTGAAAGTGTTGGTTGGATTAGATTCTGAATTTCATCCAAGAATTGGGGGGATTACTAGATTTAAAAAGATTTTCAAAATAAGTGAAAGCAATCTCAATCTCTTGCCTGCAATCCAGCTTCCAGGCCTCTTTTTTCAAAAAGCCTATGGCTATTGTGGTAAGGTGGAAGAATCTTGTATTGAGATATGGGGGAGGTGAACCACTTGATTCTAAACTTTTGCCTCCCAACTCCCATGTGATTCTTCTCTTCTTTGTAATTCTTGTTATTCTCTTTCAAACTCCACCCCCTCTCTTCTTCTATCACCAAAATCCTACTTTTGCAGTGCACCTATCTACTCCTTTAGTATTTGTTTTTTGGATTGAGTCAAAGACATTTTGTCTAGATTCTTTGACTTCGTTTGTCAAAATAAATTGGAGGGAGCCCTAGATCTTCATTTTCCAAAGACCCTTTGAATTACAATTGGGCTTCTACTGTCCCTAAACCAAGTTTTCTAAATAAGACTTAGCTATTTTCTCAAGTACACTCCAAATATAAGATCCAGCTATTTTCTGTTCCTCTATCTCGGATCTTTACTCCACCTTTGCCTCAGTGCTGGTCTCAAGAATTTAGCTTGGGTTGTGTTTAGACTCTCTAAAAGCCAGCCCACAGGGATTGAGAACATTAGGTCATAATCTTATCTTATACAAAGTTTGGGTCTAAAAGGGATTTCTTGGGCCCAATCTGATTCTTTCGGCCCAGTTTTAGTTTTGAAATCGAGTACCCATTCTGCCTAAAGCTTCTTCCTTCAACCCATGGTTTTTCTTTTAAATTTCAGTCGGAAAAAAAAAAAAAAAAACCCTATATTTATATCCCAAAATAAATTCGTACAGATACCAGTTTTTTTTTTTAATTAAAAAATAAATAATAGCACACATACATAATTAAAGTTTTTATTTTTAGTTGTAGGTCTTGAGAGTGAGGGCTAAGGCATGTTGTTTTTATTTTTAGTTGTTTGTTAAGTTGTAATAGAGTCTATAACAACATTCACATCAGGTTCAATGAAATATTTGCCAAATTTAATCTAAAATTTTCACTTTTATTACTTTTAAAAATATACACCTATATAGTCTTAATATTTGATTCTCTATTCTATTAAAATATTATTCTTTTCTAAAAAATAAATAAATAAATGTTTTTTTTTTTCCTCTTCCCTACCTTTACACCTACGCCACCGGCCCACCATAGACCCAAAGTAAGTATAACTCAACCACACCAACACCAACACCAACACCATGAAGCTTCCATTGTCCACCAGGGTTCACAAATTAAGCCAATAATCTCCACAGCCACAACCACAGCTGCATTGCTCTTCATTCGGACTTTTTTTTTTTTTTTTTTTCTAGATCTAGGAGGGTTCCCATCATAAAGGAGAAAAATGTAAATAAAGAATGAATTAATAAGATTAACTAAACCTAAGAGTCAATAAATGTTTTAACAATTGTGAATACAAGGGCAGGCAGAGTGGCAGACTTATTTACCGTATCTTACCAAAGCGGTTACATCAACAATTGTGTTTAAGTTCACATGGTTAAGCATTGATTGAACTTGAAGATAAACTAATATAACAAGACATAAAGGGTGAGAATATAGAATTTTATGGTTAAGTGATGAAGAAGGAAATATACAAATTTGCCATTCCTAGAAGCACCACCATATACAAATTCAGAAACATGAAATCTTCCATTGGAGTAAGCATATATTTACATAAAAGCCTCCAGATGGTATTTTGTATGCTGAGAATTGAGAAGCTATTAAAACTGACCTTCAATGATTTTGTAGAGAGAGGGCCATCAACTATTTGTAAAAATGGGTCCTGATTTAGTGTTTATTTATAATTTAGTCATGCTTCCCCTCCAAAACTCCCTGCATTGTTATAATTGCATCCTTTGTTTACTGGAGGATATTATTTTGTCTTCAATGTGTGACCTCTGAAGGTCATCTTGGGAAAAAGTGAGGCTAACGGCTAGGCAAACTGGGCAGCAGTAGCATAGTGGGAAGAAACCAGCCGTCTCCAATGGCCATCGAGCTGCTTGGTTTCTTCGCTGCCAGACCGGTTTTCTTTACCTCCACGTACTAAGCTACATAAATACTGAGCATTTGTAGGCCCTGTACTTTGGACCATCCTAGAGAATGCACTTTCTTCATTTAATAAAAGTTCCTCCGGTGTATCATATTCTAAAACCTGAAATCAATGGTGCAAAGTCTAATCTGAGATCAGAAATAAATGAAAGATCAATATTTAAGTTATCATGAAATTTGCTAGTTGATTCTTGAGTTAGGAACACTTCTGCAAGAATAGCATTAATGAGGGCATACCTGACCAGCATCAAGCACAAGAATCTTTGATCTTTGCAACATTGCTCTAGCTAGACTTAACAGCTGCCTCTGTCCAACACTGAAATTCTCTCCTCCCTCTGAGACCTTGACAGTTGACACAACTCAAGTGAAAGTACTTTCTGGTCAACATTGGTTGAAGCAAAATGGCAACTAAAAATGACCCCTTGCCTTCAACTAAATTTATGACCTTATGCATTTTCTTTATACCTTTTGCAAAAATGAAATTGGATTCTAGGTATTAAATTGACTAACAAAAATTTTTCAATTTTATTTATATATATATATATATATATAAATTGGTTTATAATGTTTTTATATGATGCACATGCAAAACTAGTTTCAATTTTATATTATATATAAATTTATTATGAATGTATTTATTTAATTGGTACAGATTCTTTCACTAGAGTATAATTCAATCAAACATATTAATTAATAATTGATGGAGTTGGGTTTTGACTGAAATCTTTTATGGAGATGATAGATACAGTTTTTGAAAAGATGAATAGTGTAAAAGAAGTAATAATCTGTATTTTTTTTTTAATAAATCTTTATATGCTTTTCTTTCTTTTATGCTTATTATTATTTCTTATTTATAAGTCATACATTCAATTTGAGTTAAAGTAAATCAAGAACAGTCAATTTTTTTTTTTTTTTTACTTTTTATTTTGAGATTTTTATTTTTCCTTATATTAAAGAATTAGATATTTATACCTCATTTCTTAATTTTCCAAGAGAGAGAGAGAGAGAGAGAGATTAAATCCTTCAATTTTAGAAACTGTTAATTCTTATTTGTCCACACATTTGTGGAGAATGATGTTTATGTTTATGTATATGAATATATTTATGTTTTTCACATGGATATTCATTCATGGATAAACTTGCATATGCTTGTCACTGTAATGAATAAATCTTGAAATCATTGAAATATATCATATAAACTTCCTACATAAGATGAAATAATTTGCACCTTAAATAAAATCTAATATAATCTTATCTAAAGGTGAATATTTGGAAAATTCATTTGAATTGAAAATCATAATAATACATTGCATCTTGAAAAATACCTATATCGCGGCTAAATGACTTCTCTAATAAAATATCTCTTCCACTTAAATGCTTGGTTTCATCACCTCAAAATAATTAGATCACAACTAAATGTTATTATTTAACGAATATCCTTGATATGTTTTATTATCTGTTTATTGTTATGTTTACATACTCCAAAATCTTCATTTTCATGTATTATTACAAGAGTTAAAGTTCTAGAAATCGTACACATAACCAACAAAACCAAATAATACTCATAACCAACAGTAAAAAGACAATTTATGACCTATAATGACATAAGTTACAAACCTTTGGACTTTAGTATTTAAATTTGAGTAAACAACCTTTGACTACAAACGAATGCGAGGCCCTTAAAAAAAATTAAATGTCTTTAATTTCTAAATCTTGAGTTAATCAAAATCCTTAAAAGAAGCTAAACCTCCTATTATTTGTAATAATTAATTTAGATTAATTATTTTTCTATATTGATTGCCCGGCAGGTCAACAAAGATGTTCATCCTCTTAAATTCAAGCTCTTTTAGAAGGGGAATTCAATAGTTATTTCATGTCTTATTGCAAATAATCTACAAAGCAGCCCATAATATGTGGTATTTCAAAAATGAGTAAAACAGTCACCCTAAGAGTTCAAATGACACTCTGTCATTAGAGTATTGTACGAGATTATGCAGAATTTACGAATTTGACATTTTTTTTGTTTTTTGGCTTACTGACTCACTTTTTTCTTTTATTGTATACTCCTTTATTTTCTATAGGAAGTATAGGAGAGAGATGGACAATAACATGATAACCATCAAATTCAAACTCCATCGTTTCGGCTATATTATCTAAAAATGAAAATGTTCACTATGTATATTAAAACGTTAATCATTAAGCTAAAATCAGTATTTTGCACACAAAAAAAAATTCTAAAAATGGTTATAGACATATAAGTCAAAGAGAGACATTATAAGGAGAAAAAAAAAAAAAACAAAATTAACATATTTATATACATATAAACAATGATAATTATATTTTGTTTCTTATACCTCACTTCCTTTAACTTGGTGGGTTCCTCCTTATAGGCTGAAGTTAAATTTTTTTTTTTTAAATGTATATATATGAAATAGAGCTATTTCTTTTCTTTTCTCCTTTCAATTACTATCTAAAAAAAAATTTCAAATAGCTAAAGTTAAAACCCAATCTTCATGAACTTGTTTCTCACAGATCATCGATCATCTGCTTACTTCTTTCAATAAACTTAATGACTCTGATTCTCACCATGATTCAACATAAACTTTATTGGGAAAAAAAGTTATATCCTCAAAAAATATTATTATACTATATTAAAATATTAAAAATTTAGGTAACTTGGGGGACCAACAAAGAGAGATGTTGGTGTTTGGGGGATTGAGTGATAGAAGAGTAAATGAAAAAGAGAGAGAGAGGCAGAGCACCTGAACTCAAAATGATAATTGATGGGGTTGGATTTCGGCTGAAATATTTTATGGAGATGATGGAAATGGTTTTAGAAATGACGAATGGTGCAAAAATATACGTATATATAAACATATGTGCATACGTATGTTTATGTTCCTAATGTATATTGCATGTGTAGTAAAAGACAAAATTATAAATCACCTTCTAGATTTGATTTTTTAAAACATGTGTAACAAAAGGTTTGCATATTAAAAATTATATACATATACATATATATATATATATATATTTATGACTAGTAAAATACTTTTTTTTTAATTTAATTTAACATACTATGGACTAGTTGTTGCTACGCTCTAATTGAACCACATTAGAGATTATGTCATTATCATTTTTCTTTCTTATTTTTTATATATTTAAATTAACATTTACTCATTTAAGGTGAATTAGAAACTCCATTATTTAACAATCAAAATATCGTATCTTTTGACTCCTCTTCTTATAACTAATTTCCCAACTTATTATTACAATTTCTCCAACCATTCTCCCTCTCTTTTACCTTTTATATCTCTCCACTACTTTTTGTTGGAATATTTTTATAAAAATTATAATATATTTATTAAATGTTTATTTAAGTGACTTGATGAAATCAGTTTTCTCTTTACCAAATTCGAAGTCTTTATATTTGTATTAATTTGTGAGTTATTTTGTATATAATGTTAGCATTTGTATGACTATAAATATTATTGACTATATTAGTGGTTCAATGTATATAGCAATATTTCCTTACCAAATTCATTTCCTAATAAAACGTTTCCTTTCAAATGTTCTGACTTTTCAATAAGGAAAATTATTGACATAAATGAATATTTATTGTTTGATTTATGAGAAATTCAAACTGGTTGTCAATGTTCATAATCCTTAGGCTCCGTTTGGAAGGATGGAATGGAATGGAATAAAAAGAATATTTTTAAAATATTCTTCCCTCCCCTTGTTTAGGAGTTTTAACGGAGGGAATGGAATGTCCATTCCCTTGTTTGGGAGTTTAAGTAGGAGGGAATGGAATGGTTAGGAGGGAATGCTCATTCCTCCCTTTTCCCTCAAAACCTCAAATTTTTGTTCCCCTCAAAATTGGGAGGAATGGGAGGGAATGGATTTAGGTTTAATGAAATTTTTGTTAAAATCCCTAAAATACCCTTTTAATATCAGCCCTTTTTTTCTCATTCAGCCATAAAAAAAATATAGCTATCATTCTTCAACGATATTGCCCATCCTCTGCAAAGTGAAGCTCCTGCCACTGGTCTTTCTTTTTCTTTTGTCTGCTACAACTTTCGGTTATTGCTCAAACCAAGTATGTCTATCTTTTTCTTTTTTCTTTTTTCTTTTTTTATGAACTGTTTGCTAGTCATGCATGAGAGTGATATATAGTGTTTTTGTACACCTAAAAACCAAAACAAACTAACAAAACAAGCATTCTATACACCTAAAAATGAAAAGAAAAGAAACAAAGAAACGAAGAAAGTTACCTGTACAGCCAAAAAAAAATTGCATTTAGAAATTTGAAAGTGAGTAGCTGGCTTGCCGGGCCACCTTAAGAGAGGAGATGAGACTAGAGAAAGAGGTTAAGAAGTAAAAATAAATAAATGAATGAACTTAGAAAACTGAAGAGTTAAGTTTAAACGTGTGAAGATAAAGTGTTCTTGGAAATTGGAGGTAGGTGTCAGGTGACTAGGACAGGCTTGTGATGTGGAGGAGAAAAAAAGAAAACAAATTGGGAAGAGTTATCAATTAGGCCTGCCTGTAAAGCATTAAAAAAAATGTGTGGAAGAAAATTAACTCAAGGTGATAAAAACGAGGGAAGGAGCAATTAGATATAGGAATGAAAAAAAATATATATATATATATATATATAAAATAATAAAAGATACTAAAGATAGTGGAAGAGAATAAAAACTAAAAAAAAAAAGTAACAAATGTTGGCAGGTATACGTTGGCTTGTACAGTTATTGTGGGATAGTGTTACAGTTTATCATGGTAATGCATAACATGAAATTATTGTGGGATAGTGTTACAGTTTATCTCTCAAAGACATTAATGTGTGTGTACTTTGAGAGATAATGTTATAATTTAACTCTTTGAATCCCAAACAAAATTAATGTTTATAGTTTAACAATTTTAGTTTTAGATTAGTTGTAACACATTCATAATTAGTTAGACTAATAACGTAACTATTTTTTTAGAACGTGTGCCCATAATTTTCTAAGTTGGACTAATAACATAACTATTTTTTTACTTAGATGGATTTGAATGATGAGGTACTTAAGACCATAATTTTTTCAGACTTTATGCGGAAACTAGCCTTGGTTCATGCTGCATGTCGTTATTTGTGTTACATTATCCATCAAATGCAACGACTAAAAAGAAGACGTGTTCCCCACATTCCTGCACAATCAACCATAGAAAGACAAAAAGTTCGTGATGAACTAATGTCTCGACTTAGGAATAGTGAAAAATGCTAGGATGTAATATGCATGGGTCCACAAGCTTTTCAAGGTTTATGTGACATTTTGCGGAGAGATGGTGATCTTCAAGACACATAGCGTGCCACGGTTGAAGAGCAAGTTGGCAAGTTTCTTCACATGCTAGCACATAATCAGACGACTCATACAATGTCCTTCTTTTTTTGTCGTTCCGGTGAGACCATTAGTCGCCATTTTCATAACGTGTTAAGATCAATAATTATGTTAGAGGATCAATTCCTTCGACAACCTGATGGAACCCAAATGCCACTTGAAATACTACAAAGTAGTAAGTTCAACCCATATTTTAAGGTAAATATATCATGCATATAATTTATATTTGATAGCAGTTTAGTACAAATATATTTTAAGGTAAATGTTTTTGAGAGATAATGTTAATCTTAGGATTGTATTAGGGCACTTGATGGAACACATGTTCGTGTCAAAGTGTCTAATGAGGATGCACCAAGATATCGGGGTAGGAACGATGCTCATTTGATTTAAAATTCACATACGTATTACCAGGTTGGGAAGGAACTGCTTTAGATTTAAGAATAATAAAGAGTGCTTTAACTAGAAACGATAACTTGAAAATCCCACAAGGTAAATTTAATTCAAATACGTATTAGGGTGTATTCTTTATAATTAAAAAATTTGTAGTATATAATTAATGGTTGTTATTCTTTATTAGGTAAATATTATCTTGTTGATGCGGGATACATGAATAGAAGTCGTCTGATTACACCTTATAGGGGAGTGCGTTATCATTTAAAGAGTACTTTGTTCGTCCCCCTGAAAATGCTAAAGAATTGTTTAATTTGCAACATGCATCATTGCGCACTGCTATTGAAAGAGCATTTGGTGTACTTAAAAAGAGATTTCCTATCATAGCAAGTACTACAAAGCCTAATTATTGTGTTGACACAAAATGAAATCATTTTAGCATGTTGCATACTTCATAATTATTTAATGGGTGTCAATCCTGATGAAAGTCTTATTGCTGAAGTTGATGAAGAGGTTTTGCATTCTCATCGTGAATGTGTGGCCCCTACTCCAAGAGAAGATGATGAGGATGCTAGGCAAGGAGATATTATAAAAGATTCTATAGCGTCAGCCATGTGGCAAAACTATGTCCAAATGTGATAGCTTTTGAGTTTATTGTTGTCATGTCATTTAAGACTATGCTATGTTTCAATTACTTAGACTTAAATGTTATGCAAATTTCTCTTTTCATTTTGATATTGCTCTCTATCTTTTGATAATTAATATTGATATTTACACAATATTTTATATGTGTTGTTTGTCCGATTAATTATAGCATGGGTAAGATATCAAAGAAAAATGGTGGAGATCCAAGCAAAGAAGTACAATGGAGTAGTGTTATGGATGATGTTTTAGTGTATGCTTTTTTACATCAGGTGATCATAGGTGGTAGAGTTAATGGAACTTTTACTTCTAAGGCATATGATGACATAGTGAAAGAGTTGGTTGAAAATTTTGACATGGAGATTAACAAGGATAAAGTGAAAAATCAATAGAAGACACTGAAGAAGAATTTTCATGAATGCTATGACATATTTAAAGATGGATTGAGTGGTTTTGGATGGAATGATTCTTTAAATATGTGGACAGCTGAACCAGAAGTTTGGGAGCCACTCATAGTAGTAAATTACCATTTTTTGTGAGTTTAATTTTGTATTACATAATTAAATCTGTTGTTTAACCATTTGTCTTGGTTTGTAACAATCTAAACTTGTAGCCAAGAAGTGGATGACAACACTATACCCAACTACTCTAAGACGGCACAACTTTGGGCTAAAGATAGAGCAAAAGGTGATCATGCTGAAACTGCGAAGGAGAAACGTGCTAGGTATGCTACATCGACCACTATTGATGAGATTGATAATTTGATATCTCAAAATGAAGTTTCTTTGGAGAACTTTGAAGTGGAAGATGATCAGAGGTCACCAAAAATTAATGTTGCACGTTCTCGAGTGTCATCACAAGATGCAATGTCTTCTAAAAGCAAGAAAAGACGACTAGCAGAAGATGATGAACTTGGGAATGTAATTTCTCAGTCATTTGATAATGTATCAAAGGCAACTGATAGGGCAACTGAGGTTATGACAAAGTTCTTTTCAAAGTCATATGGAGCAGAAGTTCACGCAGTTTTGGGCGTATTGGTCTTAGATCCAATATCAAAGACTAAGGCCTACATATTTTTTATGGAAAATCCAACATATAAGGGGATGTTCTTTGGTTGCCCAGATCATGAGCGCAAATGTGTCTTATTGACACTGATGTCTAGGCCTAAAAATTAAAAAAATGTGGGATTTTTTGGCCAACCTTAGTTTTGAAATGGATTATGTTATTTTGTTTTGTTTTGGCAAGACTCATTACCGGAATTTTTTTTTAAAGATATTTGTTTGCATTTTTAGACAATATTTATTTTGTTGAGAATAAATATGTGATGCGTGAATTGCTTTACAACATATAAATATACATAACTTGTTTTTTAGTTACAATAAAATTTTCTTTTTTCCTTAAAGAAATTGGGAGATGAAGATGTATTAAATTATCAAATCCATTGTAAAGCACACCAGCCAAAAAAGATCCAATCTAAAAGTAGCAACCCCTAAAAAAAATTTGCAAATTGAAATAAAGAAATTGTGCTTTGTCAATTTTTCATGCCATTATCTTCATCTGTTAAATTATTGATTAGCATGATGCAATCTATTCACCTTGACAAAACTATATTGTAATTCAATAATCTAACATAGACCCAATTGTGGCTAACTAGTTTCACATCATTCACTAAATACTAAACATTTCAAAGCAATTATAAGTTCTCATTGATTATTTTTTATGTTCTTTAAAATGAGAGGTGTAATAGTAATGTTATTATAAAATGATTCTATTCCATTCCTTCCAATGTCACTTCCAAATGATGTTACTTACTTTCCATTCCATTCCATTCCTTTATTTTATAACATCCAAACAAGATTTTTAAATTTCATTCCTTTCCCTACTAAATCCATTCCATTCCTTTAATGATCATTCCATTCCATTTCATTCTATTCCTTTGTAAACTCTCAACATATATAGAGATATATAGACCTCTAGCTATATATGTACGATGTAGTTTTTTCTTGTCACTTTTACATGCAGCAACATATTTCTAAAACAAATT
Source organism: Quercus aquifolioides (assembly GCA_019022515.1). Classification (NCBI taxonomy): domain Eukaryota; kingdom Viridiplantae; phylum Streptophyta; class Magnoliopsida; order Fagales; family Fagaceae; genus Quercus; species Quercus aquifolioides. The sequence continues at coordinate 93,353 of JAFHAW010000074.1, forward strand.
TATGATTTTTTCGTTTTCTTTTAATGAAAAATATATATCCCTACTACACTATATTTATAGGTAAAATAAAGCATTCTTTTGAGAGCTTCATATCCTACAAGCAGTGTAGGCTTGTATAGATTATCAGCAAGATGTCTAGGTTGTTGTAACTTGGGGGCGGCATGAACAATGTTGTTAGTCTACCACACCGAAAATCCCGTAGATGGCATGTATCGTGTCAAGATAGTGACTTGGTCTATGCCTCAACTCCGTCATCTAAAAATTCATGAATTGACGGTAATTTGCTTCTCATGTTATGAGATAACTTTAAAGTATCATCGGGGTAATATATCTCAACTATTCTTTAATTTTATGGTAAATTCTAATTTATGTGATATGTGATTATTTAATTGCTATTTTGAAAATTATTTATTTATCAACTATTTTTCTTAGGAACAAAAATTTGAGACCATACAAATGTTTACAGTACATATGATGTGATTATATATATTCTTGTTATATATAAATATATATATATATATAAATATATATATATATATATATAAATTTGATAAATTGTTTGAGAACTTGTTACATATATATTTCTTTTCTATGAATAAATAAATAAAATGCTTCTAGATTTTTATTTGAATTCACTGATTATATATGTATAATAAATTGTTATGGTGGCAATGTAATAACAATTTTGAGGAGAATCATTTTTGGAGGCTTGTAAATCAATTGCAATGACAAAAATCTCAACATGCCCTTCAATGAAAAGCAATCTATGAGGCAAGAAAATATGAGATCATGGTAAGGTATCTCTTAATTCATGCCCTTAAATGAAAAGCAATCTAAGAGGCAAGAAAATATGAGATCACAGTAAGGTATCTCTTAATTTATGACCTATTTGTGCTAAATTTACTCTACTCTACTCTACTCCCCCTCCCTCCCCCTCAATCCAAACAGACCATTATTCTTTGTATCAACACCATATATATATATTTTTTTTTTTTTTTTTTTTTGAGGAAAAATGTATATTGTAAGGGCATGTTTTGCTCCTAAATCCCAAATGAAATGGACAAAGGTCCAAAGAGCCCAAAACAATGAATTTGTAGAGAGTGTGCTAGAAACTAAACTTCAATGAGTTGGACAACAATCACAATAGGCTAATTGTTGCTTGAAAGAATAAACAAACAATTTTGGGTAAGGAAAATCCTCCTTGGCAATGTCCAAGGAAGGTTGTTCTCATGTATTTCTCTTAGACTTAACCACAATTACAGTTCTTGAGTGTACAATGATTTTCTACAGATTATCTGATGATCCTTTTACAATGGGATTTTCCTTCTTTATATTCCCTTTCTTTACTTCATCTCAACCCTCCACGTGTAGATTAGATTGCTGGTTTTGATACTTGTCTGATTAGCACCTTCCTGAAGTCTTAGTGGGTAGCTGTAAGGCTGAATGTTACTGTTCAGGTATCACCTTCATAGTAATGCGGTCAGGGGGTTAGCTGCAGAGCATTCAATGCGGTGGTAGCAGCTTTCTTCTTAGATATTTCCCAACTCTCTTTTGTCTTATCCCCGCTTGATGTTTATCCATGCTAGTATAATCGTCTGTTACTTTGTTCTTGATGAAAGGTCGGACTTATGACCTCTGCTCTATTCAGCTGAGGAGGTACTTCTCCTCAGACAACATTTTCAATTCCTCATGACCAAACCCCTTCCACAGACCATTGTCCTATAGGCCTCCATCATCATTACCTGTCCTCGGACTACTTGATGTCCTCAGACACAGCCCACGGCCCAATAACCATATTTGGACCCTTTATCCCTACATTTATAATAATATAATTTGGGTCATATGTCAATTTTTATTTTTATTTTTTGTGCGTGACATATAAATACTTTGGATGTATATTGATATTTATCACAATGCATTTTATGGGATTGTTGTCTTATAAAATATGTTGCTTATAGAGTTTATGTAAGAGTGAAATTAGTCTCTTTATTTAATTATAATATTTTAATATTTGATTAAATGGACAATGGTCACTTAAATGAAAATTTTGAAATTAATTTAATTTTCATTTGTGGCTTAAACCGTATTCACTCTATAAATTGATTGAAATGTGTTATTGAGACTTTATTTGTCAAACATAATTAACATATTTAGATGTTTAATTAAAAAAATTTGGGGAGACAAATAATTAGATATCTACATGAGTACTTAACATACAATGAATTTCTATTTGTGAAATTCCCAATCCTATATTGGAGATGTTATTTCATACCCATGCCATTTTTTGAAAATATTATGTGGGATCAAGCTAATATAAAAGAGAATTTGGAAAAGAAAAAAAAATCATAGTGATTATATTTCCATGAAGTCTTACAAAATTCCAAATATATTTTTGGTGACATTGTGAATAACATTCTCTTAGAGCTTGATGTTTGTATAAAAACTAAATCTGTTTGGAAGTATGCGTGTGTGTGTGTGTATATATATATTTTTAAATCTCATGGACTCTTTTCATGAAACCCACATAATGTTGTACTTCTAATTTTTTGAAACTTATTTGAGTGAAGAGTTCACGTACCATTAAAATTTTCAGGTTGAAAATTTGATAATTTTTATGGCATGTTTTTATTTAAATTTTCTCAAATAGTGGGGTATAGAAAATTGAGGAACATGAAATTGAAAGGAAAAAAAAAATGCGATTTGAGAAATATTTTTTGGGACTCATAAAATAGTTGATGATAAATTTTAACTATTGAATTATCTTACAAATTGAGATGAAAATTAATTTTTGGCGTAAGTGCATAAAATGTAACCTTATGAAAGAAAGGGCATTCTTATTGTTAAGTGAGAACAATGGTGCCATATCAAGTTGGTATTCCTATTGTATGATAAAGATACAATGATACCACAATTTAATTTGATATTATTTTTCGTACCAATGGACTCAAGTAGACACATAAAACTGTGCCAAAAATAAAATGAGAATGAGGTGGTATTCCTATTATACAATTATTGTAAAATGATGCCAAAGTTTTGACAAAAAATATTAAGTCCCTTATGAATGAGAAACTATGGAATTTTTTTTGATACAAAATAGAATTTCTACTCTAGTCTAATCTAAATGTATATGTGTGTGAAACTCCCTCCTGAAGACTTGAACCCCGGCCCTTACCCCCCACACCCCACAAGCACTTATACTTGTGGAGTGACCACCGCACCAAGGGTGTGCGGTGGTCAAAACTATGGAATTTTGAGTTCCTAAAAGTGATTCCTAGTAGTTAGAGACTACTAACCTTATGAGTGGAGAAATGGTGGAAAAATAAATTGAAGTTTGCAAACAATTATCCAAATTTACTTAAAGCATTGCACTTATGGTATGTTTGGATGTTTAAAAAATGAGAGGGAGTAGGGTAGAGGGAGGGAGAGTAATCCAATTACCTTGTTTTGAAGTTTTTTAAGGAAAAAGTGGGAGGGGTTTGGAAGGGTTTGGAGGGGTTTCAACTCCTTCTAACCCCTCATTTTTAATTCGCCCAAATTGGAGAGATTTGGAGGGAGAGTAGAGTAGATAAATTATTGTCCAAGTAAATTCTCTAATTTACCCTTTCTAACAAATTAATTATAGACCAATGTTGCAAGTCCATTTTCAAATATGGGTAAATTTGTCTATTTTAATCATTTCCTCTCATCTCCATCCTAATTTTTAAAACATCCAAACAAGGGGAAGGGCTAATTACTCCCTTCCCCCTTACTAATTTTAAAAACATCCAAACAAGGTGGAGGGGAACCATTCTCCTCTACTCTCCTCTCCACTACTCTCCTCTCCTCTACTCTCCTCTACTCTCCTCCCTCTCTAAACTTCCAAACAGGCCATTAATGAATGGGCGAAAAACCAACCTAGTGTAGTAACTTCTCACTGAAAGAATAAGATTGAGGATCACAGCATCCCCTACCAAAAAATAAATGACTCCAAACCGTACAAACCACCGACATAACCGAATGTAAGTTTTAGTTTCCAAGCCAACCATTATTAGCATGGAGCACCAAGCAACAGCCTCAATGATCAAAGAAATTATCTACAAGATTTAAAATAAAATCATTTTGCACATTCAAATCAAGTTGACTTAACATGTTACTATCGTAATATTACAATTGCCTCCAGCTCGAATTGGAGATAAAAATGATCAAAACTGACATTTACCCATTAAACTTTTCAAATCAATTGAAAGCTAAAAGCTATATAATTTCGAATATGCTTCATTTTGCGTAACATGCTAATTTTTTAAAGTGCATTGTCATGAGGAAGATAGTATGCAACATTATCAAGAAAATATGAAAACCCACCTCAAAAGGAGCTAAGCCAGTCTGTTCATCCAGGTTAAAGATTGAAAAAAACCCATCATCAACCTTAATAAAGCCAACAACCCCAACATATAATTGTAATAATTCGACCTCAAACGAAACCGGTTGGCTATGGAATTGTTCTTTATCAGCCATATTCGGTAAGAGCAGAGGCCAAGGAGAACCAAATGAGAAATGGAGATCACTAGAGAGTCAATTGCACATGGTGTGTATGAGCCAAAAGCACTATCTACTGCTTTGGTCCATACCCCAGTTGCTACAGGCTGACAATACCAAATTAACGGCTCAAAAGCCATATTTGGTCCTATTTCAAAAATCTTTGCTTGTGAGGCCACATTACACACTCATATTCTCTTTTGCTAGACACATCTATAGGGTGTTTGACAGAGTTTTGTGCTAACTCAATTCCCTGAAACAATAGCAAACCATACTCATATTTCAAATGGGAAAGAATGGATACAAGACAACTATTTAAGTCCAATTCCATCAATATAACTTGGTAAACATGAAAGAAAAGTAACCTATCTCAATTTTGCAAACAGTAATCTAACTTTTATCAAGGAACAGAAAACAGAGAAAAAGTGAAAGAAAATCCAACATTCCTCCATTTGGTTGCTGACTAGAAGACAGAGGACAAGAAAAGAATACAGAAACCTGATTCACATCTTCTCATCTGTTTATGGAATAGTAGAGTTGAATCCTCTTATAGACAGTATAGATAAAAGAAAAATGCTAAATGTATTGCAAGTTTTACAATATAGAGCTTAATTACAAAAAAGCAATTTAAATTTAAAAAAAAAAATTTATTAGACAAATTTTCATATTATATCGTTTATGTGGCACCAATTAAAGTCTTGTCACTAGGTACATGGCTCAAATTGGGCAGGTTGAGGAAAAAAATTTCGACCAAACTGTCATTGATGGATTGGAAACATTCCAAATTGTCACCAACCCAGCAACTTCCAAAACCAATGGTTTGATTGAAAATTTGAATGGTTTTGACCTGGCGAATTGGGCAGGTTAGCTTTAGTTGTGTTGTATACTAAACTTTAAAAATTATTTTACCATTTATCATTATGTATATTAATATGTGTAAATCATAGTGTTAAAAAAGGGAAAAAATAGAATTTTAAAAAAAATAAAAAAATAAAAACTAAAACTAAAATTTGATATAGGATAAATTTACTAATGGAAGATGTATATATGCAAGTTGGTTCGGGTCTTAGTGGTTTCTAAAAGGCTAAACCCGCCCGCCACCTGCCTAACCCATCGCTCTAACAGTTAAACTCACCCAACCCGTTTGGTAATCAATATCATATCTTTGTGGGTCGATGCAGTGCGGAGTGGATTGGACAGATTGAACGAGTGATGCAAAGGCCGATGTCACATCAATTTGTAAATTTTTTTGTAGTAACTCTAAACAAAAACAAAATTGACATGGAGGACTGGAATTTTGGAATGGTTTCTGATTTTTGATAAATATTTCACTAAAGGAGCCTCTTCTAGGAAAATGAAACAAATTGAAACTTGCGAAAAGTGTACTTTAGTCAATCATTTATTACCTTTGCATGAAAAACTTAGAAGTTAAATTCAAATATTATTGGATTGATAATGAAACATTGCACCAGCTAACAACATCTGTATAACCAAAAGTTTACAATAATAACAAGACCTTAATCCCAAAAGCTGGGGTTGGATATGGATCATCAACACATTAATTGGGATCAGCCCCATATTATTCTACATAAATGATTATAAGATATAGCTGTCTATACTCTATATTATTGATTCCTCCTCTCAATCAACAAGACATTGTTAAGTATCAAGTTGTTGTCATTGTTCCAACATCTCAACATGGTCCCAATCTAAAGATCTACCCTCAAAATCATATTCTAATTGTTGATGCTGGTCGTGAGCTAACCTGCTCATCACAGCAAGACCTGCAACAAAAAGCTAATATTAGAGAAAAGCATATGGGAATTGGGAACATATTTATTCTTCAACTATCAAAGTTTTCAATCAATTAAGAATTCCAATAAAAATGTCTTCTAGAGTAAAAAACAAAAGGAAACTAAGTTTTAATAATATATTCTCCATATTTGGGAAAATTCAATTCATCAAGATCATAGAGGGTTCCCAAAATAATGGAGAGGAAAAAAAAAGATTATCTAAACTTAAGAGCTAAAATATGTTTCAACTATTGTGAATACAAAGGCACACAGACTTAATTAATATATCTTACCAAAACAGTTACATTAACAATTGAGTTTGAGTTCATATGGTTAAGCATTGATTGAACTTGCAGATAAAAAAATATAACAAGACATAAATGCTGAGAATATAATAATTTCTGGTTAAGTAATGAAGAAAAAAAAAAAAAACAAATGAGCCATTACTAGAAGCACCATATACAAAGTCTGAAACATGAAAAGCTTCCATGGGAGTAAGCATATATTTAGATAAAAGCCCGCAGATGGAACTTGTGTATGCTGAGATATAAAAACTGACCTTCAATGATTTTGTAGAGAGAAGACCACCATCTATCTGTAGAAACCTGGTATTGATTTAGTGTCTCATCTATAACTTGGTCATGCTTCCCCTCCAAAACTCCCTGCAGTGTTATAACTGCATCCTTTGTTTTCTTGAGTATATTGTTGTTGTCTTCAATGTGTAACCTCTGAAGGTCATCTTGGGAAGAAGTGAGGCTAACAGCTAGGGCAAACTGGGCAGCAGCAGCCCAGCGGGACAAAGGCAGCCTTCTACTTTGGCCATCTAGCTGCTTGGTTTCTTCTTGACTGGACTGGTTTTCTTTACCTCCGAATGCTAAGCTACGTAAATACTGAGCATTTGTAGACCCTGTACTTTGGATCATCCTAGAGAATGCACTTCCTTCATTTGATAGAAGTTCCTCTGGATTATCATATTCTAAAACCTGAAATCAATGGTACAAAGTCTTAACTGAGACCAAAAACAAATGAAAAATATTTACATCAGCATGAAATTTGCAAGCTGATTGTTGTGTTTGGCTGCTCAATCTTGTTTTATGGATCCTATAAGTTGCAGGGTTAATATTCCACAAACCCAAATATTCCTATCAAGTAGGAACACTTTGCAAGAATAGCCTTAATGAGGGCATACCTGACCAGCATCAAGTACAAGAATTCGATCAGAGTCAATGATTGTATTTAGCCTGTGAGCAATAATGAGCATTGTGCAGGATTTAAATTCTTCACGAATAGTTTTCTGGATAAGCGCATCAGTCCTAACATCAACAGCTGCAGTTGCTTCATCAAGAACAAGAATTTTTGATCTTCGCAACAATGCTCTAGCAAGACTTAACAGCTGCCTCTGTCCAACACTGAAATTTTCTCCTCCCTCTGAGACCTTGACACAACTCAAGTGAAAGTACTTTCTGGTTAGCATTGGTAATACTTCTTTTATTTCAACATACTATAGTTGAAGCAAAATGGTAACTTAAAAAAGACCTCTTTCCTCCAACTAAATTTTTCCCCGTATGCATTTTCTTTATATCTTTTCAAAATGAAATTGGAGTCAAGGACAACTAAACAAAAATTTAACTAGACACTTCAAGCACCACTTTTCCTTATCGATTTTATTTCTTTCAAATATTTTTATATGATGCATGTGTAAAAATGGTTTCTGATATGAATTTATTATTCTTTTCTTATCATATAGAAAGGTAAAAAAAGACAAGTCAGTGAATGATTGGAATTTTTAATGTAATGAGGTAGCTTATTAAACTCAGGATTTCCACTGGTCATTTGCCTGTAGTTTTTATCCCCAAATTTAGAGCTTGTGTAAAAGACACCAATCTATCTTCTTCAAAATTCTGCAATTCATCCAGCCTACAAAGACTACAGTCTGACCTTGATTTCTCACCCTAAGAACCCTAGAATCCCCAGAATAGAAACGTAGCACAATGCACCTATTATTAGCCTCCAAATCCACAGCCAGATCTGTCACAATTCATGAACTACTGTTAACAGCCATGAACCAGATCTGCTTTCGGCCTTTCCTTGTCTTTTTTTGAACTACCTTATGACTCCATAAATAAACCTCATTCCAACCTATTTTTCCAGCCTTTTCCACCACAAATCCTTGCCTACACAATCCTAATTTCCCACAAATAACTGCTGCCAGGGAAAATTCCAGCAACCAAAAATTCTAATGTCATACAATTTAGCCCTACCATTGTTTGTTCTATATTACAAACCGTTGGTACTGACAGGTAACATATCAAGGGATTTACAAGAAGTTTACAAGCACAATAACTTGGAGTGCAATCAATGACCCACATTTAGGATGTATCCTAGTACAGAACAAATCCATTTTTAGGTTCTAAACCCTAGAAACCTTGATCATTAAAATTAAGTAAGGATAGTTGGATACCTCAGCATCCAGACCGAAACAATTCTTCCTGATGACATCCTTTAGATTTGCCCTTTCTAAGGCCTCCCAAAGGTCAGCATCATTGTGCTCACTGAAAGGATCAATATTGAAACGGACAGTTCCTAGAAAAAATAAGATAACCATTATAATGATGTATTTCAAATTTGGAAGTTTTGTGACCACATATTTTTTAAAATCAAACGCATTAAATTTCATATAAACAAAAGTTTGTTTCCTAATTCAGCCAACTTGTGTAAACAGTTTGGCTGTTTGCAACATGCATATGCTGAATTCAGTTGGAGCACTACTGAGTACAAAAAATCAAAACATAACAACCCAAGAACAAGAGAAAGAAGCATATACATAGAACTATATGCATCTAGACATACAAATGCAAATGCACCAACACATGGGAAAGACACTCTCAGTTACTTCATATGTCATTAAGAGGAAAGCAATCAAATATGCACCATATGATAACCATTCAGTTAGCACATAAATGTTTCTGAAACATATACCACATATACATTTGTATGGTCATAAATAATAAAAATAATAATTACAGAGATAGGAAATATAATCATTTCAAACCATTTAATATAAGTCTGCCTAAGTATGCATACCTGAGAAAAGAACTGGAGATTGTGGTATGATACTAAGAACTTTCCGCAAATCTGTTAGTCCTAACTTACCAATATCACAATCATCGATCAATATTTGTCCTCTTTCTATTTCTACTATCCGAAATAATGCATTAAGCATGCTAGACTTCCCTGCACCAGTTCTTCCAACTATCCCTAGCTTCTCACTTGGAGGAACTGTAAAGGACAATCCATGCAAGACAGGAGGAAGTTCAGGCCTGTAACGCATGACAACATCCTCAAACACAATTGTTCCAGATGAAGGCCAGCCAGGTGGGGGACGGTTGCTTTCAATGATAGCTGGAGCTTCAGAAGGCAAATCTACATATGTGCCAACACGCTCAACAGAATTTAAACAATTTTCAGCCCTACTCGCTTGCCTCAGAACGCCACTTAATAGACTTGTTATATTTAAAGAATAACTGAGAAGTAGACCCATTTTAGATGCAAAAGCTACCCGGTTTTCCTCTCTTGCATTCTGCAAGACAGCAAAAGTTGCTGTCAACCAAATCATGACGCCTCCTAATGTTTCCAACCTTATGGTGAGCCAACGATTTGAACTAATATTCACGAGAGTGAATCTGATATTATTGTCCATAGACTTCCCATTAATGTTGGCCATCCGATCATATGCCTTATATGCACGAATGGACGACAAACCATTTAACGCTTCTCCAAATTGTGCATAAACAGGAGATCTGGTAATGGAATCCAAGCGTTTCACTTCACGGGATGTGCTCTGTAATAAAACATATACGATAAAAATAAATGAAGTGGAATAGGAATATGGTGAGGTGAGGTGAGGTGAGGTGTGGTGAGGTGAAATTATTAGAAACATAGAATATATATATATATATATATATATATTGCTTGCTAACAGTTAAATATTAATGTACTAGTATGAAGACAAGTTTTGTACCCAGGCTTGCACTTTCATGCCAATAAAGCTCTTCTTCCAAGGCTAGGTGCTATCACATTTTTTTCCTCCAATTTATTTGTCAGAAACAATTTCACAGGATAAAGGGAAACAAATTTACTCAACCTAGGTGATAATGTAAATAGATGGTTTCTTTCCTTCTTCTGGTACATGCTTCTAACAGGGTAGATTGGGTTTACATAGTCCTCGTTGTATGGATAATTTAATTTAGGAAACCCTTAACATGCACTAAAATGAGAAAATGAATATTTCCATGACAATACCCTAAGTGGCTGATACCTAGTGATAGAATCTCTCAGCATTAATTCTCAGAAAATCAGAATCTCACGTCCAAACAATGTCAAACATGTGAAAGAGCAAAAGCCAAAATCAAAATGGTATACTGAACCTACCTGATAATATAGATAGGCTGCATAAAACAAGATCATAAGCGGCATTATGGACCATAGCGATATTGTGCTTACAGTGCCAATCAGAACAAAAGTTGAAATAAGCTGCCACACTTGGCCCAGAAACATATTTATAAAATTGGCTACATTGCGATCTATATCACCTAGATCCTTTGCAAACCTATTGATTATCCTTCCAGTTGGATTAGTGTTGAAGAATATCATCGGAGCTCTTAGAATAGAATGTAGCATGGCATCATGCAATCTTTTGGCACCACGAAGACTTGAAATGATCAGCCAATAGGAGTTTGCAAGTGTCACAGCAACCTGAATCAGTAAAGGATGAATAAGCCTTTATAATATATACCAATCACAGATGTATTAATATTTTTCTTCTGGTTCATATTATACTTTTTAAGATATTCTAAAATATAGAACAAAGAAAAAAGGGAAAAGATAATGTAGTTCTTTCTTCCTCCTAAACAGCTAAAATGTTTTCTGCCACTGTATTGGGTTTAGTCATATTTCATACTGGTATTTCTTTTACCTATCAAGACTAATATATTTTCATTGAAAGAACTTCAGATCCTTGGAGTAGTTGAAAAACTGACAGTAGGATCAAGACAGGCAAAAGGATAATTTACTTGCCAAAAAAAAAAAACATTTTCCAATTATTTAGTAACTGCAGACACACCTGGCCAAATGAAAGAAGGGCATAAATAAGAATGTAGTAGCCAGGCCTGTAACTCTCAGAAGTACTTTGATCTGTCCAAAAACTTAACCATGTGCTACTTAAAATTCGAAGAACCTCCGTTAATAGATAGCACAGAAAGAGTATCATAACAACGCAAATGCCTCCTAGTGCAGTTTTGTACCTGCAGATAGGACCAAGGCAAACATATCACATAAAATGACTGCCAAAAGGGGAAAAAAGGTCATAAAATGACAGATTAGTTTATATAAACAGTCACTCTGGGAAAAGAGACTCGTGATGATTGGTTAGTGGCTGTAATCAGGAAAAGTACATCCATGGCCCTTTTAGGTAACCCAGAAAAGAGATTAGTCTAATAATGGCAGAATGGTTCATATTATGCATCCTATCACAACCCAACTCAATAACTTATACCATAGCAACTTGGGTTTGGCCACATGAATTGTTTTACGACATTCTTCTCTATTTGGAGCTGCATAACTGAAAATTTCTAGTTCATGCTTTCTAGCTACTGCTGATCCAGAAAAAGAAAAGGCACTATTTTTTTTTTAAGTTGGCTACCTCATTAACTTGTTTAAATATATTTGTTTTCATACAAGAATTGACCATATGTCCTAGGAAATGAGTTCAATGTGAGATACCATTTTCTGCTTCGGAATTAAAAAAAGTAACACGTATCGACCATACATCTGCTACACATTGCATAATAGAAGTAACACGTATTTTTATTCTGCAAAAGGCAGATAAAAATTTCTCCTCTCCTACTTCTCGCCATCCTATTCATTTTGTTTCTTTTCTTTTTTATGACTCTTTTATGTATACATATGTACATACATCTATGTATCAATATGTATACATAAATATATACATACGCACGTATGTGCACACATAATTCTTTGACACCTTCATTACCGGACCCATATGCCCCACTTGTAAGCCAGGTATCCGTCACTAAACTATGTAATAATTTTAAAATTTTCTGGTGTATGTCTAGCATGTATTGAACATGGTGGAACTTTTTTTGTGTCTACACTGATATTACTATTCTGAAAAATATTTCCAATTAGATTAAAGACCAATGGTTTCTGAATAATGTTCTAGGACTGATATATACGGGGTAAATACCAAAGGTTTGTATGTAACATTATTACAAAAATTAACCAGAGCATAGAATTGTTTTATCTATTACTTGGATTATTATTTCTAAGAAAATTCAGGATCAGCATTACAAATTTGGGTTTACTCCAAGAAACATGAAATGTTTTTGTTTACAGTCATGTAGTATCCACCTTGTGTTCAATACTGACATAACTTTTTCCGTAAGTGTATGTTCTACATTGAACTAATATTTAAAACATTGAGTCACATCCAAGGTCCAAATTAGACAAGAAATGGCTTCACTGCCATATCTGGATTATATTAGGGTGCTCTAGAGTTCATAATTTAGAAAATGTAAGGTGCAGAAAAAGGGATTTATATATTAGTTTTGTGCTAAGTTTTGTTTGTTGTTGTAGCAGAAAGACCCGACAAAAAAATTGATGATCTTCCATAATTTTGGAAATTATCGAAGTATTAAAACTATACTACCTCATCAAAACGTTCCAGCTAACAACACCTGTTTCTCGTTCTTCTTGCTTGATAAGCACAGATTTCCCTCCTTTCCCTTTCTTTTTAAGGCTTGCATCTTTTGGAAAATCCTTTTCTAGCCCATTGACAGTTGGTTTAGTGCTTTTCTGATCACAGGTTTTGTTGTCTTCCTTTTCATCCTCTTGTTCTTCCATTTTACCAGCATTTTCCATTAGTTTCTGGAATAATACACCATTTTTTGATAGCTCCTCAAAGGTTCCGTCCTCTTTGATCATGCCTTCAGAGACCAGGATAATCCTATCCACTTGAGGCAGAAAATGTAGCTGGTTTGTGACAAGAACCCGGGTTTTCCCTCGCAACTCTTCCTTTAAGCAGCTATTAAAAACCTGGAAACAACTATGGCTTGAAATAATACAATATGGCTTCAAGAGCATATCACTTTTAAAGATTTTGGTGGAAAAGATATTAATTTTCAAAATTTAAAAGAATAAGAAAAAAAAAAAATAAGACTGCATAAGAAACAAAAAAGTACAGAAGCAGATTGAGAAGCTCTTCAGTTCTCTGCTTAGCCTTTCAAATGTATACTGATTTGGGTGTTGACTCCTAGGCTTTATCCTTCTTCTCATCTTTCTTTTACTCTAAATAACCCTTAAGTGTTGATTCCTAGGTTTTCTCTTCTTTTTTTTCTTTTTTCTCTGTTTATTTCATCAATAATGTTTTCTAGAAAATGAGTTATTTTTCAAAAAATATTTTCTATAAAACAATCTCATTTTCTTATGTTTGGTAGCAACCTTAAATGAGTTGAAAAACAATCTCCTAACTTTCCTTATTTATTTTGCTGTGAGATAGAGTTGCTTTACAAAAAAATTTAGTAGAAAACAATTTCTAAAAATAAGTCATAATTTTTTTTGTTGACCAAAAATAGTTTTTCATTAATTCATTTTTTTTCTGATGCTATGAATACTAGAAAACATGAAAAACTATCTTTACACAAGGTTTTCTATCGGAATGAACAGAGTGTATTGTTTCTCGCAAATCCCTTGGAGAATTTGGTGTTGCATCAGATTTTTTTTTGCACTTAAGAAACAGGGAAATTGGATTGACTTCAATTATTTCAGAACTTAATTACTTTCAAAATTAATGGTGTATCTTTATCGCAAGGAATTATAATTATGGCAATATACTAAGTAGGAATACAAGTAAATTTAAGGTGATCTTATACCACTTAACAAAATATACTACCTGTCGAGCAACATGAGCATCAAGAGCACTTAAAGGGTCATCAAATATATATACATCAGAATTGGAATATACAGCCCTAGCCATGGAAACTCTCTGCTTTTGCCCACCACTAATATTCACCCCCCTTTCACCAATCTCTGTGAGATCATGGCCCTAAGAGAAAATATAACAGAAAGATATAATTTCATTAATAGGACTTTTTTTTACACTTTTTTGGGTTTATTAATAAGAAGTAAATGTAAAGATATGACTTTTTAAATTCACTTAACTGGAAGTAAATCGAGATCATGCTGCATTGCAGTTACATCAATAGCTTTCCAGTATCGTGTGGGTTCAAATTTTGAGCCAAATAATATATTTTCACGTACCTGAAAGAATGAATTTGAAAGTCAAGAGGGTGCATGGTAGTAAGAGATAACTGCGAGTAGAACACAAGGAGAATTTCAAAGCAGTAAGTAGATAAGACATGTAATATCAATAAGAATATAAGCAAGCTACAACTCACTGTAGCATTGAAAATCCATGAAATTTGAGGTACATAGGCGACAGTTCCTCTGATAATAACACTTGAATCTCCCACAGGTGGCAGCTCCCCTAGCATTGCCGATATTAGTGATGTCTTTCCTTCTCCGGTGGCACCAACAACTGCAACTAAACTGCCAACTGGTATGTCCAAATTGATATTTGATAATGTGGCATTATCTGCCTGTATAGAATAGGAATGTTAAGAATGCTAATACAAATAGGAAAGAAGCACATTTGAGAGTCAACAAAGTCTAACATTATCACAAAAATGAGAAAAAGTAATGGCAATTGGCAAGGGGTAATTTGGTCTTGGTGGAGAGATAACACCTTATGGAGACTCAAATTGAGTAGTTAGTATAATCTATATGGACAACACTTAACACAAAAAGCTTAAGCCTATGAGCTTGGGCCATACTATGTTATATTAACCACTCGCTCCTCATTATTATTTAATGTGAGACTTCACTCACATGTGTATGGCCAACCATCTCCCCCTCACATGTGAGTCATTACCTCTCTGTGGGCCATGGACAATTTCTACTAGCTCTCCCTTATCTATGGTCAGCCAAATGTATTCTTTTCTACCATCATATTCTATCCAAAGTTATACTTTCTATTACCTTTCTAATTGACATGTCATTTATTATTATTTCTACTAATGTTATTTTAGGTCTTCTTCTACCTTTGTTCGTTCTTTCACCTTAAATGAACTCACTGATTTTCACTGGTGCATTAATGCTCTCATCTACACAAGACCACACACCATTTCAAGTGACTCTTCCTCATCTTTTCATCAATAAGTGCCAACCCTATCTTTAATTGAATTTCCTCATTTCAAAGCCTATCTTTCCTTGTGTTTAACTTATCCAGCTAAACATTATCATTTCAGCTACATTAATTTTATGAACATGTTGCTTCTTAACAGCCCAACATTTAATACCATAGAGCATAGCAAATTTTATAGCATTCTTAAAAAAATTTCCCCTTAACCATGGGTATTCTATAATCACATAATACTCTTGATGCACTTCTCAACTGCATCCACCCTATTGTTATCTTATGATTCACTTCCTCTTCTAGGCATGCATCTTGTTTACCTCTCGTTTGACATGATTTTCCATATTGAGTACTGAAACCCTAGTAGAAATGTGGTCCAAAGGAATGAACATATTTTTATATAAACCATAAAAAGAAAATCTGACATGATTACTAAAAGTACGAGGTGTTTCACTTAAAAAATAAATACTACTAAAAGTTGACCTTTGAATCCCATGAAAAGTACCCATCCTTGATAGAAATAGCTGGAAGCCCAGGTTCAAGAGGTGGATTTGGTTGTAGAACTCTCTCCTCAGCTAATAATAGTTCCTCCAAGCGTTGTAATGACACTTTAGCATTTACAACCTGTTAAACTAGAATAGCATGAGTAATTCAAAGAATAACTGCTGATATATTGGTCATGTAAAAATACAATTTTTTCTTATAACTTTGTATCAAGGCAAAGGTCAAAATGCACACTGAAACAGTAAAGGCTAGCATAACCAATGAATTTGCAGAACTACATCAATGGGATTTAATCCCAAAAGGCAGACTATATAATTGAAGCATAGAACTTTGTCTCGTAGGATGCATGTTACATACAAAAGGTATAGACACAATAGACAGACCTGACTTAATAAGTTGGGAAGCATGTTCAGAGGAAATCGCAGCACTGAAAACAAAGAAAGCGATGTAAATGCCCGTGCTGGGGTCAAATTCCCACCAAGCAAAGTGAACAAACCAAAAGAGGTCACTGTTACGACAACTGGGATGCTGTTCAGTATAAAGCTGTTAAACTGCAAAGAGGGCATTTAGCTGGTCAGAAGAACATAAAAGCTAAGAATGAAGACATACAGAACACAAAATGCAAGCTCATTTATACAGATTATGAGATGTCATGTTGTATCCAGTGCAATTTAATGTTAGAACTATGGTTAAATGATTAAATTCACTATATTTTAATAACTTAAGCTTTTGGGAAAATTAGTAATTTAACACAGTATCAAAGCAAGAGATTCTAAGTTCGATCCTTGTCTTTACTGTACCTCCCATTTAAAATGTTAAAAATCCCAAGTATTGGGCCCCAGTTTTTAAGGGGGAGTTTAGACCCCGCACGTGAGGAGAACTGTTAGAACTATGATTAAATACACCATTTCCTAATAACTTAAGCTTTTGAGACAATTGGTAATTTAATATTTACAATTCACCATATAAAGGAATTGATGCATATTCTGTTGCAGGTCTCAAATTGCCTCATTGTTGGTTTTAATTCATAGATCATGAATTTAGTCATTATAAGTCAACTATGGGTAACATTTATTGTACCAATCAAGATCACTATGTAAATGTTACATTTGAGAGAACCAGATCATGTTAACATATGCATCATAATTTTTTTATCAACAACAATAAAGTTCCGGTGTTCCAAAATAATATATTTTCCCAGTACTTTATATATCTGCATATGCAATCTATCAGGTGGCCCTAAGTACAAAAGCCTTGAAAAACAACAATTGGTAAGCATTTAACCATAACGACCAATTTCACTGCACTCTAATCTCACTCTAACATTGGCTGAGGGGTGCAATATTTTTGCTGATCATCATGCTACTGTGAAAGCATAGTTAGTAGCCAGACAAAATAATCAATTTTCTCTACCGCAATCATACTTGCGGTATGCAGTCAACCAAATTTGATTTCTATGTAACTCAAGCAGTAGTGCTAAATACACTACATGTCAACAGTGATGATGAGGAATTTAAAAAAGCAAATAGTAACATCATCATGCTTTCGACATTCTTGAACTAGATAGGAGCAAGAAGAAATTTTCCAAGATTATGTTTTGAGCCATACAGCTGATAGTAACTGTGCTTTGCGGAACCATGACAGCTCATCATTCCTTATGCTTTGAACTTTAGATAGGAAGCTTGTCTCCCAAGCATAACATCTGGAATACATTTCAGCATATTATCAAAACAAACAGTGCCATGCATGGAACAACATAAAACTTTCTTAAATTAACCATACTTCACAGTGTCCATGGCCGCCAAAATTTCATTCATGAGGCCAACTCTCTTGTCAGTCCACTGCAGTGCTTCCTTGGTCAGTTTCCGCATTTTGCTAAGCACAACAGTCTGTTCTCACAAGTTAATCACGAAACATGAGCTTTCATCAAAGACAATGTATGGAATAAGGAAAACTCATACTAATTACAGTTCAGGTAGAAATTAACAAACTCAAGTTCCATTGTCTATATAAACCATAATAATTTTTGCAAAATTGTTAAATTACTGATTTTCCCAAAAGTTTAACCTTTTGGTCAGAATCAGTAATTTAACATGGTATCAAAGTAAGAAGTCCTAAGTTCAATCTCAGTCTCCTCCACTCTACCTCCCATTTAAAATCCCACGTGTTGGCTCTCACCTATTAAAAAGATAGTTTCGGCCCACACGTGAGAGAGAGGTGTTAGAATTGTGTGCTTAAATGATTAGATTTACCATATCCCAATAGCTTAAGCTTTTGGGAGAATCAACAATTTAACAATTTAAAACAATAATGTAAGACTTTATAAGCAGTTAATATGAAAACAGTTTGTAACCAATCAAACTTAGCATAAACTAAAACCCCTCTCAAAGTAGGCCCCTTGAGTAAATATCAATCCAAATACAGGCCTCACATGTTGCATGGCAGAAGAAATTACCATGTTCGGCAGTGGGCCAATAATGTGTATCAAGCTTAGTACAAATTTAGAGTAATTCATTGCGAAGTTATAAGAATTTCTATAAATAGAAAAATCAATTAGTATCACAAATCTAAGTGAGAAATATAATCTACAAATATAAGGTTTAAAAGTACTAAATCATCGTTGTTATCAAACCCAGAATGTTTTTGCAGTACGCTAGAAAACTAGATGTGACCTTACAGATAGAAAATTAAATTGTATTATATGATTTATGCAGCAAGCACTAAAGGTGTAGGTGCCATTATGAAACCAGTCCTTGACAGATCAAGAGTTAGTCAGAGAAAAATTAGATAAAATTAATGTCTACTGTCAAAGAAATAAAAGAGTCCAAGAGACAGAGTCAATGTCCTAAGACATCTTATTTGTTGTTATTGGTAAAAATCATATAAAACTGTAATAATTCTGTGTTATTTCTGAGTACCTAAAAACTGGACTTCAAATTTCAGAGCTGTTCTTCAGTCTGCCTAAGGATCTCAAAGGGCTTTTGTTGAAGATTAAGTCTGGTTTGTTTTCTTTTCTCAGAGGCTGAGGACTGGTTCCTTTTTGAGTGTCTATTTAGTGCCAATCTATGAACCTCTTTTCATTTTTCTCTCAATTTTTCTACCAACACATTAACTTTCTTTTGTCACTAGTGTTGAGGTCGTTGGGTTTTCTGATAAAAACATCACATTAATAGCTTTAGGATTAGGGATGCATCAGTGGCACCAAATAGTTTGGTAAATTTAGGCTAGGGTCAGATTATGGAATTTGAAATTATAAATAAAGAATATTTGCACAAAATTACTACTAGGAAAACAAACAAGCAAAAAAAAAAAAGATTACAAAATTGGAAAAATAGTAAAAAACCATGCAATCAACCCATTTTATCAAAATAGGATAGAAAATAAGGTCTTCTGACCTGTATAGGGACCATGAGAACTAGCAATAATGATCCCAGAAGTGAAGCTACACCTAGTTGCTGGTAAAGAAGTACCATAGCTACGACAATACGAAATGGAGCTGACCATAATCCATGAAGTTGTTGACATATTTGCTGAACAATATAAGGAACATATTAATTCAGTCATGCCCCTTCCCCAAAATAATTATAATATGGTCAAATTTTTTTTCCAGCATGCATATTCACTGAGTTAGAGGATACCTGAAGTGAATTAGCATCAGTCGTCACCATATTGGTTATCTTTCCAGAGGAAAAATTCTTGCGACCCTCATGTGTTAGTCTTAAAGACTTGCGGAAAATTGCAGCCACCTATAATTAGAAACAGTCACTTCTTCAACTGAAACTTGAGTTGCATGGCTAGACCCAACCAAAGAGGCAATTAAGGCTGAAAGTGTACAGAAACAAAAGCGCCATATACAATAAGATTTCTAACACAGAAAAAACTTTACCAAAGTTGACCTTAGCCGAAAACCAACACGCATAACATTCTGAAAATACTGAGATTCGCATAGCACACCAAGTGACTGAAAAAAATAAACAATTAGTCAATCTTCTTTTAATCTAAATATAGACCAATCACAAAACAATGCTCCAAAGTCAACTACTAGTATCTTTTCTCAGAGGTAAGCAAAAGTTCTTTCTACTGCCATTTGACAAAAAAAATATAATAATAAATGCAGTTGTCTTCTCACCAAGCCATAATTTGATGACTGCAAGTAAAAATCAATGAATAATAGACACTTCATTCAATGAGTAATAAAAATTTTTAACCAACCAGAAAGCAACATGCTTCACTATAATTATTGAAGTAAATCTACCATATAAAAAAAAGAACCATACTTAATTATTATACATTGTCAATGAAGTACAGCCATGCTATTGATTTACAAGAAAACTTTCCACATGGAAAGATTTCACAGAAAATCCCTGCAACACCCCTACCTCCAGAAATCCTCGTAATATGTTGAAGATGAATCATAAATGCAACTAAAATAAACAATCCCAAAATGTAATCCAACAATGCCCATTATGTATTCAAGGTACACTTCTTCACATAAACATATCTTTAACCTGCAAGTTACACACTCTCTCAGTGGGTTATGAACCCACAACCTCACCCTTCACCTTACTCTTACAAGTGGAGGTGCCATTTGAGGTAGACCTCATCCGCTACCCTTCATGTAATACATTTAAAATCATTCTCATGAGTGCCTTTCACTTAAATATATGTCTCCCCTTCTGACTAATGTTGCTGATCAGCTATAATTTTCCACAAAAAACCTAGTCAAAAGAGCAACTTTTTAAATATCAATATTGATAGTATGAGTAGAATTCATACCACCCCAGCGAAAATTGAGAAGGCATAGATGTAACCAATCCAAGCTGGATCCCCTCGTTGCATGGACTGCAGGCAGTAACAAGAAAGTTATGAACTTTTATGGTCCAAAACCTCAGAACAAGGTTCATCTTATAGCTAAACCGTAACAGAACTGAAAATGCAGAATAATCTCAAACTAAGGTAGTTTTATTCATGTCCAATCTTTCTCATCATCACAGAAAATAATGTCAAGAATGAATCGATCTTAGCAACCAAAAATGGTCTATACTTCAACTTGATAATTCTTTGGATATAAGGATTTTGCAGGGTGCAAGTGTTATGGGCTAATAGACATCTTTTTATGTTTCTGAAACCATAACTTTTCATTTCCTTCCTTTGCATGGTCTGCATTGTTTTATTTTATTTTTCATAATTCAATAGTTGGGGGAAGGGGGATTTGAACCCAGAAGGTGCCACTTGAGCTACAAGGCTCTTGACATTTGCATTATTTATAGACCATCCTTCTAACAACCATTTCAAAATTACACACTTGACTTAAATTTCTTGGGAAATGAAGCTCCTAATTTTTATTCCCCTTTAAAAATTGTTAGAAGTATGTGATTAAATGATTATATTTACCATATTTCAATAGTTTAAGCTTTTGAGACAATTGATATTTTAACATGATATGAGAGCTAATATTCAACATGTTATCAAAACAAGAGGTCCTAAGTTTGATCCTTGTCTCCTCCACTCACCTCCCATTTAAAATCCTACATGTTGGGTCTCACCTATTAAAATGATTAAATTTACCATATTTCAATAGTTTAAGCTTTTGCGAATGATAATTTAACAAAAATGATGACCATTCTTGCTTCCAACTTCTATATTTTTTACTAGATCATAAAAATTTCCATATTCATTATGAAACTAAGGCTCATAAACTGAGGTTGTAAGCTTGTCCAATCATAAGACCTATGAGGTCTTAAATTTGATCTAGTAAACATGGGTCAGTGTTCAATGCTTCAGATTTCGACAAACACAGCCTTTTTATATGAGAATTAATTAAATTTATATAGAAGACAGACACCCTTTTTAGGCGGTAAATAATTTGAAATAACATCATTTATCAATTAAGTTGCAAGAAAGTAACAGACCTGTAAGAGTTGGTTCAATAGAACTGGCCCCACAAATTGAGAAAGATCATTGCCAATCTACAAAATGTTCAATGAAAAATTAATTAGCTCCCAAAATGTCATCAAATATAGAATTATGTTTCACTTTTAATACTGTTCCCATTAAATCTTTGTTGCATTCAAAAGGAAACTTTAAATTTTATATAATCTACAAAATAAGATAAGTGCCAAATCTCCATGAATCAAGATCAATGCATGAGAATTTATTGAAATTATTTTACTTTGTGAAATTCTATTTGATATACAAAATTTAAGATCCAATATCCATTCATGAGTAAACTTTAGAACAGATGCCTATGCATAAGCATCTATAGAGAAGTCCTCGTTTAGTAATATCTAATTTACATATGTCGATGCACACCAATATCCATTCAATTATTTCAGTTTATGAATTATATATCGTACATAATTATTTAACAGATTAAGGCATTATTCAAATTAGTTGTGACCTTCAAATGTTGAAAGATAAAAGATGATTTTTTGCAGCAAAACAGTAGATTGCATACACACAATTTCAAGAGATATTGTATGCAGATAATGAATGAATTGGTGAGCAACAATGCCATCTTGAACAATCCTTGACAAAATGGAAAAGGAAAGGGGGAGAGGGGGACAAAGGGAATGAGATCATTACCTTGAAGAAGCCACCCCGCCAAAACCTACATAAAACATTTAAAATCCAATCAAATATCAGAAAGCTTAGAGTTTCATCAAAATCTAGAAAAATATATATATATATATATATATGTCATACCTTCCACCAAGGCTATTATTCAATGCTCTTAAAAGCCACGGTTTTGACTTTTGAGATTCTTCAATCCAACATCTCTGGAACCTGCAAAATCAACACTGTCAAAACATGTTTCACAATGGTTATGAATTTGTTAAGAGGCACATGAAATAATGGCAACATGATGCTAACTTTCTACTAAGTGTCTCAGTCCGATCCCATGTGTCCAACTTCCAGATATCTTTTTCAGTGATAGGTTTTCTGTAACCCTGCTGCATGAGTGGAGTGATCCATCCAAAATATATTCCTAAAGAAAATTAACCAAAGGTAAGCAAGTCAAGGTAATTGGAGGTCCGATCTTCCATCATGGTAAAAGTGATGAAAGTACGAAGAAAACCCTTTCTTCCATCCTAAGACATCTCTATCCCCTCCTACCCCATCCCACCCCCCCCCCCCCCCCTCCCAAAAGTAAGAACCAATAAATTTAGAAGAACCTGGAAAATGCTTATATTGCCTGTTTCACAACATTATTTTCATTTACCAAGAAAGCACGAGAAACGACTAGATAGGTGTAAAGACACAACAACTAGGATCATAAATGGGTTCGCTCCTTTTTCCTCTGTTCTGGTGCATCAAATAGAACACCTAGAGATTAAAGTCCTGCACCGACACAACTACCAAGTGCATACCACTTTTTAGTCTATTATGTGTATTGCTTTAATTGCTCCCTCCTCAACAAAAAGCCAATAACTCAAGAAGTGAAGAACCAGTAGGATATCCTATAACTCCTGGCATTAAGGACCGTTTAGTTTTAGGAAGTACTCACTGGAAAATATATTGACATGCCTCTCAGGACAAATTTGCTCTTCTCCAGGAATAGCTTCATATTCACAGTTGTCAAGAGGCTCAGCATGCATCATACTGTAACCCGGATAAGGATCCAGATTAGGAACATAAACAACAACAAGAATTCCAAACAACACCTGTATCAGAACAATAGATACAAGTAAGAAATGTATTGACATGCTTTGAAATTATAAAGAAAAGCCAAGATTCAAAATATCTACTGAAGGTAATTGTTTTGTACCATGGTAAAATGTAAAGTGACTATCAATGACAAAGATAGGATCTCTTAATCCAAATGTTGGCCCAGTTTGCATAAGTTCTCAAGAAGTTGTGATGGCCTACTAAGTATAAAGTTGGAACTAGTCCAGGTCTACAGGCCTGTCAGAATTGTTAGTATTGGAGTGTATGTTAGCTCCCACTCTGTTATTGCTTCAACTTTTGAGATAGCTGGTTTCTAACATTAAACCAAATCTAGATTGTCATTGAGGCCCTTGGTTCAAGTCTTTGTGACCCCCATCCCGTTAAGTTCTTCTATTAATTAACACATGCAAGGCTCACTGTTTGTTTTGTTATTGGGCAGCCCTGATGGAGAGGGGGATGGTGTATATGTGAGCCTGATAAACATTGTTGATCTTAGCTTGTGAGACAAATAATTTCTGATAAAGACGGCTTAAGAGTGGGTTCAGATATGCAAGGGCCAATTTCCTAATATCTTATGCCTTAAGGGATACAGTTTCTAATCAGAATTTTAAAAACAAGGTTCAGACATGCAGGCCAGCTTGCCTTAAGGACCCAGACTAGAACTTCCAATCTTATTAGCACTATCCTATAGATGTAAAAAGATGCCAAAATCCACGTGTCCAATGCCTTCCTTCAGGAACCAGAAAGACTACCTAAATGGCCACACTAATATTTTTCTCACAAATTCATTTTAAAAAGTGGAGCATAGCAAGGAATGATACAACTTTGATGCACTTGTTATGAATTCATGCTTACACTTTCCATTATAAATCTATAATATCATCATCCATTTTATGCTCATATTTAGATTAAGATATGTAGTTGCTTCCTTTATATTTCTTTAGTCCCAGGCCATGTCCCTGAAGCCTTCCAAGCAATGATAAGTGACTATTAACTGCTTGACACAGAGCCTAAGATCTGTACAAAGCTTCTACAGCCAATTCTTAGCCTTCATCCACAGACCATTTATAATTACGACAGGGTAAACAGCACATATGAAAACTAACATAAGAAGAGGTTATAGACCTACAACCATTAGAGGCGGTAAAAGAGAAGGAACAAACCTGGCAGCAAACTGTACTTAAGTACAAATACAGTGTAGACCTGCATGATTAAAATATAATTGTAAGTATGCATTGGCATCCAGCATGAATAAAAGTTATCCCACTCCAGAAAACAGTGCCACCAATAAGACATGTATCCTATATGCAATAGCCATAATGATTACTTAAGTGGAACCTGCTAGCATTCTTGTTGGGGTGCAAACTGAAACTTGTTATTTTTGTAGTAATGATAGGTGATAAAGCCATAAAGGTGCAAAATTAAAATCATAATGTTTGTGTGTGTGTGTGTTTATATTTAATTAGCTCTTAAAAAATAACTTTATGTTATTTAAAGTTTCTAGCGAATTAACATTGACCACTGAAATTAACATGAGGAAGTAGCCAAATTGATGGTCAGGGGCTAAAATGATATTCAACTATAATTATTACTAATGTTTTTTATTTTAATTCTTGTCCCTTTAAGTAAATATTTCAAGGGTATATATGCATGAATATTGTTCCAGATCTTTGATTTACAATGAGAAATCCCAGATTATCCCTGCTTTGTTAGTACAAATCCTGACTCTTACATTTTTTGATTTATTCTGGACAACTTTAACACAATAACCATCCATTTTTCAGACAAGCATTACTTCTCTTACTCTAAAATCAATCTTGGATTTTCCATATATGACAGATTATTCACAGCTGATTTCAAATAATTCCTCAAAATCAAATTGTCAAGAGGGTCACGTACATGCAACTTTCTCAAGACGCTTGAGAAACCTTGCCCCCCACCCCCCAAAAAAAAAAAAAAAGAAAGAAAGAAAAGGGAACTAGCATCTCTTTAATAAACCAGAGGCCACTCCGAATTTTCTATGTGAGGATTGCACTGAATGAATGAAAGGAAAACCAACCTACTGTAGTAACTGCTCACTGAAAGAATAAGATTGAGCAGCACAGCATCCCCTACCAAAACATAGATGACTGCAAACCGTACAAACCACCGAAATTGCCGAATGTAAATTTTAGTTTCCAGGCCAATCATTATCAGCATGGAGCACCAAGCAGCAGCCTCAATGATCAAAGAAATTTTCTACAAGAGAAAAAAAAATAAAAATTATCAAACTAACATTGTACAGGTTAAACATTTCACAATGAATTGAAGCTAAAAGATATCAAATTTCAAATACGTTTAATTTTGCATAACATGCTAAGATTTGAAAATGCCATGTTATGAGGAAGATAATATGCAACATTATTAGGACAATATGAAAACTCACCTCAAAAGGAGCAAAACCAGTCTGTCCATCCAGGTTAAAGATTGAAAACCCCATCATCAACCTTAATAAAGGTCCAGCAGTGCAGTAACCAGCCAACAATCCCAACATGTAATTGTAATAATTTGACCTCAAACGATACCAAATGGCTTTGGAATTGTTCTTTATCAGCCATATCCGATAAGAGCACAGGCCAAGGAGAACCAAGTGAGAAATGGAGATCACTAGAGAGTCAATTGTACAAGGTGTGTATGAGCCAAAAGCACTATCTACTGCTTTGGTCCATACCCCATTTGCCACAGGCTGACAATACCAAATTAACGACTCAAAAGCCATATTCAGTCCCTATTTCACAAATCTTCAATTGCAAGGCCACATTACAAACTCATATTTTCTTTTGCTAGAAACAACTATAGGGTGTTTGATAGAGTTTTGTGCTAACTCAATTCCCTGCAACAATAGAAAACCATACTCATATTTAAACCGGAAAGAAGTAATACAACACCAAATATTTTAAGTTTGAACCCATCAATACATGAAAGAAAAGAAACCCATTAAATTCTATCAAGGAACAGACAACAGAGAAAAAAAGTGAAAGAAAATCCAATCATCTTACATTTATTGCTGACAAGAAGACAGAGGACAGGAAATGAATACAGAAACCTGATTCATATATTTTCTTAGGTTTATGCAATGTAGTTCCAGTTTTTACATAAACCAGTACTGAAAAGAAAAAACAAGAACAAGAAAGCCATAACTGACAATGAGACCATTACCTCCAAAGATTGAGTTATTGTCACTTCACTACAGGAATGGACCAAACAGAATCAAACATACGCAAGAGATTCTATAAGCGACTTTATGGCATGCATAATTGATTATATATAATCTTAGCTTGAACTTTTTATTTTTTTTTTGATAAAAATCTTAGCTTGAACTTGAAAGTAAGTTACACCTCGTCGATAGCGAACGCTATAGGTTAAAGAAATGTTAAACCTCGTAAAAAAAATAAATGAAAAATCTTATTTCACGTTAGCTATTACATACTTGGTATACACACTTTTTTAAAATCATGTTTTAAAAACACGATTTCACAGCACCATTTTGCACTATGTGCCAGTGTGTACACTGAGTGTCCAATAGTAAATGACTATCATTACTTAAAAATAAATAAAATGTCTTATTGAGTGTCTCAAGGCTACATGTCAAGCAAATAATAAATATTTATTTAATTATGTGTTGTAATACACACTTTTCAAGAAAGAAAATGTGTCAATAACTTTATTGGTTTACATATATAAATTATCATTTTTATACGCCTTTTATATTATATTTGTAGTTTGGTACACAATTTCACTTTATTTAAAGAAAAAAATTTAAATAAAAAAATTGACAAAAAACAATAAATAAATAAGGAAAAATATTAATACACACCGTCTATTTTTTTTTTTAGAAACTTCTATTAAACACATTCTTACACAACCTTGAAATGCATTAAAATTGTGACTTCAAGATGATAATACTTACACCTCAGGAATATACGATTTGAGTACATTTCAAAGTGGGTACAGCATAATAAACATTGTCCAATCAATAATGATAGTAGTAATAGATGACAAACCAGAAAGCAAGCAAAGCAGAAAATGGCAGTGTCAATGAGGCACATAAGTACAAATGCAAACGTCAGGGCTTACGAAGGCATTTGTATTTTATAAAGTAGGAAAAGGACTGGGTGAAGAAAACAATCACTACTACATGATTGTAAACAAGACAACACTGTTTACCAACCAAAAAAAAAAAAAGACAACACTGATATCTGCGTTTTTGGCTCTATAAACACATCAACATGTCAACAACCATGCCCACTCAAAAATAACCATTTTTCAATAAATAAACTCACCCACTCCCAGCAACCTTAATTATATTAGTTACTCTCGAATCTCCAGATTTTAAGTATCTATCTGGACTGAGTTTTTATACTATCTAGGGAAACTTTATTCATACATTAATATCCCAAGAGTTAGATTAGAGCCTATTGATAGGGTTATACTTATAACAAATTGAAGTAACTATTTTGTATGCTTCTCAATTAAAATTTAAAGCCCTGACCGACCGTATAAAAAGTTATATATTTTTATATAGGAGAAAGTTATGTATCTCCAGTCATTTGAAATGAGTTTAGCTTTTCTAATCTACCTAGTGGAGGAGAGGAATCTGTGCATTTTGAAATGGAATCGTTTCGGTTGTGGACAACTAATATGTCTAACATCTATCTCAAAAAGAAACTCCCAAATCCAAATCAGCCCAGAAGTAGTGCATTAATTATTTGAGTTTTAATATCATAATCACAATCAATTTTACACTCATTTTTACCACCATCTCTTTTTTAGAGAGTTTTAATTTATAGCATTCACTCCTGATGATAGGACTAAAATACTAATCGATTTTTGGTATAGATAGAGATTGAACTCCAGATCTTTTATTTAACCATTAGAAATTTTACAAGTTGAACTAACTAAAACTCACTTTGTACAACCATCTTATATAACAGATTATGATTAACTGTTGGTACTTTTTACTTAAACTCGCTATAATTTTTTCACTACTTACAGTCAATTACATCAAATCGTTGTAAAATTGGTTGTGGTACTACCATTTTTGTAAATGCTGGATTAGACTAGTTCATGGTGGTCATGCATGTGGATGGGGTTTTGGAATTGTTTTCGTTTTTCGGTGTGAAAGAGATCATGCAGCAGCGAGTATATAAGGCTGAATGTGGGCCGTTTTGTCGGATTTGGAAAAACGTGTTTTTTTTTTTTTTTTTGGATGGATTCTTTTGTTGAGAATCTTTTTAGGATGGATTTCGGTTCACGTGTAACGTGTTTTAGATTTTTAGTATATTTCTCAACAAAAAAAGAAAAAGAAAAAGAAGAGATGACTGGCGGGTTTTCATCATAATAAATGATAAAATATTATACAAAACTTGGTTTATAGTTTATTACCAGCATTATGTAATTCTTTCTAATATTTTTTTAATAAATAAAATATTGCGTTATGGGTCACTGACTCACAGTGGATTTTGTGGTGGCAAATGTGGCTTAATAATACTAGGGTCATAACTTATTAGACAATTTTTATCACAATTTGTCAAGTGGCAAGTTGTGAGTGGTGAAAAAAAAGTGGTGAGTCCACGTGAGTCTACAACTCCACCACTCACAACTCACCAAGTGGCAAATTATAGCAAAAATTATACAATAAATTGTGGTCGTAGCATTACTCATACGACAATTACAACTAATTGCTAAACAAAGTGATTAATTAGAAGGACAATAATGATATCTCTTTTTTACATTCATTTTCATGTTTTTTGGACTAGTGTTTTTTGCTAAATGTAAAACAAATATAAGAAAATATTTTTCCTTAATGAAAACAAAAGAGAAGGGATATAATAGAAAGGAAATGAGAGAGATTTCCTTATTTGATCAAACATTAAAGGGAAGGGAAGTAGACTAAGAAAGGATTGTGTGATGGGCGAGATGAATTGGATTTCAATCCTAGGCCCCCCCAAATTGGGTGGAAAATAGAGGAAGAGATGAGTTTTCAGTTAATTAGTACCACATCAATTATCTAATAGCATTCCATTTGCTTCAGCATATATCTTAAAAGTTAAAACCAGTTTATCAAAAAAAACATATCTTAAAACCAACGACATATTAGAGGCTATAAATATGAGATTTTTTTTTTTTTTGGAGAAAATATATATACGAGAACCTTGTTGTAAAAAAGTGGATATAACCTTTCAATAGCAAAATTACTGATTGTATCTTTTGGCAATAATAAAAGAAAGTGGATGACCAATTAAATATAAAAGTTATACATACAGTTACTATTAGTTTTATTTGTTATATCTACTACGTTCCTTTTTATTTTATAACAATTCTGTCTTTATGTATCTCATTTTTTATGTTTTCCTTCTTTTTCTTTCACATTCCAAATAACTAACCTAAAAGCACTATTTTTCTTTCTCAAAAAAAAAAAAAAAGCACTATTTTTCCTTTCTTTTCCTGCCTATATATCCAAAGATTCC
>JAFHAW010000170.1:0-24111 GCA_019022515.1 Quercus aquifolioides
TTCGAGAGGCATTAAAATCTTTCAGAAGTAGTGATCTTTGTTTGTTGGTAAAGAATTTCTATCCACAAGATTTCACAGATTATGACAAACAAGTGTTGGAGAAGAAGCTTTATCATTTTGAGCATAATGTAATCTAGGATCGGAGTTCAAAAAATTGAAAAGTTTATCTGAGTTGTCTCAATGGTTAGTGAGAACTGGAAATTCAGAATATTACAAACTTGTTTATAGAATGGTCAAACTTGTGTTTACTCTTCCAGTTTCTACTGCTACTACAGAACGAGCATTTTCAGCTATGAAAGTTGTCAAAACTAACCTTCGAAACAAAATGGAAAATGATTTTTTGACGGACTCTTTGATGTTATACATTGAAAAGGATATAGCTTCAACATTTAGTTTGGATTCAATCGTAGATGATTTTGAAGATTTGAAAGAGCGTCGAGTTCCCTTTTCATAGATGATTGTATAAAGAAACAATAGTGTTTCGTGTATTTTTTTTTGTTAGTAGATGATTGTATCTTAATATATTAAGAAACAATGATTTTGGGTATTTGTCTTGGTTGTTAGTTTATTAATACTATATGGATGTGTATTTGAAATTTTTTTTTTCGCTTATCTCTGACCCCCCCCAACTAAAAATCCTGCGTCCGTCCCTGCTTGCATGGTCATCGGACTCAAGCCTATGGGGAAACTAATTACTTCCAAAAGATTCTAAGTGTTAGACAGAACCAAGGCCTTGCATGGTCCTCGGACTCAAGCCTATGGGAAAATTAACTACTTCAAGAAGACTCTAAGTGTTAGACAGAACCAATGCCTTGCATGGTCCTCGGACTCAATCCTATGGGGAAACTAATTACTTCAAAAAGACTCTAAGTGTTAGACAGAACCAAGGCCTTGCATGGTCCTCGGACTCAAGCCTATGGGGAAACTAACTACTTCAAAAAGATTCTAAGTGTTAGACAGAACCAAGGCCTTGCATGGTCCTCGGACTCAAGCCTATGGGGAAACTAACTACTTCAAAAAGATTCTAAGTGTTAGACAGAACCAAGGCCTTGCATGGTCCTCGGACTCAAGCCTATGGGGAAACTAACTACTTCAAAAAGATTCTAAGTGTTAGACAGAACCAAGGCCTTGCATGGTCCTCGGACTCAAGCCTATGGGGAAACTAACTACTTCAAAAAGATTCTAAGTGTTAGACAGAACCAAGGCCTTGCATGGTCCTCGGACTCAAGCCTATGGGGAAACTAACTACTTCAAAAAGATTCTAAGTGTTAGACAGAACCAAGGCCTTGCATGGTCCTCGGACTCAAGCCTATGGGGAAACTAACTACTTCAAAAAGATTCTAAGTGTTAGACAGAACCAAGGCCTTGCATGGTCCTCGGACTCAAGCCTATGGGGAAACTAACTACCCCAAAGGGGACCTGTGTTAGGAAGGACCAGAGCCCTACCTAGTCCTTAGGACATAAAAGGTCCGCCCAAGCATACACGCCCTCACGTTATTATAATTACTGCCGCGATTGGCCGAGATACAATTGAAGTTAAAATTATACAAGTAAAAAAAAAAAAAAAAAAAAGCGGATAACGCGCAAATGAATAAATAGCCAGAATAAATAAAAAGAGAAATAAGACTCGCGTTACATTAAGTCCATAGAAGTTACATGGCAGGAGTCACATTACATTGTTAAAAAAAAAAAAAAAAAAAAAAAAAAAGAAGAAGAAGAAGAAGAAAGATACAAAGACAAAACAAACGGCAAAAACAAGGCAGGCAGAGGCGCCAAGGAGCCTACTCCTTCCACTTAATTGCCCGCCTCAGTGGGTGGCTGGTCCATGGCAGCCTCAAGATCCTCTGAGCTCTGACTGAGCAGAATAGCCTGCAGAGGCACGGCAGGAATAGCTGCCTCCTCAGCGGAAGAAACTTGGGCATCGAAGGAGGGCTTTGCAACCTCCTGGGGCGCTTCCTCATTGGGGCCTTCACTCGATTCAACCACCCCGGGAGGATCACCCCCTCGAACAGGCTCACCAGCCAGTCCAGCGACCGAGGCTCCCTCACCCAGAGTGGCACCATCTTCCTCAGCAGCCACCTCAGCCTCAGAACTATCTGGAGCAGCCTCGCGGATGGCAGGGGGGTAGTACACACTCTCCGCCTTCCACAGGTCGGACGAGGCCTCCACCCCGGCTTGTTTAAGGGCTTCACCCCAAACCTGGGAACAGTAGTGCCTACATACCTCAGGGACTTGGGCTTTGTAGGCAGCTTCCGTCTCGGCTACCCCCGCGGCGTAAGCAACCTCTTTAGCTTCCTCCTTAGAGGCCAGAGCCTCCTCCCTACCGAAGTCCACCTCAGCCTTAGCCCTCACAACTTCACCCTTGGCCCATTCAGCCGCATTTTTGGCCCCCTCAGCAGTAGCCAACTTACTTGTCAGGTCAGTAACCAGCTCTTTTGCGATCTTCAGCTGCTCCTCTGCCTCACCCAAACGCCTCGTCTGATCTTCGGCCTGCTTTTGGGCACCAGCGATGCCTGACACTACGCTGTCCCGAGCACTGGTCATCGCCTTTAACTCCTCCCGGGCCGCGGCGAGGTCATCCTCAAAGGTCTTGAAGGTTCAAGCAGCCTCTATGCGCTTCTCACGCTCTGCATCCATGGCCTTTCCTTGGTCGTAGGCCGCCACCTCCAACCTATAGGTGGCCTAGACGGCCTGCCAAACAAAACGAATGCATAATAAGCAAAGCTCAGAAAAATGGAGAAAAACTGAAGTCAGAAAAATCACCAGAGTTTGGGGTCTTACCATTCCCAAGTATCGCTTAAGGCTAAGGAAGACCTGCTTGCTCCTTAAAGTCTCCAACTCAGCCATGTCTGCAGGAAGTAGCAAGCACCTCTCCAGCGCGTCGGCCATATGCGCACCTTCGCCCTCTCTAAAATCCCTGAGGGAGGAGTCATCCCTCAGAGGCTCCCCACGAAGCATTGGGGCGGGAAGCCAGGCCTGAGCCTCGGGCTGGGTAGTAACCTGCCTTTCCTGGCCGTGGGAGCCTATCTTCAGCTGTTTTGAGGGCCGTCGAGTGTCGTCCCCCTCCTGCAAGGACAAAGACTTGTCCCCTATAGGCTTTTTCCCCTTGTCCTTCTTCTGCTTGGGATCAGTGGGCTCGGGCCTATATGACAGACTCGTCTGAGGCGGAGGAGGAGGAAGCCTAGACTGGGTAGAGGCCGACCTGGTCTGGGCAGGCTGAGTCTTGGGAGGAGGAGGAGGAAGCTTTGGCTGGGATTTCCCCGGTTGGCCTTCGATCAGGTCCAGTAGACTGGTGTGGGATTTCCTCTTGTAACCCATCTCAAGCCGAGGAGAGGTTTCTGACGCTAGGAAGTCCGCTTCGGTCAGATTAGGATCGCCCAAGTCTCCAGGAGGATCCTCAGACTGGTTGACTTGACCAAAAATGTCAAACTCTTCCTCGGCGGGGCCAAAATCAGCTACTTCCTCTTCCCTCTCTAGATCTTCTTCTAGGGCCTCTGCGGATCAGTGGGAGGAAGAGGGGCCTGCTGATGTGACGCCTTCTGGGGTGGAGGGCTCCTCGGGGAACTGGAACCCGTGTTCGGTCACAGTTATTTTCTGCAGCCGAGGGTCTTTTGCTTAGATCACGTGCTTCGGAGCCGCAAACGATTTTTGAACCGGGGGGTGTACCCCAAGATTTTGTGAGCGGCTCTAACTTGATGGTCGGCTTCGTTCTCGAAAACCGCCCCTTAGCACTTTCTGCAAATCCTCCCTGTTGACCAGGCTGAAGTGACGCGCGAAGGCGTGCGGGTCTGCAGAAAGAAGACACATTCATGTTAGTAACCAAACGGAGCAAATCGCACCAACAGTAAAAAAAAAAAAAAAAAAAAAAAAAAAAAAAAGAAAAAGAGGACTCGAACCCCCTTCTACTCCCACTGCCCCACCTGGTGTCCCCTCCGTCGTTGGGCAGTGAAGGCCATCATGCCATTCTCCGGACACGATGAGAAAATCCTTGTTCAGCCCCTTGTTGGACTCAGGGAGGCACTGGATAAGCCGAACCCTATCGTCCCTCGTCTTCATGTAGTACGACTTGCCCTTTAGGTGCTGAAGGTTGTAACACCAGTTTACGTTGTGATGGGCCAACCTTAGCCCCATCTTCTCGTTCAGGGCGTCCACACAACCCAAAATCCTGAAAACGTTGATGGCGCACTGGGTGGGGGATAGCCGGAAGTACGTAAGGTATCCCTTCATCACCGGCCCCATGGGGATTCTCATGCCACCTTTGAGGAAGGCGATGATGGGAATCACCACCTCGCCCTCCTTCCTCCAAAGGAGCCACTCCCCTTCCTCGTAATACCTCAAGCCCACGTTATTAGGTATCTTATAGTCGGCGATGAATTTCTCCATCGCCTCCTCAGTGTAGGCATACTTCTTAAATCTACCCATCCCAAGTGACGCCTAAGAGGACTAAGAAAGAGCAAATGAAAGAGAAGGAGGAGTAAGGAAGACGAAAGCTCAGAGAGGGATAAAGTAACTTACAGAAATGAAGAGAAGCTCCTCGGACAAGCTTTTTGTGCTGGAGATGTAGGTGAAGATTTGGTTGGACTCAAGATATACGCGCAAGAGCTCTTGATTGCGAATGAAAAAGGGAAAAAGCAATTCGAGTGGGTATTTATACCCCCAAATCGAGGAGTCGTGCGGGTTTTCCCGCCCATAAATGCGAGGCTAATCCCCACCGTTAGATTACCATCACCTCGTTGAACTTGGGGAGCACAAAACCGTTTGAATTTAATGAAGGACACGTTACGCGCACCAAAGCGTCAGCAACGCGCCTTGGGCAGATGAAAGGACCCCAACACTGACGGGGGGACCCCAACACTAACGGGGGACAAGACCCGACTAGACACGAAATAGGCCCGAGGACGTCAAAATCCTCCTCTCCACCCAAGGATGCGGACAGCAAGATTTTATGGGGCTATTGTGGGGCCAGAGAGTCAGGCAGCCCCAGCCCACTTTGAACCAGGCTCGAAGGCCCACGCCGAGGAGGTATCTAGGGTCCGAGGATGAGAGTAAGAAGCCCAGGTGCCCAATAAACAACGCCGAGGATGATTCTGTCCTCGGACATCCGAGACCATAAAGTGAACAGGCAACACACCATCAAGGAGAGTCTTCCTGAATATCCAAAGAGAAAAGAGCAAGTACCACGCGTCAGCAATGGAAGCATGGTGAAGGAGCAAGTCCAGGATGAACTGTCACCTCCACATTAAATGCCCACAACTAACGTCCTGGCCGCATTAATGAGGAGAGGACTCCAGAACAAGCTGCCTTGGTTGTTGCAACCCATAGGAAGAATGGGAAGGCGGCTGATGGGACAGGCACTCAAGTAGTGGCCTGGTTGCTCAACAAATGTAGGGCTAGGAACGATTGAGAGAGGGGTATATAATGTAAGGAATCCCTCTTGAAAGGGGGACGGGAGGTCTGGAAAAGAGAACACTGTAGCAACCTGTATTCTCCTAGAAACCCATGTAACCAGTCACAAAAGAAGTAATAGAAACTGCAAACTCCCAAGAGAAAGGCCGAGGAGCGTCATTGTTCGTTCTAATCCACGTTTATACAATTTAAATCCACGAGCAACCATGCATGGCCGTTGCATCCCTCACTAGGGCCTAGTTCTTGAACCCGCTTTTTATAAATTCATTGCAGGGCAAGCTGGGCTTGAATCCACTCTCTCAACACGTAGAAGTGCTCAAACCCGGTCCCTACAGTACACATCTAAGAGAGATCAAAAGAATTGTGAATGACCACTTGAATATAAGAGTTTATCAATAAATATTTCTTGTTTCTTTTACTTTGTTTTATATATTTCTATTATTTCAAAACAAACAGTGTTCTGTTTAATTATCTTTTTCCCTTCACTTTTTTATTTATAAGACAAGTACCATTTACATTCGATCCTTCCTTGGTATTATGTGATTATTGATGAATTTTCATTCAATATTATTGCAAGAAAAATTAAAATTAAACGGTAGGATCGACCAGTTCAATTTTAATAAAAAGATAAAAGGAATTGAATCTCAATGTCCTTTTAAAGACTGATTTTTTTAATTGAAAAGGTCTAACTGAATTCCAAATAATCTAATCCTCCTACAAAGTAGAATATAAGAAATAGTTGATAGATGTTTTGAGGGATAAGTGATGAAAATGATTCAGCCTCCTTGCTAGTGAAAAAACACATCCAATTTTTAAGGATTTCCAAGATCCATATGAAATAGACCTATATAAATTTTAACTCAAATTAGGAAATACTATTGGAGAATATCTTTAGAGTGGTATGGTTCCCTCGACTAGAAGGTCTAAAGTGGCAAATGGGTGGGTCATGAATGGGTTGGGTCATAAATGGGTTTGGTGGTTAAATATTGAAGAGAGGGCTGGGTTCTTGTGCCGCTTTTAAGTTTTTTAAGTTTGAAATGTTAAGAAATTCCACAAACTTTTTTACCAAATGACATTTTTTGATCTTGTTTTCCTTTTTTTTTTTTGAGGAGACAAACATAAAAGGAGACAAACATAAAAGGAGAGCAAAAATACATATTTGTAGGGACCGGGTTTGAGCACTTCTATGGGTTGAGAGAGTGGACCCAAGCCCAGCTAACCCTGCAATGAATTTGTAGAGAGCGGATTCAAGAACTAGGCCCTAGTGAGGAATGCAACGGCCATGCATGGTCGCACGTGAGTTTAATAACTTAAACGTGAATTGGGATGCACAATAATGCTCCTCGGACCTGCTCTCTAGAGCTTGGAGTTCTTATTACTTCTTTAAAGATTGATTACAAGGTTTAGGAGAATACAAGTCGCTACAGTACTTCTTGATTCAGGTTTTCCGTCCCTCCCCTTTTCAAGAAGGGCTTCTTACATTATATATATCCCTCTCAGTTGATCCTAGCCCTACATTTGTTGATCAGTTAGGCCACCACTTGAGAGCCTGTCCCATCAGCCGCATTCCCATTCCTCCTGTGGGTTGTAGCGCCCAAGACAACATTGTTCAGGAGTCCTATCCTCATTAATGCGGCCAGGGCGTTAGTTGAGGGCATTTAATGTGGAGGTGACAGTTCATCTAGGACTTGCTCCTCCACCATGCTTCCATTGCTGGCACTTGGTACTTGCTATTTGCTCTTTGGATGCTCAGGAAGACTCCCCTTGATGGTCTGCTGCTTGTCCACTTTATGATCTCGACCGTCCGAGGAAGGAATCGTCCTCGGCACTATTTCTTGGGCAACTGGGCTTTACACTTTCGTCCTCGGACCTTGGACGCCTCCTCAGCGCGGGCCTTTGGGCCTGGTTCGAAGTGGGCCGGGACTGGCTGACTCAATCTGGCCCCACAATATTTATATTCATTTTTAAGAGAAGTTGGTTACGGAAGACAAACAGATTTTACCTCAAGTTGGTAAAATAACATTTTTTAAACCACTTGTAGGAAAAATGATTTTGAGTCGAATCAGTCACCCCAAAATAATATTTACACTAGAGACATCAACTCTATATGATATCTTGTGCTTTTCTCGAGTTCAAGGCTGGATGATAAGCTCTTGGATCCAGTGCACAATACTCCTCTTTCTACAGGATCTATAAGAGGGGATTTTCAAGTTGAACCCACGACATTGTTTGGAAGACGCTATTGCACCAAAATCCAACCAGTGGGGACTTTTAGGAAACAAAAAAAAAAAAAAAAGGCTCCTTTTGCAAATACGGCCTTCACTTGAAGATGAAAACTGCCTCCGATTAGTTATGAAAGATGGAGAATTTGCTAAATCTCATTTGAGATTTCATCATTTTATTGCTATCGATCTAGTTACTGTGATTTTCAATGTTATCATTAGCATGCATTTGATTTAAGACACTCATGATTAGACAATTCTTGGACACCATGTGAATCCTTGCATTAAAAAATAGAAAAAAGAATTGTTACTATGAATCCTACGTTGTTTGGATTTTTAAGGTTCTTTGTCCCTACAACAAGCTTCAAAAGCTTCATAGGTAATGTACAGACGCAATACTTAGTTTCAATGCTAGTTAACTACTTCGATTACAATAAAAACCATTTTCCATTACAATTTATAAGTGTAACTGAATAGCAGGAGACTTGTGAGGAGATGATGCAATTTGGCTAAATGAGCAAATTTCAGATTCCTTCAAATGCTTACCATGGTCCTCTGACAAACAAATAATACATACACTAAAACTGTCAACTAGATCTGGTACACCGTCCACGAAATGTCAACTCTTTCATATCTTGAGCTTTTCTTGAGTTCAAGGCCGGACAATAAGGTCTTTAATGGCCGTGTAACTCAAGGTTATTGCTTGTTCTTCAAAACAAGTTTTGAATCCCCTAATTCCATTATTGTAACTACTGATTTTTTTCTTAAATAATAAATTTAAGGCCGCAACTTTTGTCCCAACTTGTTGAAGTGAAATGTCATAAGTGGTGGAAATAAAAATGATGTTAGTTTTGAGTCCATCAACCTATGCAAAATTGATTGTACGCCACGGGCAATCTGTCTTGTTAATAAATTGTGAAAAATTTTGAGGATAAAATTGTGTCCGTAGAGTTGAAAAAAAAAGTACCTAGTCTTGAGCTCTCTGCCAGTTAAGGGTTGGAATGTTGGATATGGATCAAATCGTCAAAACAATAACTATTTCTGAAGCTATAAAAAAAGTATTTTGGTCTATGCAGAAACACAGGCAGGCACCCGCAACCCACAGTCATTCGCACAAAGAAGTGATCAAGTGATTCAAATCATTGCTACAAAACCAATCTCGATCTCAGACTCTAAACACCCCAGGGAAATTAAATGGTAGCAATAGATTTATCTTCAAATTCTAAATTTCACAACACCGCTGCAGGAAAAAGGTTGCTGAATTTACAGCTGACCTTTCCCTTTTTTATATCCATTTGCTTAGGATCCCTAAGATTGTTGCAGGTTTAAGGTTTTAGACAGAACAGCCTATATAGCAAACAAAACGAATATATAGCTCTCATTGTGATCATAATTCATAATTGCCATAGATGGAAAATTGGCCTCATTGAAAATAGATGTATTGGCTTCCACTAGGCAGCAATAAAATTCAGCTGCTAAGGGTCCAGTTTAAAGACGAAATCAGATTTCAATCCTCTTGAGCTTCTTGAAACTTGTACATCAACAAGAGAACTTTTCAAGGACAACACAATTTTAGGACCAGTTTGAATCTATGTTGCTAAGTTGACATAAGTAAAAATGCCAGGCATCACGATGCACAGAACACTCAATAGTAGGATTAAAAAGGAACAAAATAATCCATAAGTTCCAGTCTTCCAGAAACTATGAATATTTCACATATATCTGCTAACCTGTTTAGTTTTAATCTTCAAAAGGCAATGAAGTAGTTATTGGAAATTCTATGAAGGATAAGAAACAAAATTTGCAGCAAGAATATTTACACTTGTCTTGATAAGGCAGTTATATCTCACTACATAACATGGCTTTCAAAGGGAAGAGTAGATAGGAACACCTGGTATGGTTGCACCAGAATCAACAATGAAAATGTTGCCCGAAACATATTCAGAAGATTCATGTACCAAGTATCGAACAAGTGATGTCAATGCTGGATCAGTAGTGCCATATTCTCTTAACGGGATAATTTTCTTTGTCACGTTATGCAGCCATTCTTTTTGCAAGAGACTCTGGGTAATCTCAGATTTGAAAATGCCAGGTGATATAGAATTCACTCTAATTTTATATACACCCAATTCCAATGCCATGACCTGTCATAAGTAGAAATAACATTATATACAAGAAGAACAAAATCAACACACACACACACACACACATACATGCATACATATTATGCAGCACAATTATAAAAAAGCAATAGGGACAAAAACAGCAAAAAAAAGACAAACTAGTCTGATAAGGATACATTTCCTATGGGTAAAGACTTAAGAAGAGCCTGGCTCCTATCTCTAAATAAGTTCAGGGTATTCCATAAATGATTAATTTATGATGTGTTCATCACATAGTTATAGAAAAAGTAGCATCCTAGTCTAAAAAGACAACCAAAGTGATAGCACAGTGGCCAGGGATGACAACTCATGAAGTACAGGCCATCAGACCTGAAGTTACTAAAATAAAAAATAAGGAAAGAAAAAGAAACACACATATAGGCAAACAATCAGCAAACATAATAAGCCTGTCCCAATTTCATGAAAATGCAATATGATGGTGTTTGGAGATGGTATATATGTTTTGTTACTCAGTTTCAATGGGGACCAACAAGAGAATATTTAGGACACGTACTTGAAAATGTCTGACCTGAAGTGAATCTCCAGTCTTCATTTGTGTGTCTATTCTTTTGATGTTTCTCTTGGAATTTTCTTTTTCCTCTCAATTGGAAAAAAAATATATCTTAAGGTGATGTAATGTTTCCTCTTTTATTTTAAATTTTTTTTATAGGAAATGTACCAAACTTGACCTTTTCTTGAATCAAAAGAAGTAATTTTTTGATAAGTGATAGAGATTTATTAATATAAAAAAATAGACACCTA
Source organism: Quercus aquifolioides (assembly GCA_019022515.1). Lineage (NCBI taxonomy): Eukaryota > Viridiplantae > Streptophyta > Magnoliopsida > Fagales > Fagaceae > Quercus > Quercus aquifolioides. Next base: position 10,553 of record JAFHAW010000170.1, read on the forward strand.
GGTATACAAGGAATATACAGGGGTGTACAGATCAAATACAAAAGAATAAAAAGAAATAAATTCTATTTGTTTACCTATTGTTGAATCAATTGAAATAAATTTATTTTTGTTTAACGTGAGTGTTTTTTTCTTTTAAATCTCTGCAGTGTATTTTTCTATGAAGTTACTACGATTTTTCATCTTATAGAAATTATTTTGTTTCCAAACAATTATAAAACATGACAATGGTATTACCCCTAAATTTTGGAAGAGTTCCATGGCAATTGACATTACCTTTGTCAAGATGTTTAGGCCTGCCTTTGAAGCAGCATAGGCGGCAGAACCAGGCAATTGCCCACGGTCGAGACCAGCAACTGAAGATATGTTTATGATTGATCCTCCCCTCTCAGCATCACGCATGCGTATGCCAATGTATTTTGACACCAACCAGTTTCCTGTTAAGTTTGTTTTGATAACATGATTCCATTCCTCCTCAGATAATTCTAATGGAGAACTCACATTACCTAATGTACACGGCATAAGAGTGAGAAATATTTATCAACAATAACCTTCAACAATTCAGTAACAAAAACAGCCAGATAGGCATCCTGGTACATGAACATGTTTAAAAAGCTCACAGAATTATAATAAAGATGAAGAAGCAAATGCCAAAAATACAAACACAAAAATTCCAAGCACACTGATTATTTTATTTTATAAATAAATTGGTAAGTTACTCGTACCCGGTCTTAAACCTACGACCTCACCTTCCACCTAGCACTTAAAAGGAATGAAGGTGTCAGTTGAGTTAGAACTGATCTTTTCAATACAAGAATGAAAACTCAAAAGATATATTTCTTAAATAATCAACTGTGGATGATCCAGAGTCATCTAAGCACACTTGTCCATGTATGGACATCATCCCTTTACATACCTGTGTGTCCACAATATTTGTATGTGCAATGTTTACATTTATGAACAAGACAATGTGAATGTAGTAGTGTGAAAATTATGTATAAAGTGTTTAAAGAATAGAATGTTAGAAGTAAAAGGTCTCAAAACCTATAAGATCTTGGGTTCAAAACTTGTAACTAGCATTTTGGGGCCACTTCCAAGGGATTCTACCCTATAATTACCTTGTTTGTGCACATCCCTTAGAGAAGAGTCAAGTACTGGAAAAACTATGAGCACTCATGTAGTGTGTGTGTGTGCGTGTGTATTCATAAATATGTTCACGTGCGAGCTCACATGAGGGTGGGTTCTTGTGGAGACTCAAGAGTGGAGTCCATCTGTCACATGAAAGGGTGGGTTCCTGGGCAGTCCTAATAATATTTCTTGTGCATAACAACTCGAGAATATCATAGAAGTTTCTATAACTCTTAATCCTCTCAAAGAAGGAGATCCAAAAGGCAGACACATAGAGATTAATTGGTTTATAAAAATCCACACAATCAATTGAAGTTGAATTATCGTATTTATATCTCTAAGCACACCTTACTAAGTTACTCCCATGGGCATTAAATTGCATCAATCCTGTCCACATAACAAAAAACTAGAATTTGCTCTGTCTGGTGCCAACCAAATATGACAGGCGAACCATTTGAAGCCTAACAATGTGAAATTGGAGAATCAAACACTTCACACTTATTTATTTATCACCCAATCAAACACACACAAAACCAAATTAACCATATTAGGGAAAGAGAAATTAAAACGTTAAATTTCTTTTTTAGTTTTCTTTGTATCAGTACAAAACTACAAATTACCAAATCCAAACCTTAATTTTCCTTCAGTCAATTTCTCAGGAAACACACAACAAACAGAATTAAAAACAAAATTTAACAAAGGGAAAATTACACAATTCTCTCTATAGTTTTGATTGGTTTCAAATTACACCTAGTTTTTAAAAAGTTCCAATTAAAACCATAGACTTTTTAAATTGTTTCAATTCGCCTTATTATTATTTGAATGCAAATTCACATCAATTCTAGTTAGAACTTATCTAGACACAAATTCTTCCAAGTGAATCGTATCAATAAGTGTATAGACACACCCAATTTCATAGCATGTTGAGGTGTCAACTGTCAAGTGATACTATTTTATTATGCACCCATCACAATTTGACACCTTAGCATATTATAAAATTGGATGTGTCTGTAGAGATATTGGAATCACAAATGATATTTTAATACTGAAAGTACTATTCAATTTTCAGAACAATACCTAGGTGACAAGTTATAAAAGATTTTCATCTGGACATCACTTTTTTACTTGTGACCTGCCACCTAAACTTTGTTGAGAAATTGTAGTTATAATAAGATAAATTGTTAAGAGTTTATTACACTAAATTATCACATAAAGCAAATATAGGTATAGCTTACTTACGTGGGTTTCAGTTATAAGATATCGATTTCAATCCCCATAAAATAATTTTAAAATTAGTTTCCATGCCCTTAAGTCAGTCATTCCTTAACATTTCCCTAAAATAAAAAAGAAAAAAATAAAGAAGAAGCTAACCTCTAAGTCCGGCATTGTTGACCAAGGCATGGATGTGGCCAAACACATCCCAAGCTTTCTTTATGGACTTCTCGATGGTGGGTCCATCAGCGGTCAAGTCGAGCTCCACAGCCACAGCTCGAGGGGAGCTTGTAGAAGAAGAAGAAGAAGAGTTGATTTGGTGACAGAGTGATTGGAGTCGGTCGACGCGTCGAGCGGCGGCAATGATCTTGCAACCAGCTTTTGCAAGGTCGAGACAGAATTCAAGACCAAGGCCTGAGGAAGCCCCAGTTACCATCACCACTTTTCCCTCTAGCTCTCCCCATGACTCCATCGCCACTTCTCTGACTCTGTTTTGGATTAAAAAAAATAAGAAGAAAAAAGTAGCTTGTAAAACATCTCAATATATAGATGCAATGGATGAGAGGTATTGAGTAATCCTAGGAACAAAACTATTTCCACACTCAATTGCGTGGCTGTCAACTCATGATTTGATTTCCGTACCTTTACACCTGTTCTCCAAGTGTAATCTAATAAAAAGTTGACCTCCAGTTTTATTTTAGCAATGCCTTTAAATTTTTGTACCGTTTAGAGCATTTAATTACATTTGAAAATTCTATTCTATCTTATTTTACATAAAAAAAAATTATTTTATCAATTATACAAATACAATTTTACAATACTCTCAACATCTCAACTTTTATTTTACAATTCAACATATTAAAATAATATAAATTATACAATCAAATAATAAACAAATTATATCTTTCTCCTTTCTAATTTCTGTCTCTATGTCACTCTCACCGCACAATAACCATCCTCTCAACCACACCACCTCCAGACATCCACCACTGTGACCCTAAACCTGCCACAATCCCAGCAAAATACCAATCCACCACTGGTGTCACTCTCTCTGAGCAAAATCAAAGCCTAGTCTCGCCATCCAACCAAAACTAATAGCTAAATTAAAACTCAAAATTCATAGCAAAATCAAAACCCAATCCACCAGTCTCGCCACCCACCGATCTCCACCACGCCAATCTCCACCGTTGTCAAAACCCACGACCCACCGTCGTCAAAACCCACGATTTCCATCGTCATCAAAACCCACGCCGACCCATGCCCACGTCAGTCACAAACCCACCACCACTAGAGAGAGATAGAGAAACCCACAACCACCAGATGAGAGAGAGAGAGTCATCGAAGAGAGCACGGGGTCTTGGGTCTGAAGAGAGCAGAGAGCAAATGAGAAAGAGAGAAGGAAGAGAGAGAAAATAAAAGAAATAATGAGAGAGGAGAGAGAAATTTCAGGGTTAAAAAGGAGGAGAGAGAGTATTAAAAACTATTATTTTGTTTTAGAATTGTGCTACAGTGCAATTCTAACTGTAGCACTATTGCAAAAAAATTTGTCATAGTCGAGTTTTACAATTCCAGATGAAGCATGGTTTTTGTGTGAAAATGGTAAAATTGCTCTACATATGCCATTTGGCATGCCCAGTGCAAATGCTTTTAAAGAGTGAATAATTACATTTATTATTTATCTTACTTTTTCAAATATATTTTCCAAGCTGCTTTCTATATATACTCTAGTCTATTTAAATATTATTTCTTTTTTTCTTTATTATTTAAAACTTTTTGTGATTTTTTTTAACAAGTCTTGTAGAGCACCTGTGGCTAGATATAATTGTTGTAAAACCAATTTTATAATAAATCATATGTGGTAAGTTGTTATTGGTTCTAATTTGAACTCACCACTAAAATTATTTTTTTCTCAACAGTTGTAGGGGTATTAGGCCAGGAGCTCATTATCTATGTAGATATTAGGCCTGAGGCCCAAGCCGAGGACGAGAGGTCATCTGAGGAGGAGTAAACATTGTCAAGGGAGTCCGTGTTAATAAATGAAGAAGTTAGTTTTGGTCATAATGGCCTAGGAGGGTGGGCTGAGGATGAGTGCCTCCTCGGCTAACCAAAGCCGAGGTCAGAAAAGGTGATCTGCCGTCCAAGAGAACGTTCCAGGAAGCTTTGTTGGTACGAATAAGCATTGCAAAAACATTGGACAGGGGGAAGTCCTAAAATATCTAAGGAGAAAGCTGTTATCACTGCATTAAATGCTCTGCAGCTAACTCTCTGGCCGCATTAATATGGAGGTGATGCCTGAACAGTGGTTTTCAGCCTTACAGCTACTACATAAAGACTTATGGAATGTGCTGATGGGATAAGTATCAACACCAACCATCTGGCCTACACATGGAGGGTAAAGATGAAAGGGGAAAAGAGTATAAAAGAAGAAGGAAGCAATGGGAGAAAAGGATCGAAAGAAACAGAAAAACACTGTAGCATTAAGAACTGACTTTGTAATCAAACTCGAGGGAAATATATAAGAACCGGTCTCCTCGGACTTTGTTGAGGACGGTTTTCTTAAGTTTAAACTGGTCTATCTTCATTCTCTTGTAATCAAGATCTACCTTATTTGTTGTTTGATTCACTAAAACCCAGTTTTCCAACCCATTCTCTATAAATTCATTGTGTTGGGCTTATTAGGCCTGAGTCCATCTATCTTTTGGGCTTGGGACTCAAATCTGGTCCTTATAATTGGCGCCGCCTGTGGGAATTACTGGTGTTATAGTGAGTTTAACATTCAACGATGGTAGGTTCAGGTCCAAATCAGGCAGAATCTATGGGGTCTCAGCGTCGAGATCACTTCCGTGATCTTGAACAAAGAAGGGATTTGGAGGGGAGTGTGCATACTATCCATACTAGTAGGAGCCACTCTCGGGGTGGTAGCCATCTCTCTCATGAGAAAAATACCAAAGTCATGCAGCTGGAGATTAATCACCTAAAAAGAAGCTTATGCCATGAACGGCGAAAGCGAGCTCCCTCCAATTCTGACTTCTCTTCCGATGGTGAAGAGGACGGTAGCTATAGGCGCAGATCAAAGACCCCTCATAGTGAATCTTTCTCGTATGATGAAGACTACTGTCATGAGCGTAGAAACAGAAATTCATCTTCGAGAGGCTTGGGAAATGATGCTATGAGTAAAACATTCAACCAAATTTCCAGATCACCTTTCACGCGTAGAATTGAGGGAGGAAGACTTTCCTCAACGGTTCACTCAGCCCACGTTCACCATGTATAATGGTCGAACAGACCATGTGGAGCATGTTAGCCACTTCAATTAAAGAATGGCTGTGCATTCCAAGAATGAGGCCTTGATGTGCAAGGGATTCCCATCCAGCTTAGAACCTGTGGCGATGAGGTGGTTTAATGGTCTGGGTGCAGGTTTCATTGATTCCTTTAAGGAGCTCACTCAGGCGTTTGGGTCTCGCTTTATTACGTGCAGCAGGGTTCCTCGACCCTTAGATTCTTTGTTGGCCCTGTCCATGAGAGAAGGGGAGACCCTAAAAACATATTCGAACAGATACTAGAAGATGTTGAATGAGATAGATGGTGACTTTGACGACGTAGCCATCAGGACTTTCAAGGTTGGCCTACCTGCCGAGCATGGCTTAAGGAAGTCTTTGACTGGGAAACCTGTTACTAGTGTCCGCTAGCTCATGGATCAGATTGATAAGTATAAGAGGGTTGAGGAGGACCAACAACAAGGCAAGGGAAAGGGTAAGGTTATCCCTCAAAAGAGGAGGGATTTCAGGTTGAATCGCTACAACAATAATAGACCCTAGAGGGATTTTGCTGGGCAATCTGGGCTCACAGCTCCTTAAGTGGTTAACACTGTATTCTGAGAACCGGTGCATCAAGTTTTGGAAAAGATTAAGAATGAGTCATACTTCAAATGGCCGAACAAGATGAGTGGAGACCCTTTGAGGCATAATGAGAGCCTTCATTGCCAATACCACTAGGAGCTAGGGACATACCACCGAGGATTGTAGAACTCTGTGAAACCATTTGGAGCAATTGGTTAGAGAGGGAAGGTTACAACAGTTTTCGTATCGGCCCAACAGGCAAGGAGGTCAAGCGAGGTCAGGGGCTCAAGGGAGCGCTTCTTTAAGGCCCCCTTTGGGCACAATTAATGTCATCTTTGCTGCACCAAGGAGAATTGGTTCTCATCATTCCAAGGTGATGTCTATGGCTCGGCTACAGGCCGATGACTCTAATTCTGAGCCAAAGAGAGCTAGAGTGGAAATCTAACCAGGACTGAGTTTTTAGAATGAGGACAAGATTAGAACCATCTAGCCACATGATGACGCTTTAGTATTCACCCTTAGAATCAGAGGGTATGATGTTAAGAGAGTGATAGAAGATCAAGGCAGTGAGGCAGAGATTATGTCCCCAACTTGTACAACGGATTGGGCCTAAAGCCTGAGGATTTAGCAGCTTATGATTCACCTTTGGTAAGCTTTGATGGGAAGGTTGTCATTCCAAATGGTCAGATTAGACTGCCCGATGCAAGCGAGTTTAGAAGTGGTTGAGGTGGATTTCATCGTAGTGGATGCATACTCTCCTTACACGGCCATTGTAGCCAGACCTTGGCTTCATGCCCTAGGGGCCGTTTTTTCAACTCTGCATTTGAAAGTGAAGTATCCATCAGGGGACTGGATTGAGGAGCTGGTAGGGAGTCAGTCTATGGCTAGGCAGTGCCTCGTGGCTGTAATTATGCATCAGCCTGCAGCTGAGTCCTCGGCCTTTGCTGAGGGGGGCTTATAGTAGTCAAAGTCTCCAGTGTTACTTGTTGATAGGCCAGCTGAGGAGGCAAAATGTGAGGATTTAGAGAAATTTGCTTTAGGTGATGACCCGGAGAAGTTTTTTTCAGGTTGGGGCTTAGCTACAGCCGGACAAGGAAGAGTTGGTAGAGTTTCTCAAGAGGAACGTTGATGTGTTCGCTTGGAATGCCTACGAAGTTTTGGGGGTAGATCCAAGCTTCATCTGCCTCATTTGAACGTCAATCTATCTGTCACCTCCAGGAAGCAACTACCTCGGCGCTCATCTAAGGATCATTCTGACGATGTAAAGGACGAGGTGATGAAACTTAAGCAGGCTGGGGCTATTAAAGAAGTGTTCTACCCTAAATGGTTGGCCAATACTATGGTTGTGAAGAAGAAAAATGGAAAGTGGCGGGTATGTGTGGATTTCACAGACTTGAACAAAACCTGTCCAAAGGACCCCTTCCTCATGCCTTGGATTGATCAGCTAGTGCACGCAACTGTAGGTCATCCTCGGATAAGCTTTTTAGATAACTTTAGCCTTGGATGATCAGGAGAAAACAGCCTTTGTCACTCCTACTGGGAATTATCACTATAACGTAATGCCCTTTGGTTTGAAGAATGCAGGGTCCACCTATCAGAGGATGATGAGCAGGATGTTTGAGCCACAACTAGAGAAAAATATTGAGGTTTATATAGGCGACATGGTGGTTAAGAGCAAGTTGGAACTGAATACGTCAACGACCTCAAGAATATCTTTGAGACCTTGAGGAGGCATAAGCTGCGACTCAATGCTTCTAAGTGTTCTTTTGGGGTTGGATTAGGGAAGTTTTTGGGGTACATGGTTACACACCGTGGAATTGAAATTAACCCTAACCAGATTAAAGCAATCAACAATCTGTAACCACCTCGGAATCCCAAAGAGGTCCAAAATTTAACAGGGATGACCGCTGCTCTAAACCGGTTCATTTCTCGGTCAGCGGACAGGTGTAGACCCTTCTTTCAATTGTTGAGCAAGTGGAAGGGATTTGAATGGACCGAGAAGTGTGTTTTGGCTTTCCAGCAGTTGAAGGAATATCTTTCTCGGCCACCCATTCTGTCCAGACCCGAGGTGGATGAGGTTTTGTTTGCCTATATTGCTGTGGCTTCCAATGCGGTAAGCCGAGTACGTGTACGGGTTGATAGTGGTGTACAGAGGCCGATTTATTATGTGAGCAAGTCACTGCATGAGGCCGAGGTCCGCTACCTACCACTGGAGAAGGCCATTTTGGCAGTGGTGCATGCTACATGTAAACTCCCCCACTACTTCCAATCACACACAGTTGTTGTCTTAACCTAGCTCCCGCTCAAATCTCTACTTCGAAGCACTAATTACACAGGGAGAATTGCAAAGTGGGGTACGATCCTAGGGGCTTTTGATCTCGAGTACATGCTTTGCATCTTCGTCAAGGGTTAGATCCTCGCCGATCTGGTAGCTGAGTTTGTTGAAACCACATTAGAAGAGAGAGTAGAGAAGCAAAACATGGATGAAAGATCGGTTGGTGCAATCTCCTTACAAGAACCTTTGTCCTGGAAGGTATACATTGATAGTGCGACAAACCACAGAGGACTTGGAGTAGTGCTAGCTCTAATGTCTCTCGAGAGTATTACAATTGAGAAATCCCTGAGATTAGGCTTCTCGGCCACAAACAATGAAGCTCAGTATGAAACTCTACTGATAAGGATGACCATGGTTCAAAAAATGGGTGGAAAAGCGGTGTAAATATTCTCTGATTCGAGGTTGGTTGTGGGCCAAGTTCAAGGAGAGTTGGAAGCTAAAAATCTCAGAATGCAGGAATACTTGAACCAGGTTAGACACATAGAGTTTGGATTTGAATCTTTTAATTTGTCACAAATCCCTAGAAATATAAATACACATGTTGATTCTCTTGCCACTCTAGCAACCTCCTCGGCACAAAGTTTACCTTGGGTGATCCTTGTGGAAGACTTGTGTAAGCCTACTGAGGTAGGGAGAAACGTGGCTCATATTTATCAGATTAGAGTGGGACCTAGCTGGTTGGACTCCATAGTGTTATTCCTTAAAGAGGATATCCTACTAGAGGAAAAGTCAAAGGCTGACAAGGTGCGAAGAAAGGCTCCTCGGTTTTGGCTGTCCGAGAACCAAAAATTGTATAAGAGATCTTTTTCTGGCTCATATCTGCTATGTATACACCTTGAAGCAGTTGAGCTACTTCTAGAAGAGTTACATGAAAGAATTTGTGGGAGCCACACAGGGGGCAGATATTTGTCTCACAGGGCCCTTACTCAAGGATATTGGTGGCCAAACATGCAGGGGAAGCACACGAGTTCGTGAAGAAGTGCGATCAATGCCAGAGATTTGTACTAAACATTCATCAATCGAGTCCTTAATGCTTTGTCCAGCCCTTGGCCTTTTGCTCAATGGGGCTTGGACATTGTAAGTCATTTCTCCAAGGCAGTAGGGAATAAGAGATATTTATTGGTCGGCACGGATTACTTCACCAAGTGGGTTGAAGCTGAACCACCGGCAAATATCAGGGATGTGGATGCCAAAAAATTTGTTTGAAAAAATATTGTCACTCAGTTTGGAATCCCTTATACATTTATCTCGGACAATAGACTTCAGTTTGACAGTAAAGCCTTTAGGAGGTATTGTTGTGACATGGGCATAACAAATAAATATTTCACCTCGACATATCCAAAGGGGAATGGACAGGCCAAAACTGTCAATAAGGTCATAGTGAGTAGGTTTAAAAAGAGGTTGGATGACGCAAAGGGAAAATAGGTGGAAGAGTTGCCACACGTCCTTTGGACATACCAGACTACACCTTGTAGGTCCATTGGGGAAATGCCCTTTTTAATGACTTGTGGGGTTGAAGTTGTCATTCCTTTGGAGACTGAATTTCCCACGCTGAGAACAAGTTCTTTTGCTCCGAGCAGCAATGATGGGTTATTGGAGAAGAGCTTAGACTTAATTGAAGAACGAAGAGAAAATGTCATGGTTCAATTGGCCTATTATCAACACAAGCTCAAGTAAGGATATGATGCCAACGTAAAGCTAAGGCCACTGGCACTTGAAGACTTGGTCCTAAGAAATGTTTTAAGAACTGCGAAGAACCCAGCATAGAGAAAATTGAGATCCAACTGGGAAAGGCCATATCGTATCACATCAATGGCTGGAATATGTGCATATTATCTTGAAGATCTAGAGGAAAAGGCGGTACCACACCCCTGAATGTAAATAACCTGAGAAGGTATTACTATTAATGAAAGCTTTTTTCACCATATTTGGGTTTATTATGTTGCGTGTTGTGCGTTCTACTATCTATCTAAGTATCAAATAGAACCTTGGTCATGTTTGGCTCCTCTGACCACATACCTTGGGTAAATTGATATCTTTTAATAATTTTTCTAAGTATTAAATAGAACCTTAGCTATGCTTGGCTCCTCGGATCACATGTTTTGGGTAAATTAATACTTCTTGACATCAATCTAAGTATCAAATAGAACCTTGGTCATGCCTGGCTCCCTGGACCACATACCTTGGGTAAATTGATATTTTTTAATCATTGTTCTAAGTATTAAACAGAACCTTAGCTATGCTTGGCTCCTCAGACCACATGCTTTGGGTAAATTAATACTTTTTTACATTAATCTAATATCAAATAGAACCTTGGTCATGCCTGGCTCCTCGGACCACATACCTTAGATAAATTGATATTTTTTAATCATTGTTCTAAGTATAAAACAGAACCTTAGCTATGCTTGACTCCTCGGACCACATGTCTTGGGTAAATTAATACTTCTTATCATTTTGCCAAGTGTCAGGGCAAAGCCTTAGCTATTTCATACTTTTTGGATTACATATTTAAGGCTCAAGTGGATGCTCATGAGCATCACTTAAAGCCTTTGCAGGTATACCTGTATTTATTTGAGAATTGATTATCCCTCTAGTCCTTTAGACTTACTAATGAGTAGGGGACAGAATAAGTTTAAACCTATATGTATGCTATATTACTATGTATATTCTCGAAGTTAAAGTCATACTTTGCTGAGATGGAGGACTTGGTAAGTTTGACATGTTTTGCTATTGATCATGTGATATGTGAGAATTATGTTGCTACTTATGCAGATCGGTAATTTAAGATATACCTCATTATCACATTTTTTCTCAAGTGTTTGTTCATGTAAAATAATCTGCAAGTGCACAGAATCGTAACAAGTAGTAAAGTGTTTTTTAGAAAACGAATGTCGAACCCACAGGGATTAACTATGTTATTGAATATCGAAATTCACTGAATTAATTACTATTCGGAAAATCGAAAATAAAAGGAACGTTCTACTATCTGAATTAAGTTAAACTATTTAATAAAAATAAATCTACAAATAAAAGGAATTAACAAAGCGTAAAAATCTAACAGTGTAAAAATAATATGATAAGAATGGATCTAGAGCAGTTGATTTCACCTAGCAAATCCCACACAATTTATTCTTCCTAATTATTAACTTCTAATAATCTCCTGTTGATGATTAAAAATTCCTTAACTATTCAATATCTTCTCTCGAATAATATCAAAAATATCTTCAGCTAACAATTCCATATCTCTATGCGAATTTAATTAACCGGAGACTCATTACGTACTTTGAATTTTCTGAAAAATCACACTAATCGCGGTAAAACATCTCTACTTTCGCTCAACTAATGGTGTTTAATTCTAGAACTAAAATAACAAATCACCTCTCAGTCTCATTGTAATTCAATTGATCAAACAATAATTCATAAAGAAAAATAGTAAGCATTAAGAATAAGAATTAAACACTCAATCATGGAAATATTAAAAATAAAATAACTCAGAAAATAAATTATGTGTTCATTGCTAGACTACATCACTGCTCTAGAAAATAAAATTTAGTTCATAATAAAATTGAAAAGAAAACAAATAAAACTTATGTCTTTCATTTGAATTGGTTGATCAACATGAAGCTCTCGCCTTTGTCCTCAGATCCTCCTCCTCAGAAAGACTCCCAAAAAATATTCTTCAATGCGGCCCCCCTTGAATTTTCCCTAAAGTGCCTTTAAATAGGTCAAGAAATCCTATTACAAGTTGAATTCTCGTTTGGAGAAAATCCCAGATTTTTAGGCTTCACTTAACCGACGATTTTGGCCCATTTAACATCAGAATTCGGGCTCTTGGTAAACTACAAAGTTGTATCCCTTTAAGTTAACTTTCCAGCCCAATTTGAATCATCTCGATTGGACATTTGAGCCAAAAGTTATGCCAAAAATACTAACTAATGTGCGGGCTGGAATCCTAATCTGAATTGGACTTAAATTTAATTGGGTCTTCAAGTCAACCGATTTACATCCACAAGATGTGGATTAATCTGAAATCTTCTCAATCCTTCAAAGCACAAATGAATAGATAAATATAAGTAAAAAAATCAAATCAAATCAAAAGAGATAAAGGAAAACTAACAATTTTAATAAATAAGAGGATAATAAAAATCATGTAAAAATTACACTTATCAGTGTTGAATCAAACAAAGGTTAAGTTTGGATCAGCATTAGCATCAAAATCATAAGGGAAAGACTTGCAATTTTCATTAATATTGAGCCTCTAAAAAAGGCAAGTAGATTACAAAAGCTTGACATAATTACAGAGCTCAGAAACAAAAAAAAAAAAAAAAAAAAAAAAGAAGGGAAAAGACAACCTATTGTTTCATTTTTATTACAAGTTTATCTTTTGGATTCTTGGGAGGTTAGGTAGGTGCTACCATGGTGGACACTTGGGCCTTGCCTTTGGGATCTTCCTTTGAGGGTATGGGAAGAGTGGCCAGTACCAGCTCCATACTTTGAGAAAGTCTCTTTTTCCTTTGAAGGGTCTTTGGGGGAAATTGGAGGTAGGACAACATCTTGGACTACTTCTTTATTGATATCTCCTAACTTTGCAGTGTCCTCAGCCCACTCTGCTTCCTTGGAAGAAGTGTTGGTTGCAGGAGGAGCTTTGGATGGGCTGGCTTGACCTTCACCTGCCTCCGAGGAGACCTGGTCGGCCTTAAAGCCCAAGGAACCTGAGGTGCGTATGGCTAGGGGGTAATACACATTTTCTACCCTCCTAAGAGCAGAAGAGGCCTCAACCCCAGCCTGGTTGAGGGCCTCATCCCACACTTGGGAGTAGTAGTGTTTGCATACCCCCGCGACCTCAACCCTTAAGGTCTCCTTGGTCTCGACCACTCTTATGTCATAGCCGTCCTGCTTGGCTTGATCTCGGGCTTTCTCTGTCTCCTCCAACTTCTTCTTAAGGGCAATAATTTGTTCTTTGGAGGCTGCTAACTGTTCCTTGGCCTGACGGAGGAGTACCCTTTGACCCTTAGGCTGTCTCTCCACTACATCCAGCGCTCTTCTTA